>JAVSCE010016991.1:0-59042 GCA_032199065.1 Smutsia gigantea | reverse complement strand
TCAACAAAATATTAGCAAAACCGAATTCAAAAATACATCAAGAGGATCATACACCATGATCAAGTGGGATTCATCCCAGGGATGCAAGGATGGTACAACATTCGAAAATCCATCAACATCATCCACCACATCAACAAAAAGAAGAAAACCACATGATCATCTCCATAGATGCTGAAAAAGCATTTGACAAAATTCAGCATCCATTCCTGATTAAAACTCTCAACAAAATGGGTATAGACGGCAAGTACCTCAACATCATAAAGGCTATATATGACAAACCCACAGCTAATATCATACTTAACGGCAAGACGCTGAAAGCTTTTCATCTAAGATCAGGAACAAGAAAGGGATGCCCACTCTCTCCACTGTTATTCAACATAGTACTGGAGGTCCTAGCCACAGCAATCAGACAAAACAAACACATACAAGGCATCCAGATTGGTAAACAAGAAGTCAAATTGTCACTATTTGCGGATGACATAATATTGTACATAAAAAACCCTAAAGACTCCACTCCAAAACTACTAGAACTAATATCTGAATTCAGCAAAGTTGCAGGATACAAAATTAACACACAGAAATCTGTTGCTTTCCTATACACTAATGATGAACTAACAGAAAGAGAAATCAGAAAAACAATTCCATTCACAATTGCATCAAAAAGAATAAAATACCTAGGAATAAACCTAATGAAGGAAGTGAAAGCCCTGTACTCTGAAAACTACAAGACACTCCTAAGAGAAATTAAAGAGGACACTAACAAATGGAAATGCATCCCATGCTCTTGGCTAGGAAGAATCAATATTGTCAAAATGGCTATACTACCTAAAGCAATCTACAGATTCAATGCAATCCCTATCAAACTACCAACAGCTTTCTTCAATGAACTGGAACAAATAATTCTAAAATCCATATGGAACCACAGAGGACCCCGAATAGCCAAAGCAAACCTGAGAAGGAGGAATAAAACAGGGGGAATTACACTCCCTGACTTCAAGCTCTACTACAAAGCCACAGTAATCAAGACAATTTGGTATTGGCACAAAAACAGACCCACAGACCAGTGGAACAGAATAGAAAATCCAAACATTAACCCAAACATATACAGTCAATTAATATTTGATAAAAGTGCCTTGGATATACAATGGGGAGATGACAGCCTCTTCAGCAGCTGGTGTTGGAAAAACTGGACAGCTACATGTAAGAGAATGAAACTGGACTACTGTCTAGCCCCATACACAAAGGTAAACTCAAGGTGGATCAAAGACTTGAATGTAAGTCATGAAACCATAAAACTCTTAGAAAAAAACATAGGCAAAAATCTCTTGGACATAAACATGAGCAACTTCTTCATGAACATATCTCCCCGGGCAAGGGAAACAAAAGCAAAAATGAACAAGTGGGACTATATCAAGCTGAAAAGCTTCTGTACAGCAAAGGACACCATCAGTAGAAC
The DNA here is from genome assembly GCA_032199065.1 of Smutsia gigantea. Classification (NCBI taxonomy): domain Eukaryota; kingdom Metazoa; phylum Chordata; class Mammalia; order Pholidota; family Manidae; genus Smutsia; species Smutsia gigantea. The sequence goes on along the minus strand of JAVSCE010016991.1, from coordinate 57,586 downwards.
AAAAAGACATCCTACAGTATGGGAGAATATATTCATAAAAAACGTATCTGATAAAGGGTTGACATCCAAAATATATAAAGAACTCATGCACCTTAACAAACAGAAAGCAAATAATCCAATTAAGAAATGGGCAGAGGACATGAATAGACACTTCTCCAAAGAAGAAATTCAGATGGCCAACAGGCACATGAAAAGATGCTCCACATCGCTAATCATCAGAGAAATGCAGATTAAAACCACAATGAGATATCACCTCACACCAGTGAGGATGGCCAACATCCAAAACACAAACAACAACAAATGTTGGCGAGGATGTGGAGAAAAGGGAACCCTCCTACACTGCTGGTGGGAATGCAAATTAGTTCAACCATTGTGGAAAGCAGTATGGAGGTTCCTCAAAAAACTCAAAATAGAAATACCATTTGACCCAGGAATTCCACTCCTAGGAATTTACCCTAAGAATGCAGCAGCCCAATTTGAAAAGGACAGATGCACCCCTATGTTTATTGCAGCACTATTTACAATAGCCAAGAAATGGAAGCAACCTAAGTGCCCATCAGTAGATGAATGGATAAAGAAGATGTGGTACATATACACAATGGAATATTATTCAGCCATAAGAAGAAAACAAATCCTACCATTTGCAACAACATGGATGGAGCTAGAGGGTATTATGCTCAGTGAAATAAGCCAAGCCGAAAAAGACAAGTATCAAATGATTTCACTCATATGTGGAGTATAAGAACAAAGAAAAAATACTGAAGGAACAAAACAGCAGCAGACTCACAGAACCCAAGAACGGACTAATAGTTACCAAAGGGAAAGGGACTGGGGAAAATGGGCGGGAAGGGAGGGATAAGAGGGAAAAAGGGGCATTACGATTAGCAGATGTAATGTTGGGGGGGCACGGGGAGGGCAGTACAACTCAGAGAAGACAAGTAGTGATTCTATAGCATCTCACTACGCTGATGGACAGTGACTGTAATGGGGTTGGTGGGGGGGACCTGATGAAGGGGTAGTTTAATCACCATAATATTGCACATGTAATTGTAGATTAATGATACCAAAATAAGTTATTAAAAAAAAAGATAAATCACCTTGTTCCTTAGGTCTTGCCACTTCTCACGTACAGTCCCTAGAACAGATTCTCATTTAACTCACAGAAAAAATCCAAAATCTGAAAAATCACTGTGAGAGTCTACAGAATGACACCCTCCCTGCCATGTCCTTGCTCATCTCCATCTCTCTTCCCTTACTCACTCCACTCTAAGGTAAATGACGTTCCCTCTGACTTGCTAAGCAGGTTCCTCACCCAGGACCTTCACTCATGCTCTTTCCTCCTACAACACCCTTCCCACAGATTACACAAGATTGGCCCCCGAAGTTCCTCCTGGTCTCTGTTCAAATGTCACTGAACAACATCTCCCTAAATCCTGTAGATGTTTCCCAACCACAATCATTTCCTATTCCCGTCTCACTGTTTAATTTTTCTCCATATTTCTTATTAACATCAGACATACTCTATATTTGTTACTAAGTTTTTATTTACTTACTATCTACCTACTTCCATTAGAATGCAAGCATTTTTGTTTTCTGTGATTATATCCCAGCACTTAGAATGGTGCCTTGGCCTAAAAGACACTGACTAAATATATGTTAATCCACTAATGAATTTTATAGGAAAGGTAGCATAGATTCCTGGAATTCTAACCAATGCATTCTTTATATGATTAATATATTCCCTAAAGTAATCGAACATATTGTATTCTCTCAAATGACTTCTGCCCCATCTAATTAATAAAATTGTGCAAACACTTGGCTTTTGTGCCTTTGCCATTCCCAGCAAACATAATTTAAGCATTACTATGAACAAAACACAGATCTCCAAATATATTAAGGTTTTTCCTCAAATAAAACACAGAATTAAAAAAAAAAGTTAGTGGTCAATCATCATACCACAAGAGGGTAGTTTATCCAGAGGGCTCACATAACTGGAGGAAAACAAAACAACAGCAAAATCATTACTCCCAGCACCACAACCTCTAAGTTTCTTTGAACAAATTACAAGGTAACTACTCCGACTGCCCTCCTACCAGGCACTTAGGAATTTCATCAGCACTGTCTCCGTCTCTCAGTTTTAGTGGGAAACTTATTATAGATGGGTCTCTATTGAAGAAAATGTATCAATTTTCTTGGCTTTGCAAAAGGAGGTCTTCATAGTAAACTCTGTGTAGGAAAATGAGAGAAATTGGGGATTAAGGCAGCTAGAAAGGCAGAATAATGGTCTCAAAGGATAATCAGCTAAGGGGATTGCTGTAATTTGGAGAGGGAAGGGAAAGGAAGAGAAGGATGTGACCAAAGAGAAGTCTACCCTTGTATAATACAAAACTTGCAATTTTGGGTTAATGTTATCTAATGCACAAACTAAAATGAGTGTGGACACTTGAACTAAGCTATAATCCTCCACTCTTCCTCCTAAGTTTCAGTGAAATATGCTAGACCTAGAAAATCTTGTGTTGTGTTTTGGCAAGAAGAGAATGGGGTGGCTGTGTTCAGCCTGAGAAGAAACTGTGTGAAGGGGACATCAGGTCCAGCGGGTAGGGTGCAGGACCAGGAGGCCAGAGGAAGCAGGCAAGTGGAGCAGCTGGAAAAGAGGAGAAACCCACTGCAGAGACTCTGGGAAGGAGCTGGTTTACCCCACAATGTGTAGGGAGGGAAGGGTGGGGAAACCAACTCAGAAACCTAGACGATTTGGGAACTCCCAAGCAACACAAATTTGGCTCACACAAAAGATAGGCTTTCACATCCAACCCTCTGGTTATTCCAAATTTTGGTCTTGGAAATAAAAGAAACAATCAACAGACTGCATTATTTTACCAAGTCACAAAACTTTCACTGAAATGCACAGTACTTCATTGTGAGGCTCTTGGCTCTTATTTAATTTCTTAACATTTTGTCTTCCTCTTCTAATGAATTACACAGCTATTTTTCAGTTTTGCCCTGACCTCCGGGAAGCTCCAGGCTAAATTTTATGCTCAAGCAATGCAAACTGGGAGCATAATATCCCCTCAATATTTGTTGAAAGAGTAAAGGGGAATACTCAACAGCAAGGCATTAAATTGGACCTTTCCTAAATTCAAGGATAACAGGTGGCCTGAAAATTTTGAATTATATGGAGACTCAGGGCAGTTGAAGCTTCCCTCAGGTTGAGGTAATTTGCCTCCAGAAGAGACAGAGGGAGTACTTTATGGAGTCCTTCAGTAATTTACCATCTAGGTCACCTCAACCAGTATTCCTAGGAGATAAGGTTGATAAAAAATTTTCTGCTCAGAAATATTTAAATCTAAAAAGAGCTTCCTCACTCTAAGAGGGAGGCCGCTTCTCAAATCTTGATTGAAAGCAACCAGTTCTTCCCCTTCTCTCTTTTGCTGTTTGGTTTGCTCCAGTTATTCTAATTTTCTCAATAAAAACACATTCTTTTACTCAGAACAGCATTTGAAGGTCCAGTTTATATAACACATGCTAGAGAAAATAAATACGCAAAAAGAAAATCTATTGCCACAGACTATTTCTACTGCAGAACGCTTCTTAGTCTCCTTGTAAATAAATGCACTTCAGATTTGAGGGAGTTTAGAACTTTTTCTCTTTCTTTTTTTGGGGGGCCTGGGGGCAGGATGGGGGGAGTTAGGGTGGATTTTTGTCTGCAAAAATTAATGATCATTTCTTAACCACCTGTTAATTGCGGTAACATGATTTTAATAACTACGTTATATAGTCATTATCTGAAGAACATTAATATGTTAAATGTACAATCAATCTTCTGGCTTTTGAAATTCAAGTAAATATGTTTTCATGTAAAAGAAGTATTAGATTTCTTAATGTTCTTCATGATTAAAATTATATTCCAAAATAAAATAAAAACAAATGAAACAACAAACATTATTAAATTATTTTGCCCCATTATAAAATTGAACTGTTTTATCTCAAAAGCATGTCATTCCAGAAATGAGAATTTTAATGGCACCTTTAAAAGGAAGCCTCAACACTACCGGAAATCACACAGCAAGCACCATTTAACAGTGTCCAGTATTTTGTAAGCATAATTAAGGAGCGTGTTTTGCTTTTTGAAATATCTTCTACCTTCATGTTTTATAAACTAATGCTTACATCTGTAATTTCGAAAATAACAATTACTGTGCCAAATGACACCTTTCCAGTGAAATCTCATGTTTTCTCTCTAGGTTTACAGATCTGGGTTTTACTCATTTCTTGTTGAGTAGAGTTTCTTGATCTGAAAGAGCCTTTTCATATACCACTACTAGTACTACCAAATAATAAATTTAAAAATCTGCAGCACTCCTAAATACTGTAACTTTGGCCACGTGTATTCATAAAGAAAACAGCGATCTCAATTTTCACCTTAGAGTGTGACACGTGCACAGGAAACCAGCTACACTGGTGTTGCATGCAGAACTGACTGTAAGGGCAAGAACAATCTAAACACCCAAACAGGGACGAGTGAGTAATTACAGTCTATAGAAAATTACCCTGAGACAAAGTAACAATGTGGAAAGATCTCCAAGATTTATTCTTGAGTAGCACATTTAGGCGGTTGAACATTATATAAATGATGCCACTGATATTAAGCAAACATATATTCATGTCCACATACAAACCAATACCATAATCTTCTATTGGTATTTGTATCTGTGTCAACAGTGTTTCCCTTTCGAGGAGTAGGGTAGGCAATTGGTGGTAAATGGGAACTTTTGTCTTATACATATTATTTAAAATAATGTAATAGTGAATTAAACATATTTTAAGATAAAGTGAAAACTCATATTTAAAATAATAATTCTGTACACCTTCCTCATTTCATGCCCAAGCTCCTTTCCCTCCATTTCTAAGTGTTCTAAATCCAAGAGTTAAGAGTGTTTGGATTATGGTAAAATATTGTGTATTTCCTTCTTGGAAATCTTTCAACAAATTATTGTTAATGCGCTAAAAGTTATTCAACTTGGTAGTCTAATTTTATGGCTCTTTCAAAAATCTGTTCTGTATTTTATTTGCATCCACTATAGAAACATAGAAATTATTCAGAAAGATACATTAGAGTAGCAAATTGTGGATTCAATCTGCACATTGGATAAGAAGAAACACTTCTGAATGATTTATATACTTCCCGGGAGAAACCGAAGGGAGCTTACAGTTTTATGTGCCCATGCTGCAGAAAGTTCATCTCATCACGGAGATTGGTTAAATTGTTGATAATGGATTAGCTTTACTATTACAAAGACTGAAATATCTTGAAAAGTATGGCCTATCCTCTTTCTGAGGGATTGCACTGCATACCATTAAGTGTGCTATTTTTTACCTCTAAATCTCCAATACGTCTAGCTGTTATTGTATGCATTTGTAACTAGCCTAAGGATGAAAGTCTCTGAGTGTGGGTAGGCAAATGCATATAGCCTTGGGGACCTGCATATTTTACGGAAACTCATAAATCTACTTGATTACATATTTACTTTTTAATTTTATGTGCATACTGATTTAGTCTATCAAAGCCTCAGGGATACCTGGATCTTACCACCACACCCAATAAACAATCCTTCTTTAGCTATGCCCAAACCAAAAAAATCTAAGAGATGCTTACAAAGAACCAGCATAAAATATTCCCCCAAACTTAAGTATCAGTTCATTAAAAAGACAACAGGTAATTCCAATGTCACCCTTCCATGAAAAACAATTGATAAATAACTGCACTAGAGTGTGCACAAAGAGAATTGTTAAAACTTATTTACCAATACATTAGAATATCATGAGGATGAGGCGTGAAAGCCCACAGAATCACAATGTCCCATGAAAACCCTTACATCATCTATGAAGTACACAGTGCCTTCTGGACCCAAATCATAGTAAACAGGAGACAGAGATTTTCTAGATCATTACCAATCCTGGGTATATGTTCATGGAAAGGACAGACATGAGTGGAGTAAACTCCCCAGAAGATTAAATGTTCACATGATGGGGCTCCACTGTGTTACTCTGCTCTTGAAAATACGAGTTGAAAATTTTATTCCCTCAGGTTTGCATGTATTTTAGTGTCTAAAATCTCCAACACTCAACCCAGGGCATGGTGAGTTGGTGCTCCATCTTTAAAACCTTGCGGCAGAATTAAGACAGTTGTGCATACCAGCTCTTTAATGTCAGAATGCCAAGTTTATTCAGTGTGGCAATGAGTCCAGCCAAGGACTATATGCCTTTCCTGAGGCTGGAATGGCAGTTTCAACAATAAATGTACCCAAATTTCATTGTTTCCTTAAAAAGGAGCTTTTTTATCATGCTGCCTGGAATATGCACATAATGTCTGAAATTCTAGTCACAGTTTTGCACAAGGACAAACGTCATATTCTAAGGATGTAAGAGCAGGAAGCAGCCCAGATCCCTAATAATTTTAAGGAATTGCCATGCCATTTCTGAACAGCCTCTTACCACCACAGGTTTCCTGACATACAGGCAAATCTAGCTTTACATAAATTGGTTCTGACATATTTCCACATTTGTTGTTTGTCTACCTGTTGTTGCGTGTTTATGAATTCACAGATGCCTACCAATTGCATTTCTTATCTTCATTGAAAAGCATACCTTATATAAATTTTTTAATGCTCCCAATGCCACTATTTATTTTTTATTCTTAATTCTGCTCTTTTGGTATTCATTTCAACCCTCTCTTACAGTTTGCATTCAATCAGATATTCTTTAACCCATTGTTTTGTTGAGTAACTTGTCTGCAGTACTTTTTTCAGGGTGTAGAAATAAATCCTTTACTGACAAGGGAAGAGTGGTGGGTAGGAGCCTGATCCTAGTCTTTTCAGGAATTCAACCCACCTACATGTTATCATCAGATAGACTTGGTATTACTTGTTATTTCCGTATACTTAGTTTTTACTCCTTATAGCTGTTGGTCTTTGGCTTTACCTGAAATATATATTATGATCTGGCTCCCATCTCAGTTTTCTCTGTACTATCCTTTTTACATGCTCTGCTCCAATCTAACAGCTTTGTTCTCCAGTCTTCCGACATCCTATTTCCCTTTTGCACTGCTTCGCACATGATTTTGCCCCATTTACCACCTAGTCACCCTTCAGATCTCAGCTAAAAGTTTACTTCCCCACTGAGTTAGATCTTAATATACAGAAGCATATCATATACCTTTCTTCATAGAATACAGCACAACTGTAACTTTTTCTCAACTAGTGACATTACACATTGAATGTATTTCTCTTCAACTTAAGTTTAAACTCCATCAAACAGGATCTGTGTCTTTTATTCCTAACCCATTTCTTCCTAGTGCCCAGCACAGTTCATGTTCCAGAGTGGACACAGAGCCAAATAAAGAGAATCACATTGCTGTGTAAATAAACCTGATAATTACATGAATCAGGGCCAACAAGGAGTTGCATGTAAACGTAACACAGCAGCACCCTGAAAGCAACGTCAGGACATGGACATAACGTACACTAGCGTTCTCAATTTGAAAAACCTTGTGAAGTAGTACTTCTCAATGAGAACTTAAGACTGTTTCATAGATTTTTGTAAAACTAATGCTGAATCACGCAGGATAGCAAAGGCTAAGTTTAAAATGTTAAGAGGATGAAAGAAAACAAAGCAGTGATAGTCAAGTGAAATATAACTTAGGAAGTAAATGTAATTAAAGTTAAAGAGAAAAAGTAATTCAAGGAAACCTTGAGACATTTTTTCCTGGTCTGTACTCTACCCATAATTCCCCCACAAGCCTCACTCTGTTTCACTTTATAAATTACTACCAGAGTTTTCCTGCTTAAGAGCAGGCCTGCTAATGGCACATCCTGGCAAAATCTTCTAAGAGCTCTTCATAGACTACAGCAGATACAGCCGTACATATTGCTGAGAACATTTATAAAATGAACTACTTTTTTATAATTTAATCTTGATGGATTTTATCATCAGATGTTTGGCGAAAAGTTGACTTTCCTATGTATGATTTCAAGTAACTCACAGCTTGAAGTAATCAGCATGGACTTTAAAGGAATTTGAATGAGTCCAGACATACACACTTCTATGTCCAACATCCCCCAGGAACTGGCAATTTGAATTTTCATGGGTTCAAATCATGCGTGACAAACTAATTTTCTTCATTATGTCACAGGACAGTCTACGTATTACCAAGAGAAGCTGCAAAGAGTAAAGCAATTTAAGTGTGCAGAGCAACATAATGGGAATTTAGTTCAGATCATAGCCTGGGACTAAACCTAATGACCTATTCTTTTAATTGTTAAAAATAATTTGTTTGGGGCTGACAGGGGCTCTGGGGACATAGGAGGACCCTGGGCTCACCTCTTCCCATAGACACACAGAATCTGCAGCTCCTTGTGAAACAACAATTTCTGGAGAACACGTGCACGCCGAGCACTCCCGAGTGTGGGGCTAGTAAGAGAGCCGCGCGGAAACGGGCAGGAGAGGCCGGGGCAGTCCCGCCATAAACGCCCCCCAGGGCAGGCAGCCCAGTCAAGAGGCAACTTCACTCTAAGCTTCTCCCTGAACACGAAGGGTCTGAACCCCACATAGAGCACCCAAGTTTTAAGACCTGCCACTGTCAGAGGCCCTGACAAAGCCCAACTCACTCCGCTCAGAAACAAGCTAAGAAGTAACATCTCTCCCTCCATGCTGCCCTCTAGACCTTTTGAGTTTCAGCAATTTCACTTGGAGCCGCCATGAGAACAGGTAAAGACATGTCATTCCCGAGCACGCAGCCTCCCTGACGCCAGCAAGTCGGCCCGTGGGCCCCGGAGTGACTATGCATCCTGGACGCAGCGCCCCGGCCCCACCATCCCCCTTAAAAGGCTCTTGGGCTGAAGGGCGGGCAAAGCCCCGGGCCCCAGGGCGCCACCTTCCCGGCTGCCAATCTCCTGAACAAAGCAACCTTCCCTTTTCACCAACCCTTCTCTCCTCTCGAGTTTTGGCCTTTCGAGGGCCGGGCAGGCAAACATGGGCTGGGAGGCGGGCTACGGCGGGGGGCACCGCTGAGGAACCGGCGCCCCAAACATGGCGCCCTGGAAGCCAGCCCGCGACGCGAAGGCTCACAGCCCCGGGAGGCCGCGCGGGACTCACCCAGCAGGCCGCCGATCCAGGAGCGCCGGGACCCTCCGAGGACGAGGCTCACCCGCTAACCCGCCGGGGGCAGCCTGAGCGGCAGGCGCCCGAGCCAGGACATGCCGGGGCCGCAGGCGGGCGGACGCCATCTGGACGCTCGACCTGGGTGGACGCCATCGCGTTCGTTTTAAAGACAAGCTTCTTTTTGCCGAGCGCCACATAAACACGCTCCTGTGCGGTGCTGCGGCTCGCCGGGACCTCCGGGGGGAGCGTACTCGCCGGCGGGCGGGGTTTCGGTTTGCCGTGCAGGGGCCGCCAGGCCCTGGAAGCCTTGGGGGCCTGTCCGTCCAGACCGCGCCGGGAGAAACAGCTCTGGGCCGGCTACTGCCGCCGGGGCCCCGCGGGTACCAGGTTGACACATACCTCCAGCCTTCCAGGAGGCGGCCTGTGTGCGTGTCCTGGAGCTGCGCCGAGGTGCTGGTTCCAGAATGGCCGCTGGGCCCCGGAAGCAGTCTTTGCCCTCCCTCGGCCTTCCTCCCGCTTGCAGCCACATCCGGGTTCCGTGGCTGCGGCCGGTCTGCCTCGCTAGGCCTGGCTCTGGGAGCCAGGGGGCCCAGAGTGGGTCCCGCCAGACGGTAACCGGGAGTGTGTGACCGGCTCCCGCCTCAGTGACAGAGCACAGAGCAACGCCTCAGAGCTCTGCCTTCCTAAAAGGGCACCTATTAGCTTATCACAGCAGCAACCACAAGGGCAGGCTGCAAACGACACAACACCTGTCCTGTATCTGCTTTCACTGAGACGGGGACCACGGGCCGAGGCGGAGTGGGGTGAGGGCCTCCGGAAAAAAACAAAGATAACGGGGGATTTGCTTTAGCCTGCTTGGGGCCCAGCTTGCTTTTTGACTTTACCCAGGTGCTGCTTTTCCTCCTCCCGCCCTAATCAAGTCATTTGCAACCTGGGCACTTGGTTTAGCAAGCACCTAGTAAACAACCTAGTAAAAACAGGAAGGATGCCATCTTGAAGACTGCATTTTAAAACCCAATTAGTTAAAAAGTAACTTTCTTAACATGCCCTTTAACCAACAGACAATAACTCAGCCCACCTTGGAAGCAAAGCAGGCAGTCTTGAGTGATATGCTCACAGACCAGGAAGCTGCTATCCTGGGAGGAAATCAGAGCAGTAAATTTCTCATAAATAACCCATAAGACTAATAAAAAACTTAATGTCTCTTCAAATATAAACATTTTGGGACCACTTAGCAGGTCTGCATCCGTAGCCCTTTGTCTCTCAACTGCTTATAAATCCCCTAAACAATGCGCCACCCCAGGACTCTGTTTTCCCCTCCTGGCATGAGCCAGGAGCTCTATTCTCTCACTTTATCCCTAAATAAAAGCCTCTGCCTTGCTCTCCTACCTTGATTGCAATGTTCATTCTTCGACCCTGCGAACAAGAACCCTGGCATCATCATCACAGCTGCAATCTGAAGGGCAGGCTGCTAATTACACACGCCACTGCCCAAACACCTGGGGCCCCTGGCACTGCCTCTGCACTCTCCCACGCTGCACGGGAGCTCCATGAGCCTGACTAAAACTGTGGTTCACAACACTATGCTCTATGTTTGAAGGTAGCTAGGAGAGTGGACCTGGAAAGTTCTCTTCACAAGAAAAAAAAATGTATTTATAGTGGTGGATGTTACCTGGACTTAATGCAGTGATTATTTTGTAATATATGCAAATGTCGAAACGTTCTGTTATACACCTGATAGTAATACTTTATACTGTCATGTCCATTATACCTCAATCAAAAGAAAAAATAATTTGTGCTGTACACTACTTTTGCCAGCAATAATCATAAACCCTGACTCTAGCTCATGAGACTCAAGTAAGAATGAATGTTTTGGAGGTACTCAATTATTCCTTATGACGGAAAGCTGCATTTTTGCTCCAGCATGCTTACCTAGTCATTTTTCTATACACTGATAGAAGTTCTCTGCAGACCTCTGAGTGAGGCCAGTGAGGACCCATCAGATATGATAGATAGCCTAAAAAAATAAAATCTTTCATCTTCTTCTGGAGTAGCTTTCCAGGAAGAGAATTTTGGAAAATCCTAAGTTATAATACTAATAGGATACCCAAGCTTTCAGTTTTCCAGGAACAACTCCATATATTAAAACTAACTCCAGATAGTATAATTATAATATAAAAATACCCCTTCAAGAAGGTCATGGTGAAAAATACATCATTTCTTCTTTGATGTTTAGGAAATAGAAAGCATAATTTTAATACCGTAAAAGATAAAATGTCAGTCTCCCATTAGTTCTGAATTAATATGACAAAGCTTACTAATTAACCACAGGAAACATCTTGCAGGTAATGAAAACCCAATCCAAGAAGAAACTACCAGTAATACAAACAACACAATTATTTAGAAAAATAAACTGAAAATGCTGTTTGGAACATTTTCCCATAAAACATAGATAAATGGCTATAAAAAACATGTTAAATACAAATTACAAATGATATTTTTCATTAAGAGAACAAATAGATGTCTGACACAAATGTTTAGGGTATAGTTCACTGTATTTGACTTCTTGGCTATTATGATATAAAATTATCTTCACTAAAAAAAATTTTAGATCCCTTTTTCATTCATTTGACCACACGGATGCTTTTTCATCATTATTCTGTACTTGTTTCTTAATCTGAGACAAGTTCATTTTTTACTAGATAACTGATTGTTTTATAGGAAAATGAGAAATTGATATTTGGAGATTTTTAAATGTTTCCTTTTGGACTTTTCAAAGAAACTGCTTGTTGTGGTCTCAAAACTCCTGGGACCATCTATGCTAATAACAGCACACATCATTTCCCTGAATGGAAGTGACAGTGCAAATATCGCAAGTGCATTGATAAATAATCAGTGAGAACTGACCTCCCCCCACTGTCAACCAATATGGGGTGAGGGACTGAGTGCAGAAACTTTTCAAGCAATTGACAACAATGGTGTTATTCCATTTATGGCTTTGAGGGTGTCCCCGAGCTGGCAAACATCCTCTCTGCAAACAGCAGCATTGTGTCCTAGCACTGTGCATTGCTGCAATGCTCCTCTGTTGTTTTCTTCTTGTCTACATATTTTGAGGTGCTGAGTAATTCTGGCTAGAGATACCTCTTTCTATACCTTCACCTTCCCGAAAGATAAATCAATTTATAATGTACTAGCTTAATAGCTGAATATACATTTTCTGGGATTCACATCTGGGAATATTTATTTCCATGGTTGAAATAAGATGGGTTTGGTTTGGTTTGGGTTTTGGTTTTTGTTATTATTGGCTTGCTTGTTTAATCCTACCTGTCATCTTTTCTTTTCTTTTTTTTTTTTTTAATCTTTTTGGTAATTTCTGAGTGAAGAGATTTAAGGCTGTGGCTTTTTTGGCCCCCAGGGCTCTGCTCATGGCTGTCAGACTAGAGGCATATGATTGTATGCAGACCATATCAGGGATCATTTGTGCTCTGAAGTTGAGGGATTTGCTGCCCTGTGAGGGACGGGTTCCTTGTTACTTCCAAATTACATCTGGCCTTAAGAAGTCATAATGATGAATCTGAAGTGAGAGAAATGAGCTGACATGCCTCCAAATAAAGATATTCCATCCAACCTGAAGGAGCTGTCAGAAGAAGGAAAACAAAAGACAAAAAGATCAGTAGAAATAGTACATGTAGTTTAACAAAAACACATAGAAATTACTAAGAATAAGGCAATCAGTTTAATAGTTAAAAATCAATTGCATAATTTAAAATGACGAATTCTCAAGGATTATATTTTAAATGTCTAAATGTATTTTAAACAGATTCCATTTATATTTTCACATATAAAATAATAACTAAGTCATCAAAATTTAGTAGTAGCATACTCATATTTCAAAGATCTTCTCTTATCTCTGACAGGTTTTAAAACACGATAAATTTGTCCCCTTGTAAATGTACCAAGTATTCAAGATACTTTGTAAATTTTCAGACTACAACCTTTTATATATATATATGTATGTGTGTGTATATATATACATATATATATATAAATATATATACATATATATATATATATATTACCCTCAAAAAATATTTAATCGGAAATCATTTTTGATTTAGGTAGAACCTTCATTTAAAATAGCAACAAAAAAGTACCTTCTAAACACTTTGCATGATCTTTCATGGCAATCTATATAATCTCAGTGTACTATCAAATTGTCAAAGGATAACCTTTTCCTTGATGCAGCAGAGTCGCCAAGAAACCCATCTTCCTTTGCTTTATGAATATCTGCAGTACTTTTAAATTAGCACCTTAAATTACTCATATTCATATTTGTAGTTGATGAATGTATTTTCCTGAAGCACAGAAAGAAATGACACCTCGCCATGACTCTTGCCCTGCTGACCCCCCATCAAACCTGCCCAGTGCCACTCAGTGGGGGGGTATGGCCTTGTCTTTCAAGAATGACCTAATGGAGAATATTTATGCAATGATTTATTATAATAGGTCCAGAATGTTACTAAAATAAACCTGGTACCATAATTGACGTGTTTGTCAATTAATAGGCAAGTCAGAGAGTAATGACTTTAAGCATATTTTTAATCTCTTAAAGTCTTTCTGAGAACCCTGTTTTTACTCTTACATTTATTTGGTGGTAGGTGAACTGCAAAGCCATGGTGTTTTCTCCAGGACATATACACAAACAGACACACAGCACACAGAATAAATCATAGTCTTTCTGTGACAAACCTAGTTCATTACCATTCTGTTAGATTAATTAGGATTATCTTTCATTATGTTACACTCAACTGCCAAGACAAAGTCCTAGTACTAAATAACTTTAAAAAAAATCAAAATGAAAAAAAAGTATCCAAGAAAGGATGGAAGTGAAAGTATTGAGGGACAGCTTCTGGAACACTTTTGAAAAAGAAAGCTGGCCCACAGTCCTGGCTGAAATTGTCCTTCTTTTCCTTTCCTTCACCGTGCTGCCTGGAATGTAGATTTGATGGCTCGAGCTCTGGCTGCCAGTTTATACAGTTAGTGTGACCCCACTATATCAGAGATGGCCAAGAGGAATACCTAGAGGAAACTTAGTTCTTGAGGGCTTTGCAGACCAGAGCTGCCGTATCAGTGGTGATCTGCCTTAAGACTTCTTTATAAGGAACAAACTTGGGTTTTAACTTTTTTAAATCACTGTGATTCAGGGACTCTGTTACTCACAGAGGGACCTAATCTCAACTGATAGGAGAATCCATCCTAACCTCAAACAGGAGCATGCGATTTAAGTTTTAAGCCGATAGCTGATCATATCCATTTCAGGGAAGGCACTCCCTGTATCAGTACCTATACAAAATGGCATACTTACAGCTATCTCAAGACCTTATGCTGCAAAAAATATTTGATGAATGAGGTACAAAGATGCTTTCATAATGAAAAAATCTCTAAGTATATTTTGGTTTAAATATCAAAATCCATATGAGCTTGGAACAAAGTAAACCCTTCATGGGAAGACTGTATATGGTTTCTAGGGATGGCTCTGAATGACTTTAAGGGTATGCAATTAACATGGAAATTTTTTGCAGGCACTGAAAACTACAATTAAGATAGTCTAATGTGAGTTTAACAAATTCTGGGATTTATGATTTATAGAACACTATGGTATCTGGTGCCCAACCACATCATGCATTTTATGACAAAGTGTTATCTATCAAGCTAAATCATCTTCCCCCCTTTCAACCAATTCTTCTGTGTCCACTATGTAAATGCCACAAGTACAATGTCTTTTGACCAGTTTGTGAGAAAAGAGAATAAAGAAGTTAGTAGCTTATACAGCCTGACAAGGTTAAAAAAATATTAATAATTCCAGGAAATACTGGGTTCATTAATAACAATCTTCAATCCTCAGTCATTGAATGCAATTCAAACAGAATTTATAGAGGCTTTGAAGTACTACTTGTGTAAGACTCAGAAAAACAGGCCCTGCTCAGCCCCAGGATGGACGGCAACCCAAATACTCACAAGAGACCGGTCTTGATGCAAACAGCAAGAGGTTTATTGATTCCACCAGCGCGCTGGGGTCAAGACTCACAACTCACACAGGAGCAGAGGAGTCCGACCTCGAGCAGAAATTACAGGAGGTTTTTAAAGGAAAAAGGGACCATAACCAGGGGGAGGCGAGGGGGAGGTCTGCTGATGATTCGATAGCAAAAATATTTCATTAGGGTCTCACAGGGCTTTATCTTCACAATCTATCAGTTTTGGGGAGGATTACCTAGGCACGGGTTTGCAAGCTATTGTGTCATTGTGTTCAGGCCAGTTTTTATGACTCAGGCCAAGGGTCAGAGCCTACTTAAAATTTTCCTATTCCTTCAGGTGGCTTCGGGGAAACTGAAACTCAGGCCCTCTGATTTCTGAGGCTTTCTGGGGCCTGTCATGGCGTTAGTTTGGTCCTTTCATTCCCCACTTCTTCTTATGCATAGTTCTAATCATAGAACTAGAATTCCGTATTATCATAAAATTCTTTTTCAGAATCAGGTACAGACTGGTAATGTTGTCTTAACATTAAGATTTGTACTGCACCAATCCGTTCTCTAATAAAAGTTACTAATCTGTTCAGAATGCAAGGGCCAATAGTGAGTAACAGAAGCAGAATCAGAATAGGTCCTATAAGGGAAGATATTAAAGTAGTAAACCAGGGAGATTTACTAACCTATCCTTCAAACCATCTTTGTTGAGATTCTCGTTCCCGCAGGCGTTTATCTAACCTTTCTCTCAGCTTAGACATGGAGTCTTTTATAATTCCAGAATGATCTACATAGAAGCAGCATTCTTCCCTCAATGCAGCACACAGTCCACCATCCTTCAAAAACAACAAATCTAGCCCTCTCCTGTTCTGCAATACTACTTCAGACAAAGAAGTCAGGGATTCCTCTAGTTTGGAGATAGATTGTTCTAAGGCTTGTAAGTCCTCATCCATTGCGGCTCTCAACATCTGGAAGTGCTGAGGCCCTTGTATCAAAGCTGCAGTTCCAGTACTTACTCCAGCTGCTACTCCGAGATGGCGTAAGTGAAGCTTAAGAGGATTATCAGTCTTTTCCACGTGCCAGGACTCATCTTCTTCTGCCTTTGGTGCAGCTTTTAGGTGGGAGGCGTGGATTCAGGTGGCTATTCCTTCGACCTTCACTGCAGTGGGAGTTGTCAGCAGGACTAGGTAGGGTCCTTTCCACCGAGGCTCGAGATTCTCAACTCGGTGTCTGCGTACGTAGACAGCGTCTCTCACTTGGAACCGGTGAGGGACAATGGTGGTCTCAGTGGAGTAGGCCTCCTTCAGTTGTTCTCATGCCTGCTGGCGAACTACTTCTGGGGCTTTTAGGCGGACGAACAAGGATTGAGAAAAAAGCAACATCAGGGTTATGTATCTTTCCTGCTTCTACAAGGGGGGGCGGTCCCCCACACAAAAGCTCATAGGGGGTTAGTCCAAAGCGCCCTGGGGTGTTTCTTACCCAGCACAGGGCAAAGGGAAGGAGAGCTGTCCAGTCATTCCTGCCGGTCTCTAAGGCTAATTTAGTCAAGGTCTCTTTTAGAGTTCTGTTCATCCTCTTTACCTGTCCTGAGCTTTGGGGTCTATATGCACAATGTAATTTCCAACTAAACCCCATTTGTTTGGCCAATCCCTGACTTACCTGAGCAACGAAGGCGGGCCCATTGTCAGATCCGATTACCTTAGGGATTCCAAACCTGGGAAAAATTTCTTCTAATATCGTCTTGGCCACTATGTTGGCAGTCTCTGTCTTAGTTGGGTATGCCTCTACCCATCCTGTGAAGGTATCTATAAAAACTAGTAGATATTTATTTCCATATTTGGCAGGTTTTATTTCAGTAAAGTCTATTTCCCAGTAAGCTCCAGGTCGATCACCCCGTAATCTTTGTCCAGTGGGGTATCGGTTAAAACCTGCATTCGTTATGGCACAAGGGATACAATGTTTAACTACAGCATTAACAACTTCAGGAAGTCCAATTTCATAGTAGGGGGATGATTTTACTGTCTTCTTCAGGTGTTTGGTCCCCAGATGGGTGAGCCGGTGGAGCTGTTCCACATATTCTCTAGCCTCCCTCTGGGGGAATATGATTTTCCCATTTTCTGTCTTTCTTAATCCTTGAGGCGTCTCTATAGTGTACCCTAAGCGATTCATGACTTGGCAATCTTCTCTAGTGTACTGGAATCCCTCAGGGCTGGGCTCTGTCTCATAGTCACTCATTGCTGGCAATATTGGGGTTCCGTGAGCAGCTTTCTTTGCTGTCTGATCAGCCAACTGATTTCCTTTAGATATCTTATCGGTGGCTTTTTGGTGCCCAGGGCAATGTATGAT
The DNA here is from genome assembly GCA_032199065.1 of Smutsia gigantea. Lineage (NCBI taxonomy): Eukaryota > Metazoa > Chordata > Mammalia > Pholidota > Manidae > Smutsia > Smutsia gigantea. Next base: position 40,061 of record JAVSCE010016991.1, on the reverse strand, counting down.
GGCCACCTTTTTAGGCAAATGCATTGCCTCTAATAGACTCAGAATTTCCTCTTTATTTTTAATCTCTTTACCTGCCGATGTCAGTAATCCTCTCTGCCAATAGATGGCACCATGTACATGTGCTGTGGCAAAGGCATATCTACTATCCGTGTAGATATTGATGGGTTTCCCCTCAGCTAGCCTCAAAGCCTGTATCAAGGCTATGAGTTCTGCCTTCTGAGCTGAGGTCCCTTCAGGTAGACTGCTTGCCCACACTGTCTGCTCTCCATCTACTACCGCAGCCCCAGCCATCCTCTTACCTTCAACTACGAAGCTGCTGCCATCCGTGAGCCAGGTGGTACCGTCAGGCCAGGGTGTGTCTGTAAGGTCACTTCTGACTCCAGTTTCCTCAGCCAGTATTTCTGCACAAGTGTGAACAACTGGCTCCTCAGTGTCCTCAGGCAGTAAGGTAGCGGGGTTAAGGAGGGCAGGCTGGCCAAAAATGATTCTCTCCGTCAGCAGTAAGCTTTGGTAGTGGGTCCTGCGAGCATTCGTCATCCACCGATCAGGAGGCTGGCGGATAACACTCTCTAGGGCATGGGCAGCAATTACAGTCACCTGTTGTCCCATAGTTAGTTTGTCAGCGTCCTTGATCAGGATCGCGACTGCTGCAATGGCCTTTAAGCAGGATGGCCATCCACTGGCCACTGGGTCCAGTTTCTTTGACAGGTATGCCACTGGCCTCTTCCAGGGTCCCAAGGCCTGGGTAAGAACTCCCCTGGCTACTCCCCCTCTCTCCTTGCAGTAGGCACATTGATCTTTGTCAAGGGGTGGTCTGCCCATGCTTCTCGTTGTCTTCTGGCCCCTGTTGCTCAGGTTCCCTGCCTGCCTAGGCCCTTGAAATCCTCTTTCTTTCTCTCCTACCACTGTGGCCAAAATTCTAGATAAGTTTTTCTCCTGTCTTCTGTCTCTTCTATCCTCCATTTCCTCTCTCTCTCTCTTCTGCCTTTTTTCTTTCTCTTCCTCTGTCTCTCTTTTGTGATACACTTTCTCATCCTCCTTCACTAGGTCCTGTCAAGTAAAATTCTGCAATCCTTCGAGGCACTGCAGCTTCTTTTTGATATCAGAAGCTGATTGCCCTATAAATGCCATAGCTACGGCTGCCCGCTGTCCCTCAGAGGTGGGATCAAAAGGAGTATAGTGCCTATAAGCCTCCATAAGGCGCTCAAGAAAAACTGAAGACGGTTCAGTGGGCCCCTGAACAATTTCTCTTACCTTAGCCAGATTAGTGGGCCGTCGCGCAGCCCCCTTGAGACCTGCCACCAGAGCCTGGCGGTAGACAGTCAACCTCTCCCTACCTTGCGGAGTGTTGAAGTCCCATTTGGGTCGAGTCAGCGGGAATCCAGCATCTATCACATGGGGAAGTTGGGAGGGTTGCCCATTGTCTCCTAAAACATTTTTCCGGGCTTCCAACAGGATTCTCTCTCTTCCGTGGTGAAAAGAGACTGCAACAGTTGCTGGCAATCATCCCAAGTGGGTTGGTGGGAGAACATGAGAGATTCTATTAATCCAGTAAGTCCTACAGGATTTTCTGAAAAGGAAGCATGATTAGCCTTCCAATTATATATATCTGCAGAAGAAAATGGCCAATACTGCATGGGTTGGACTCCGGGGGGCGGCACGGGAGGGCCATAAACTCTAAGTGGGAGGGTTACAGTAGAATCTGGCCCATCCCCAGGAGGGGCCCCACTACGACTTCGGGTACCTGCCGCTGGGCCCCCTGCTGCTGCTGGTAAAGGGGGAGCATTGGGCCCTTCTTCTTCCCTTTCTTGCACTACCGGCTGAGCAGGTTGGGGCTCAGGGGCTGGAGCAGGTTCTGCTGCCTGTTCAAGATAATACAGGGGAGGGTAAGGTTCCGGCCATTCGGGAGGGGACTCTACTTCAGGATATATTTTAGGTTTCGGGGTTCCTGCAGTTCTGCTTCTATTTAGTACCAACACTTGAAACTTTGGTTCCTGGATTTTTGGACCCAGGGTTTTACCCACGCAGGAGGATTATCTACCAAATCCTGCCAGATTATGATGTAGGGTTGTTGGTCAGGGTGAGAATCGGGTCTTGGCTGAAAAACAAGATTCTTAACTGCAAAAATTAATTCTCTGTTAAAAGTACTCTCAGGAGGCCAACCTACATTGAAGGCCGGCCATTCAGTCGAGCAGAGGGTCTGCCATTGTCTTTTTCTAACTTCTACAGACAAGTCATGGGCCCTATTCTTGACGTCCGTCCAGCGGTCCAAAGTCAGAGACAAAGGGGTTGTGACAGTCTGTCCCATTTTGGTCGTTTCTAAATACACAAAAACAGCAAGCCACAAAACGACAAAAGACGCCAACAAACACTTTCCTCCTCTCGTTTTCCACAGACACAAGAGGTATTCAGACGGGGGAGGGTCCCTCCGCTCAAACCGGACCCTTTCCCCTTCCAACAGACGGGCGGAAAAATCCCCCGTTTCACACCCAGGGGCGTCCCCCAGGGTTGCAGCTTGTGGCCCCTGGCACGTCTGCCTTACCACAGCTTTCCGTTCCCTTACGGGAGCGGCAAGCGGCTGCCAAACCGAAAGCGCTTTTCACAGACCCAGATATCCGACAGAACAAACAGGCGCCGGCGCACACAGAAACTTAAGGATCCTTTGCTTACCTCCAAGTGGGTCTCTGGAGAATAGGGTGGCCGCAGATCCCGGACGAGCCCCCAAATGTAAGACTCAGAAAAACAGGCCCTGCTCAGCCCCAGGATGGACGGCGACCCAAATACTCACAAGAGACCGGTCTTGATGCAAACAGCAAGAGGTTTATTGATTCCACCAGCGCGCTGGGGTCAAGACTCACAACTCACACAGGAGCAGAGGAGTCCGACCTCGAGCAGAAATTACAGGAGGTTTTTAAAGGAAAAAGGGACCATAACCAGGGGGAGGCGAGGGGGAGGTCTGCTGATGATTCGATAGCAAAAATATTTCAATTAGGGTCTCACAGGGCTTTATCTTCACAATCTATCAGTTTTGGGGAGGATTACCTAGGCACGGGTTTGCAAGCTATTGTGTCATTGTGTTCAGGCCAGTTTTTATGACTCAGGCCAAGGGTCAGAGCCTACTTAAAATTTTCCTATTCCTTCAGGTGGCTTCGGGGAAACTGAAACTCAGGCCCTCTGATTTCTGAGGCTTTCTGGGGCCTGTCATGGCGTTAGTTTGGTCCTTTCACTTGAAATACACAGACCTTGTCTTAGCAGTATATTTCAAGTAACTGTTACCAATGGCCACAAGGACACTGAATTGTACATGCTATATGTCAGGCACTGCTGTGTATATTCCAGACACACTAGTAAACAAAAGAGACAGAAGTCTTAACACTTACAGAGTTTACATATTCACAATAAGATTATATGGGCAAGGGAGCTGAGTCAGATTTTCAGGGAATCTTTGGGGTATGGGTAAGGAATGAAGAAGGGAGAAACATGCTTCTCAGAAGAGATGAAGACTTATCTCAGCAATTTTGACCAATTAACAGGGAGGAAGAAGAAACAGAGCTCCGACTGCTTTAAAAGGTGAGAGAATCTCACATTTGGGTGGAAGTTATGTGATGCAGTAGGACTGGCGCTTAGGGTCTGCATCTGGGAAGGACTGGAACTGAACCCAAAGGCAGAGGGCAGATCACAGTGTTATCCCATTGGTTCAAATCTGAAAAGATTTAGCCACTTGCCAAATCTCAGAGATAGGATGTAGCGAATACACAGTGTTTTAATGCTTGTTATTCTATACTAATACATTCTTTAATTTTGAAATAAATGCATGATTATTGAAAAATCCTTGGAAAATATAAATGGCATAAAGAGAGGGTAAAATATCATTCTTTCTGACACTCAGAGGCATCCAATATTATAGCTTTTACAAATTTTATTCCAGTTTTTTAGTTTTTTTCCTTAGTTGAACTAATTTTCAAGGTAAATTATTTTTATGACATGATATAAAAATCACTATAACATTATTTAGTTACTGTGTAATATTTTAAGACAAAGTTATGCTTGTAGTCATTTTTTAAATTATTATATGTAATCCCTTAATACAAAAAAATGCAAATAAATAACTTGGACATAGCATTTTGAACCAAAGTAAATGTATTTGGAAGTTTCACAAAGTGTTGCTCTCTCAATATTACTTCTCAGACAAGCTTTGAAATAAGAAAGTAAGAAATGTTCCACTGACAAGTTGGTGAAATATTGTGGAAAAAAATTTTTTTTCCCTGTTTGAGTCTTAAAACACACCAGCATTGAAGTTTTGATAGTCATGCCTTAAAGAAAACTTGGAATTTGTTTGCACCCCCCCCCCAGATAATTTTATAACAAGACACTTTTTGCATATTGCCTATTTATGTAAGTGTTATACACTCTTGGAAACACTATATTAAAAAATAAAAAGACATGTTTTAGTGAGGTCAAAGTTACTTTGTATATTTCAAACAACCCAATAAATATATATCCCCTATACTTCTTCAATTGTTTTTAGAATTAATACATGCTAATTTTTTTAATGCAAACAAGACAAAGAAGCAATCAAAAATTCATTTCTCAACATAACCAAAATTCTGTCATTAGAAATAACCATGATTAACATGTGATGAATACCATTCTAGGCATTTCTCAAATCCATATGCAGATACAAGGACAGATAGTTGAGTGAATAGATAATAGTAGATACATGAAAATAGGTAAGTAGATGGCTTTTAAATTATGCATTATGCTATGTGCTACATTTCTGAAGCAGTCTAATAAAATTAATATTTAACAGAAGCAATATGAAGTCAAAAGTAACCTGAACAAATTAGTATGATTCAACAAAAAAATTACTTCATAAATAATCCCTATAAGGTAATGTCAAATTTTTATAAATAGTAAGAGTTTCAAATCATTTTTAAGCTACATAATTAGACTTCAGACAATATTAATTTACTTCTTATAATAAAAGATAAAGAAATTAGCTTACTTAGACCTCTTTCTACTTCCACTAGATTAAAAAGTATTGGAATGAATTTTTCTTGAGACTCACTATGGTCTTTCAGTGCACAAATTATACTCTTTATTTAGTTTAGGGAAGTTTTCTTCCATGTATGTATATGTGTATATATATGTATATATTTTACGAACTTATGTGCTCCTCACATCTTTGAATTGTTTTGTGTTCTGCATATTCTTCAAAGCTTCAGTCATACTTTGACTATTTTCCACATTTTTATATCTATCCTTATTACTTTTTCTTTTGAGTGATTTCCTCAAGCCTATACCTTACATCTCGGACTGAGCTTTCAATTGTTTTTATTACATTTAATATCCTTATCTCACACTCTTTTTAAAAAGGAAAGTTCATAATCTTTGTCATTTCTTTGAAACTTGAAGAACTGTTTGACTGAAATCTTGTCCCCACCCCACAATTAATTCTTCCACAGCACATGTTAAGTATCTATTTCTTCTTTTGTAGTTCCCATTCGTAAGGCCATGTGTTAAATCCCCCTCTTATGAGTTACCTTTAAACGATGAAAGCCTTTATTCTAATTACTGTCCAGTGGGCAGATAACGGAACGAGAGAGGGGATGAGCTCTCTGTGATTTATACTGTGCTGACTGGCCTCTTACTAAGTCTGGCAATAAGAATAAAAATCAAAACCTACATACAACACATGGATGAATCTCACAGACATAACACCAACTGAAACAAGTAAGTCACAAAAGACTATGTACTTATCTTTCCACATGTACAAAGTACAAAAATGATAAAACTGATCTATGGCATTAGAAATCAAAAAAGCAGTTACCTTGAGATAGTGGTTGAAAGGAATATATGGTGACTTTGGGAGTGCTGGTAATAATCTATTTCTGGTGTTAATATTTACTCCATACCATCTCTCCAAAAGAAAGGAAAGTGCATAGATATGCCATACCTTGTATTGTTTATCTCCCACTGTTAAGAAGGAAAGAACTCAGCTCAGTGTCACAGGGAAGTCAGATATAGTGAGATGAGAAACTAAGTCAAGAAAGCAACATAAGTTTTAATACACTCTGCATAGAGTAACAGAGCGGGCCTGCACAAAGCCTGGATGCTCATTCTGAGGCTTCTTTTATGTGGTGTTGGCAGGGCAGAGAGGGCCTTGATTGACAGCTGTCAGCTCTCTAGGCTTGTTCTGATTGGTGAAATGAGGACAGGGGCCATGCTGTGCCTGTGCTGATGTTTCTTATCTGGAAAGACCCCGGACATTTCCTGAGACACTCTTGGACCCTGTGGCTTCATCTGACTAACTCTCTGAGTCATTTCTGGCTCTCTGGCTGTATCTGATCAACCCCCGAGTCATCTTTTGGGGGCCCTCTCTCCTTTTCATCCCACTCATTTCTGTCTTTCTGCCTAACACCACTGCCCCATCAGATAAATTATCATCATACCCTATTCCACAGATAAGTAAACACACATCTGTTATTACCCTAATGTGAGCATTAGAACCATTATCTAAGCTAAAATCTACTGGAATTCAAGGCCAGCATCACTTCCCTAACATAACAAGTAGCTTTTTGGGGAGTAAAAGTTAAAGAAGTCTGATGTCCTGAGGGAAGGTATTTGGAATATATTTGTGTCTGGACTTGCCCGCACTTATATGTGACAGTCCAGCATCACACCACCATAACTATTCTCCTTAAATCAGAAGCACCATTTAAATATATAGGATGCTAATTATGGACCATCATTGCCTAAGTTATTTTTTATTGCATATAAAGCACTCAATGTTTGCCCAAAAGAGGAGAAGTTAAACAAAACAAACAAAAAGCAAAAACAACAGAAATTAAAATTTTCAAATTTTTTTCACTGATAAAAATCTAGTTCCTGGAAACAAGGTTTGGTGGAAGCCTAGGCCTTCTCCCATGATAGGTTTCAAAATGAAATAGAGTATGTCACAATAAATGTAGAAACATTTAGAAAGACAATCAGGAAATAGCAAAAATGAAGTATGTAATATGACACAGCAAAACCACAACTCTTTAAGTTTGCAGTTCCTTTTTCTTTCCCAACAAAATTAAGAAACAATATTGAATCACAAGTCTATAATTCTGTATTTCTGACGTTAATAGAAATGCAAACAGATCATCTTACAAATGTTAAGCTGCAGCTAAAGAACATAAACCAGTATCCTGGTAGTTTTCTTTTATTAAACCAGAATGACCAAAATCAGAATAAATAACACAATGAGCCACCACCTTTCAGATGTTAAGTGCATTGTTAAAGCTCTCTTAGACAATCTTTTCTAAACCAGTTGTGAAATATTTCCTTAAGTCAAAGTGAGCCTATATGCTTACAGACAGAGCACACATTAGGATTTTCTGTTTTAAATTTCCATACTAGCTTTCCTCTTTCCTTTGGAGTTGATAAGAAAATTCTAAGTACAGAGAGGTTAAGCAGAGCAAATTCTAAGCGAATGCACATAGGAAAAAACCCACTAGCATTGTTGACACACAGCTGCCCACAGGCAGTATCTTTTAATAGTATTTATTCTCCTTGCTTTCTACATTTTCTTTTCTTCACACCCGAAGGACAACAAATAAAAATGGAAAGTATAGAAAATAAAATTAGGGTTTAGATCATGTAAGTGTTTCATTTAACTGCCAATGAGACAAAAAGATTTGAAGACATTATTAATACAAACTGGAAAGGTATTTTCAATTACCAAGAATTTGTACATACTAAATCCCACATACATTTCTTCAGAAAATGGATATTGTATAGTAAAGCCCTTATTACCTACAAGCCCAGGTGGAATAATTACGTTTTATTCTAGAAAGTAGTCTTAAAATTAGTCAGTAATTTATTCCAGCTCTGGGAAAGGAACACAAGACGGTTTTTATTTTTCCTCTAAAGAAAAAGCATAAAATGTTTTGTTTAAATTTCCCATTTTCATTATTTTACTAAATCATGGTCTTGGGAATGATTCCTCCAAGCTTTCTTTTTATAAGAAGCCCTATTCATTAGAGGGGATGACGTACAATCTATCATATTGTTGAAAAGTTCAACACCATATACACATTCTGTTTACAAATCCATACCATAAAGAAAGGCAATAATTAAACTGGACACACGCAAGAAAATCATTACTTGAAATTTCAATACATAACAGTATCTCTAAATTAAATGGGCTATTAGTAGGTTCTTGAAAATCTGGGTATACCGTATTATATTTTTAATCTCTCCCTTTCCTTCAAATACACACACACACACGTATGGAGGTAAGAATCTCCACAGAGGCAATCAAATTAAAACGAGCTCATTAGAATGGGCCCTAATCCAGTATGACCAGGATTCCATCCTTCTAAAAAGTGGAAATTTGGAGACAGACATGCACACAGAGAAAACATCACATGAAGGCTGCAGAGACTGGGCTGATGCGGCCGTGAGCCAGGGAACCCCAAGACTGCCGGCCAACCAGCAGAAGCTAGGAAAGTCAAGGGACAGATTCTCTCTCACAACCCTCAAAACCCGGCCAGCATTTGGATCCTAGATTTCCAGCCTCTAAAACTGCAAGAGAAATTTTTTGTTGTTGCTCAAGCCATACAGTTCGTGGTGCTTTGTTACAACAGCCGTAGCAGACCAGTGCGGCAGGCTTTATTCAGGTTTCTGTATTTTACAGGGTGTCCCTTTTCTGTCCAGGATATGTTACATTTAGCCATGGTGTCCCCTGGGGCTGCTCCCAGCTGTGACGGGCCACAGACTTCCCTCACTGTTGATGACCCTGGCAGTCGGGGGGAACGATGGCCAGGCAGTTTGGAGGATGCTCCATCAGTGCCGTGTGTCTGGTGTTTTTCACATCACCAGAGTGTGGTTGTGGGTCTTTGGGAGGAAGATCACAGAAATAAACTGCCCTTTTCATCCCATCATAGCAACATGTGTTTTACATACGACCAACATGATTTACCGTTGTTGATATTGACCTCCCCCTGGCTGAAGCTGTTTTGTCAAGTGTCTCCTTGTAACATGGATTTTTCTCTCCCATTTAATACTATACTCCTTGGAAGGCAGTCACTCTATTTTCTGGAAGGAAGTGCACGGTGCAGTTTCAGAGGTTGTAGGTCACACTCCCTCTCCTTGAAGGCACAGTATTTATATAAATTATTTGGAATTAGTCTACATGAGAGATTGATCTTTTCCCTTCTACTTACTTATTTATTCAAACATTTGTTTATATGAGTATGGACCCATGGAAATTTATTTTATACTTTGGGTTATAACCCAATAATAACTTATTTTGTGACTAATTGTTCTGTCTTCAGCCACAGGAGTTCTTTCCAGGGGCTGTGAGCATATGTGTGTTTAAAAGACAAGAAATAACAATTGTTGGTGAGGATGCGGAGAAAAGGGAACCCTCCTACCCTGTTGGTAGAAATGTAAATTGTTTAAGCCACGGTGGAAAGCCATACGGAGGTTCTTCAAAAAGCTAAAAATAGAAATACCATATGATCCAGTAACTCTATTCCTAGGAATTTACCCAAAGAAAAAGAAAACACTATGTTGAAGAGACACCTGCAGCCCCACGTGGGGGCGCTGTTCACACAGCACTATTTACAATAGTCCAGACCTGGAAAGAGCCTGTGTCCGACTATGCATAAACGGATGAGGAAGTCGTGGCCCACATACAAAGGTCTGCCTGGCACAAGGTCGGGGTTGCTGCTGTAGACCTCAGTCATTGCTGAATTCAAGGAAGTGTGCCCGCCTCTCCACTGTTCCTTTTTATCAACAGGACACACCTGGGGCGACCCTGTGCAACTGCAAGTTCTGGTCCCAGGGGTGACCAGAAGAGGTGCAAATCTGGAGAAGGGTCCCGGTGCTGTGGCCAGACCTTCACCCAGTCTTCTGACTGGCTGGGAGCACCCGGCTGGGCATGCATTTGCTTGGTCCTGCCTTGCCCAGCCCAATGTCCTCTTCAGGGGGACGTCTGCCTAGCTCCCCTTGTGGACTCAAATCCTAGCGCTGTGAGGAGGGGGCAGTGCCGAGCTATCTGTGTGGGGGCAGGGACGGCCCCTGCTGTGGGCATCTCCAGCACCTGACCAGTGCCCACCCAAACTCAGATCCCAGCCCACTGGTCACTAACAGTGAGGCCTCCTGCAAGCCACTCAGCAGGTCTGGACATGCTTGCCTGCGACGTGGCTGTTGCTCTGGGCTGACACCTGTCCCCAAATCCACATGCTGGTGCCCACACCCCCAGACCTCAGAGCGGGGCTGTGTTTGGAAATGGGCATAACGGAGAGTAAGATAAAATGAGGTCACAAGTGTGGCCCTGAAGCCACAGGACTGGGGTCCATATTAGAGACCAGGACACAGACATCCACATGGGGACACAGGGAGAAGGTGGTGTCTACAAGCCCGGGAGAGAGGCCTCGGGAGGAACCAGCCCTGTAGACGCCCTGATCTCAGACAGCAGGTCTTTATCTGGGAGACGATACAGTCCTGTAGCTTTAAGCCCCTGTACATGGGGCGGAGACCCTGACTCTCTAAAGCTCGTGTCTGCTGCTCCATATTAGGTCTGGCAGTGGGTGTCAAGGGGAGTGTGCAGGATGGGACCGCCTCCATCGTGTCCCTCTCAGGGCCACCTGGCCTCACAGCACTGGACCCTCTTTTGCATTTTCTCAGCACTCATGGAACCGGCCCCCTGCAGAGTCCGTGCAACCTCTCCTGAACCTCCCGAGCTCTTCCCAGCGTCCCTCCGTCCCCACACCCAGGTGGAAAGGGCTTCTGGCAGCATGAGCTGAGCTCTGCCCCCTGGTGGTGTTCCCTCCTTGCCTGAGCTCTTGGACTCCTAGTTAACAACATCCAGTCGTTCTCTCTGCCAGACTGCCCTCTGTGTGGCCTGTCCCGGCCGGATGCTGGCCAACGCCAGGGGCAAGCCTGGAAGCCCTGGAATCTGTGGTTTGGCCTCCATGTGGCGCTGCACTGACTTGTCAGGGGGGGGACGTAGAGAGGGACCCGAGGTAGACCAGGTGTCCGGGCTTGTTGTAGGGCAGGCTGGTGTTCACTGGGTGGCCACGACACGCCTGGCACTGGGCTCAGTGTTTCACCTGTGCCCCGAATTACATTTCACAAAATCCTCCAGTGGTGTGGAACAATATGATGTGGGTGTCGTCTCGGGCTGCTTAACAAACGCCATAGGCAGGCGGCTCAAACACACATTTACCCTCCCCGTCCTGGAGGCTGGACTCAGACCAGGTGCCGGCAGGCTGGATCCTCCTGGGGCCTCTCTCCTGGGCGTGCAGACGCCACCGTCTCCCCCCGTCCCCACATGGAGGCTCCTCTGCGTGGGTCTGTGGCTTAATCTTCTAAGGACCCCGGTCCTATGGGATCAGAGCCACCCTGGTGACCTCATCTTACCTTACTTACCTCTGTAAAGGCCCCTCTCCAAACACAGCCTGCTCTGAGGTCAGGGGTGGAGTGGTGGTGGGTGGGGCTCCAGCATACAAATTCTGGGGGGACACAATTCAAACCATAATATATTGTCACCTTACAGGGGAGAAAAATGAAGATAAGGCAGGATAATTTGCAAAGCTGCACCCTTGTATGTGGCTGAGCTAGGGCCTAGGGGACTGGATACAACTCCCAAAGATCTGGGCCAGGCTGGGGCAGGGAGAACATGGGCCCCATCGGAGGGCCTGCCCCTGAACCTCTGGCAGCTGATGTTCTGAGCAGATGGTCAGGGGCTGGCGGTCATGTGTCCAGAGGCAGAAGAATGGCCGCAGAGGGACTGAGGAGGGGAGTCCAGAGAACATGTAGATGAGGGCTCTGTCATGCACGATGTAGAAGGAGACCGTGCCGGCATCGCAGTCCAGGAGGTTCCCCACCTGATGCAGGGGCTCCGGCGGGTGCAGGAGAGCCCTCGGGAAGGCGAGGGCCCAGAACTCCTTCTTGTACAGCTCCAGGGCCCAGATTCCATGCTGGGGGGCCTTGGGAACCCTTCCCTTCCGATCTACGCTCTCCAGACACACTCCCAGGCTCCAAGCCTTCCTGAGCCCTACTTGGACCTCCCAGTAATACCTCCCAGCCGAGAATCTCTCCAGGCCCAGCACGCAGGAGTCCTGGTCAAACCAGCCAGGCTTCTCCGGCAGCTCCTGGGCAAAGAACAGCCACCTCACGCTCTTCCTGTTCTTAGACAGTGCGAGTCTGGGGCTCGCGGAGTCGGGGTCCAGGGATGGGCTCACTGTGGGAAGAGGGGAAGGTCAGGCTGAGGGTTCAGGCCCCTAACCTATACTCCCACACAGAGGGGACCCTGGGGCTCTGGGCAAGGGGGCTGCAGCTGCCCTGGAAATCCCTTTGCTGCCCAGCTTTCTGCTCAGGACTCTGAACAGACAGCCTCTCCCAGAGCAGGTGGGAGCCAGGGGCATCCTTGGACTGAGACATGGCGGGCACACACTGCCAGGGCCCACCTCACAGTCCATGTGAGAGAGACAGAGGTGGAGAGACAGAGACAGAGAAAGACAGACAGAGACAGAAACAAATAGAGGCAGAGAGACAGATCAGGGAGAGACACAGACACAGAAAGACAGAGACAGACACAGAGACAAAACACGGGAAGACATAGGAAGACATGAGGAAATGGGGGGACATGGGAGGACAGAGAAGGATGGCGAGGACATGGGGGGACATGGGGACATGGGAGGATATGGGGACATGGGGGGACACGGGTGGACTGGGAGGACATAGAGGGACACGGGATGTGGGGGACTCTGGGGGACATGGGGAGACACAGGGCACACAGGGGACATGGGAGGGTAGGGGTGCCCTATGGGTGTTGCTTCAGCTGTGCCGCCAACCACTGCAGGTCCCGTCTGGGGAGCCCGTGGCAGCATCTCAGCCCTACCAGCTGAGGCAAAGTTCGTCCAAAGCCACCCACTTCTCTCAGCCCCTGGTCCTCAGATCTCCCAGGCCCCCAGCATGCAACCCGGGGAGGGCCTGTCTACACTCCAGGAGGGCTCTGGGGACCAGCCTTTGGGGAGCTGCCTTCTCAACAACAGAAACGGGGGGCCAGCACTAGAGCCAGCCCTACCCTGTCCGTCCTGGGCCTCCGTTCACTGGGTCCCGCCTGGGATGTCCGGGCGCTCACGCTTCCTGAGCTTCCATTCCGTTGGCTCTCCAGCCACCTAGACCAGCTTCTCCCCAAGGTCCCTGCACCTCCTTACTGGATGGAACCCCGCTCCCTTTCACTTTCTAGCAGAGACTGTTTATTCCACCCCCACTGCCAATTCCTCACTGCTGCTCCTGAATTCCCCGCCCAAACCGTTCTCCATAGAGTCTGAGCCATGCCGATGGAGCTCGCCCACGTCCCATCTCCATTATGTCTGACACCAAATCCCTGGCTGGACAATTAGCCTGGCTCCTTCTATTCCAAACCCTCTTATTATCAAAATTTTTTTCACATAAAAATATAGTTCCAGACTTACAAAGAAGTTGCAAACTAGCATAAAGAATATGCCTATGACAACATCTTGCATAATCGCGGTAGAAGGACCCAAACCCGAAGATGAATCAATGCAAAAACTGTTCAACTATCTCCAAACCTCATTCCAATTTTGCCAACTTCCCAATCATGCCCCTTTCTGGTAGTTTTTTTTCCTTTTTAATTGCTAAATAACATTCAGGTGTTCATCCATGCCCACACTGGATGGACGACAGGATTGTTCTTAGTTTTCAGCGATTATGAAAGAGGCTGCTAAGAACATTCTTATCCCAGTCTTTCTGCAGACATGTTCATTTCTCTAGGGCCTGTGCCCAGGACTAAAATCGCAGGGATTGCGGGGAAGCTGAATGTTCCAGTTTCTGAATAACCGCTACACCACTCCGCAGAGGGTGTGCCGTTCTGGGGTCTCGTCAGCATCCCCGCCAAACCCCGTGTCCACGAGGACCTGCCTCCCCCTGGGTCCGGGCCTGCTATGTCCACCGCCTCCTCCCTCTGCTGCCTTCATTTCCTTTCTCTTCTTGTCTGGTGCCGATGTTTTGCTTGGGGATCATTATTGCCCTTGGTCCGAAACCCTTCCCAATGATGCTCCTTACAAAAGCGGGAGGAGCCTCTGGATCTAGCAGCGGAGCCCCGGCAACCCCGCGCTGGGCCCCCACTCCTCGGGCCCATGCCCACCTGCCCACCACTGCTGCCACCTGCCTTCCCTGCGAGACTGTTTCTCTGCACTCATGTCCTTGACCCCTGAGGGCTTCCTATCTCTTCACACAGGAGCGTTCCTTTTAGGCAGCAAACCTAACCAAGGTTAAGCAAACCAAACCAAGCCCAGACAACAAACTTCCCTGTATTCCCCAGTCTCCGATTTTCAGCTCAGCCTAGCAGACAGTAATTCTGACAACTTCTACCCAGGGTTTCCCGTGGGAGGGGGGCCTCCCTTCATCTACCAGACCTGCCAGTGCTTTCGGGTCATGTTCCTTGTCTCGTCTCCACCTCTCAGCTGCATCAGACACGACTGGCTGTCCCAGACACTCTTTACTTCTGGATTTCAGGGCCAAGTGTCTCCCAGTCCCTCCCACCACCCTGCCCCTTTGTTGCGACTCCTTTGCCGGGAGTCATCCTGCGCAAACAGACCTTCAGACCTTGGGGTTCTCCAAACCTCAGTCCTGGATCGTTCTTCTTTGTCCTGTATCTTCCTATTTTTGAAATCTTACTCTTTTTCCCAAAGAGAATTTTAAAGTATAACTTCAAGTTTCCAGAGAAATTGAGCAGATCATAGAGTGACTTCCCAAATCTTGTGGACATTCATCACTTGAAATGCCAGATATATGCGGTGGGTGCCGAATTTCCATCTCCAGTCCAAGTTTTCTGCTAGGAGCTTGAGATCTGTACATCCAATGGTTTATTTGGTGTCTCCACGTGGGTATCTGAAAACACCTCAGTCTTCAGAGGTCCAAGCGAGTTTCCACCTCTTTGGTGCAAATGTGCCTCATTTCTAACCGGGCCTTCCCCTCTGCCTCAGGGGAGCTGCCTCCACCCCGGTACTCCCAACACCAAGGGCCATCTCCATGCGGGTGTTGCCAGCCCACCAGCGCGAAGCAGCCCAGAGATGTTGCATAAACGTTGTCCTGGCCTTGCTGGGTTCCATTTTGTCCCTATAATATCTGCCCTGATGTATTCCAGGTCCAATTAAAAATGCCACTGGCTTACGGCTTGCAGCCCTGCACAGATTCTCTGCCCTGTGAGGACAGGAGGAGACACCTCATTCGCTAACAAATACCCAGTAGTTGGCAGGGGAGGTGCTCCGTCACAACTGTAGGTGAGTAAGTGAGGGGACGAAGGGTTGCTCTGTCCCCTCGGCCCTTCAGCAGGTCACCGTGTCTGGCTGGGCGCTCTCACTGGCCTCTCTTGTGCCCTGCTGGTTTCTCCTCTCCTGGTCCAGAGGACTCCCCCTCTACAGATGCACTCTCCCCTCCACACCCTACACCGCCCACCTAAATCATGTCCTGGGGCAGAAATCACTGGTAGTTCTACACCCTCTGTGAGAGCAGTGTCCCCCAAGAGCCTCAGAAAAGCCAACCCTCCTGGCATCTGCCACAGACAGGACTCTTACTATGTGTACAGAATACACACATAAACGAACAGACATGCATGCAGAATTTATGCACACACATGTTCTCCAGGCCTCAGAAAAATGAAAAAGAGCCAAGGTAACCCCAACACTTGTAAGGACATGGCTTGCCACTCACCAGCACCTAGCACAGCATTTCTGCACCCAGAATAGAAAGGGAGTTCCACACATGAGAAGCAAGAACATGTGAACACTCATTGAACACATACACATATGGCACAATACATGCACACATACACATGCCCACACACAACTTGTCCATGACATATGTGAACACACAGCATACACATGTATGTGTACAAGACACACATATGTATGCAACACACATGTGCACATGCAGGCACACACAGACACAGCAATGAGCATTGGAGTGCAGGCTGAAACCAGACATGGCCTGGATTTGCCCCCTGGTATCCTTTGTCCACCTGCCTGACCACCCTTGTAACTCAGAACTTGCTGCACTTTTCCCATCAGGCATGCATGTGTGAGGAACAAAAGCCAAGACTTACATGTCCTTGACAGAGGGCCCTGTCTCCCCTTTCCTTTTGCTGGAGGCCATGTCTGGTGGCAGGGCCCCCACCCTGTCGCCGCTCTGGGAGGGATTAGGTCTGTGCTTCTGGCTGCCCTTGCCTTTGGGGAGCAGGGCTTGGATGGGCTAGGGGTGGCCAGGGGAGCAGAGCCTCTGAGCCTCCGGGAGGGCCCTCACCATCGATGACGTCATCCTCTCCCCAGCCTGCAACAACACAGAAAGGTGTGAAACATGGAGCTGAGCTTGGCAAGTGGGGCCAACTCTCATTCTGGGGAGGTAAGTCCAAACAGTCTCTCCCTGAGAGACAAGAACAGACACATGCCCCTCAGTGCCCTTTAACCTGTAACAGGGACCACTTTGTTGCTCGGGAAAGCTGTGCAACATAGCTTCCTTCAGCCTTCCTACGTGTGTCATAGGCAGGCTTTAAAGCCAGCCGAGGGACGGGTATGCTCTGCCCCCCCCGCCCCGAATTCAGGCCTGATGTCTATGAGCAAGTCCCCAGCTCCTGAGACGACGCAGGAGGCAGGCAGCGGGGTGAGTGGGCACGTGGCCCAGCCAGCACTGATGAGACCCCTAATGCCTGTGACAGAGCACCCCTCCCCATGCCTGGCGCCTCCCGTACTTGATCATTGCCATCATCACCCCCAACTGATGGACATCCTGGTGCTCAAGCTCAGATCATTTCTGAGAAGGAGACACACCAGCCTTCCCAAAGCACCCAGTGAAGAATAGCTGGGATCTCTCCGAGACAGAGGGCTGGGCGATCCCCCGGCCCGAGCTGGCACAGCTTTCCTATCCTACTGCATTTGAGGACCCGAAGGAAAGCTTTGTGCAAGACTTCACGTGGGCGCTCTGGGGTGGAAGGGGTAGGTCTGTCCTGCTGGAGGGAGACGCACCTTGGAATGTTGGGTCTCCATTCCTGCTGGCTTGCCATCCCTGCTTATCTGCTCCGAGCCCTTCCCCTTCTTCGTCCAGCCCCTTCCTGTTGTTTTTCCTCTGACACTTCCAGAAGAGGCAGGTGATCCCAGCTGCGGCAAGCCCCACGGCAGCGAGGGCCAGAGGCAGCACTACTTCCATGGATGGGGTCTTTCCAGAAATGGGAGCTGGAACAGATTCCAGGGAGTCAGGGACAGCATGGTGACAGAGGATCTGTGCTCACAAGACATATGCATTACAGGGGTCATGGGTGGGGGGCACAGTGTTCATAAGTTATGGAATGATTCAGAAAAATAGCTCTGTGCATTTGTGTAGATAGATCTGGTCAGATGCAAGGGGAGAGGGCGAGAAGTGGCAGAAGAAATGTGGCAGGTGCTCAGGCATCCAGTGAATCTGGGCCAACAGTGCACAGAATTCTCTACCTTACTCTTGCAAACTTTCTGTGCATTTGAAATTAGTCAGAAATGGACATTTTACACAGTTAAACTTGGAAGCCACCAAGATGTCCTTCAGTAGGTGAGTGGATAAACAGACTGTGGTCCATCCAGACCACAGAATATTATTCAACACTAAAGAGACAGGAGCTATTGGTGCAGCCTCTGTGGAGAACAGTAGGAAAGTGACTCAAAAAATTAAAGATAGAAATACCATCTGATCCAGCAATTCTACTTCTGCATAGATATCCAGAGGAAATGCAAATATTAACTCAAAGATACATATGCACCCCATGTTCACTGTGGCATTATTATGGTAGCCAGCATATGGAAGCAACCCAATGCCCATCAATAAATGAATAGATAAGGATGTGGTACAAAAAACAATGGAATATTATTCAGCCATAAAAAGAAAGAAATCCTACCATTTACAACAACATGGATGGACTTAGAGGGCATTATGCTCAGTGAAATAAAGCAGGTGGAGAAACACAAACACCATATGATTTCACTTATATGTGAACACCAGACAAAAAACAAAAAAACAAGCTTATTGGTACAGAGAACAGATAGGTTGCTGCTAAAGGCAGGAGCAGGGAAGTGGGTGAAATGGGGGAGTGGGTCCAAAGGTACAGACTTCCAGTTATTAAGTAAGTCCTGGGGTTGGATACACAGGACAGTGACTGCAGTTAAAGATACTGCACTGAATATATGACATTTGCTAAGGAAGTATGTCTTAACACAAATTCGGTAATGGTGTGTGGTGACAGACATTAACTAGACTTACCGTGGTAATCATCTGCAGTATGTAAAAGCATTGAATCACTGTGTAGTACACCTGAAAATAATATAAACTTACATGTGAATTACATCTCAAATTAAAAAAAAACATGAAAAGAAAAACAAAAACAAAGGAGCTATCAAGCCACAAAAAGACATGGAGGAAGCTTAAAGGCATATTAGTAAGTGACAGAAGCCAGTCTAAGAAGGTACATTCTGTGAGTCCAGCCATACGACATTCTGGAAAAGGCAAGACGGTGGAGACTAAACAAACCAGGATGGCCAGGGGCTACCGGTGAGGGAGGGATAAACAGGGGGAGTATGGGGGATTTTTAGGGTCCTGTGACACATGGTGGACACATGTCCTTACATGTTTGTCCAAAACCACAGAATGACCAACACCCAGATGGCCTTAATGTGAACTCTGGGCTCTTGGTGGCAGTGACGGTCCATGTAGGTCCATCAACTGCAATGAATGGACTATGCACTGGGGATGTTGACAATGGGGGAGGCTGTGCATGTGGGCAGGGTTCAGAGAGAACACTCTGTGCCCTCCCTCAATTTTACAGGGAACCTAAAACTGCCCCCAAAAGTAGTCTATTAAAAAAACAAAAACATAAAAATCCCTAAAGACTCTGCTCTAAAACTACTAGAACTAATATCTGAAATTAGCAAAGTTGCAGGATACATAATTAATAGACAGAAATCTGTTGCTTTCCTATACACTAATGATGAGCTAACAGAAAAAGAAATCAGGAAAACAATTCCATTCACAATTGCATCAAAAAGAATAAAATACCAAGGAATAAACCTAACCAAGGAAGTAAAAGACCTATACCCTGAAAACTACAAGACACTCCTAAGAGAAATTAAAGAGGACACTAACAAATGGAAATTCAGCCCATGCCTTGGTTAGGAAGATAAATATTGTCAAAATGGCTATACTACCTAAAGCAATCTACAGATTCAATGCAATCCCTATCAAAACATCAACAGCATTCTTCAATGAACTGGAACAAATAATTCTAAAATTCATATGGAACCACAAAAGACCCCGAATAGCGAAAGCAATCCTGAGAAGGAAAAATAAAACAGGGGGAATTACGCTCCCAGATTTCAAGCTCTATTACAAAGCTACAGTAATCAAGACAATTTGGTATTGGCACAAAAATAGATCCACAGACCAGTGGAACAGAATAGAAAGTCCAGCCATTAACCCAAACATATACGGTCAATTAATATATGATAAAGGAGCCATGGATATAAAATGGGGAAATAGCCTCTTCAGCAGCTGGTGTTGGCAAAACTGGACAGCTACATGTAAGAGAATGAACCTGGATTACTGTCTAACCCCATACACAAATGTAAACTCAAAATGGATCAAAGACCTGAATGTAAGTCATGAAACTATAAAACTCTTAGAAAAAACATAGGCAAACAACAAAAAATGATGGTGAGGATGTGGAGAAAAGGGAAACCTCCTACACTGCTGGTGGGACTGCAAATTAGTTCAACCATTGTGGAAAGCAGTATGGAGGTTCCTCAAAAAACTCAAAATAGAAATACCGTTTGACCCAGGAATTCCACTCCTAGGAATTTACCCTAAGAATGCAGCAGCCCAATTTGAAAAGACAGATGCACCCCTATGTTTATTGCAGCACTATTTACAATAGCCAAGAAATGGAAGCAACCTAAGTGTCCATCAGTAGATGAATGGATAAAGAAGATGTGGTACATATACACAATGGAATATTATTCAGCCTTAAGAAGAAAACAAATCCAGCCATTTGCAACAACATGGATGGAACTAGAGGGTATAATGCTCAGTGAAATAAGCCAGGTGGAGAAAGACAAGTACCAAATGATTTCACTCATCTGTGGAGCATAAGAGCAAAGAACAAAAAAACTGAAAGAACAAAACAGCAGCAGACTCACAGAACCCAAGAATGAACTAACAGTTACCATAAGGAAAGGGACTGGGAGGATGGGTGGGAAGGGAGGGACAAGGGGGAAAAAGGGGCATTACGATTAGCAGACATAATGTAGTGGGGGGCATGGGGAGGGCTGTAAAACTCAGACCCAAGCAGTGACTCTATAGCATCTCACTATGCTGATGGACAGTGACTGTCATGGGGTTGGTGGGGGGGACCTGATGAAGGGGGGGAGTTTAGTAACCATAATGTTGCACATGCAGTTGTAGATTAATGATACCAAAATAAAAACCAAACAAAAAAACAAATGAAGAATTAATGTGGGGCAACAAGTTCTCTTTCCCCTGGAAGGCAAAGCTCTCCCAGGGGCTCCTCTACAGGCCAGCACTGCCCCACCTCAGTAATCAGCGCCCCAAAACTGCACTTCCCCCCACAGCTCCTGCAGGCTGTGAGCAGGGGCCTGTCAGGCATCCCCTCTTGCTGCAGGCCTCGTGGCCCTCCTGCTATCTCGGCATCCATGGACTAGAGCACCGAACAGAACATTCACCCAGCACGTGGGTTCTGGCCACTGTGCTCTTCAGGAGGGTGCTGGAGATGGAGCAGGAGAGGCCTGCCACAGCCCTGTGCTGGACGGTCACCCTGGACACCACGGCCAGGAGGTGGGTGGTTGGCGCGGCTGACAGGTTGGTCACAGAAGGCAGGGTCTGTCCCCTGAGGTCCCTTCACTCCATCCGGGTCTCTGGGTACCAGCCTGCCGAGGTGCACTCTGCACAGACACTGCGCTGGGCCACATGCACGCGTATCCTGGGCTCCGAGCCCACGCCTGTTGGGAGAGATGCCCCCTCCAACCTCTGCAGCCACCGCTGCTTCTGTCAGGAAGACACAGACCTGGAGAATTTTCAGTGGGTGCTGGGGATTTGTCACAAACTACTCATCCAGTGTTGTATTTATTTCCAAGATATGTTACCCTCATTCCCAGAGGACAGAACAAAACAGAAAAGGTTCACGGAGATGGAATACCTTTCCTGTACTGCAAAACTAATGTCACTCTCTGCCTCTTACTCTGTCTTTCTCTGTCTCTGTCCCTGTATCTCTGTTCCCCTCTTTCTATCTGTACCTCTCGCTTACTGTCTCTGTCTGTCCAATAATCTCTGTATCTGTCTCTCTGTCCTCTCTGTCTCTCTCTGTCCTGTTTCTGTCTCCCAGTTTCTGTCTCAGTCTCCCTGTTTTTCTCTCTGTCCAATAGTATCTTCTCTGTCTCTCTGTTGCTGTCTCCCTGTCTCCGTCTCTCTCTCCATTGACTGCCTATTCTCCTTGACCCTGGGGTGAGAGGCGGGTGAGCTGTCAACCTCTCTGAGTCTTACTACCCTCAGTTGTGAAATGACAGTAGTATTGGCACCTTACTCTCTTGTTCACTGTACAGATTAAAATTGTTAATAAATAACAACTTCAACATCTTCAACCATTCATTAGTAATGATGACCATCACATTGCCAAAATCATTTCATTAGTAAAGTGCTTCAGGGACTTCTAAACATGTATTAACTAATTTAGTGACTAGAATGGTCTTGGATCAAATTGATGACACAGGCACAAAGGGTTAAAATAACTTGACGCATGTCTATAACTAGTAAGGAACAATAAGGAACACACACGGAAATGTGGGTAGCCCTGCATTTAATCATTACATTTAACTTAGCCTGATGCACAGCAGATACTAAATAAATGTCTATCATCAATGTCTAATAATAAAGAAAATAAATAAGAAATGTCTAAAAATACATTCTTATTTTAACTATCTTATTTACTAGCTGCTTACAGACATTGATGATGAGTACATTCCAGATGCTATATAAATACATGCCTATTCCTCTTAATAAACTTCCTTGGGACTCCGCATATAATCTCTTGCTAACTGCCATAAAACTTAGTCACCTATAACGTTAAGCAAATACCACAAGGTAACTCACCCACTACATGGCAGACTCAGACTGAAAACAAGAATTTTTCTAATCTCTGATATGTCCTTTCTCCTATTCTATACAAATCTAAGAGTCCTCATTGTCAACCTGTAAAAATACCACTTTTCCCAAATAAGCTGGCTAAAGTTCAGAATTGGATTAAATTATTGTAATACCTTCTGCACAAAACAGGAATGTTCCAAAACGTATCTGACAAATGTTGAAAAGTGGGCATTCTTTTTTTACTATGATTTTAAAATATGTACTACCATTTACTATTTTTCAAATATTCAAATCACAGGAATCCTTTCTGAGTGTTAAAAATTCTGACTCCTCAATATTAAATTATTTTTAACTGTGGTAAAATACAGATAACATAAATTTTCCATCATAACCATTGTTAAGTGTACAGTCAAGTGGTGGTAACGAGTCACATAGTTGGGCTACCATCTTTATACCCATCTCCAGAACTGTCTCTTTTTTTTTGCAAAACTGAAACTCTATATCCATTAAACATGAACTGCAAGTTCCTTCATCCCCTCAGCCCTTCCCATCAGTTAGTCTCTGTCTATATGAATTTATTTCAGGGACCCCATATAAATGGAATCATACAGTAAAATCTCATATTGTGACTGGGTTATTTTAATGACCAAATTGTACTCAAGTCTAATTCATGTTTAAAGATAACAAATAACACCAAGAAGCAACATTAAGTACCTATGAACATAATGAAAATGTTTCAGTAAGTTTCCAGGAAGACTTTGTTGTTGCCTTTGCTTGAATTTTTCTTGGAATTGTTTTTACCCTATGAGGTAAAATTTCCTGTATTAGCTTGGAGGGAACTTTGGAGTATTTCTTCCCAACTCGGTGTTGGGGGGTTGGTGCACCCAGAATGGTGAAAATAACCCCACCGGAACCCACAAACATTAAATGGTCACCTCACCATCTGTCCCAGCCCTTTTTAACATTTGTGTGCCCATCACTATAATAGAAAACCAATGCGTCACTGCAGCTTGGAATAACGAAAGTTAATTACACCGCTAGAATTACAACTGAACATCTTATTTTTTGAACCTACTCTTCTGGTTTCATTTTTCACATTTTTTAGGTTAACTGGCAAATATATATATATTTATATATTTATTTTTAGTATTGAATATTTTACTTAATATAAAGACACACATATACATTTTATAAATATACTTATATACATATTGTGAAATAACACAGTTAAGATAATATATTGGCACTAGTAGATTCTATTTACCTTTATTTCTGTGATTTCAATTACAGAAAATAGTTCACTCATGGGGAGCATGATACTGGATGAAGTGACGAACCACACAGGAGTCACTGAGTTTCTCCTTCTGGGATTCTCTGAGGACCCAAGGATGCAAACCCTGCAGGGCGTCCTGTCCCTCGTGGCTTACCTGGCAGCCCTGTTGGGAAATGGACTCATCATCACGCTCATTACGTGGGACCCTCAGCTTCACACACCCATGTACTTCTTCCTGAAGAACCTGTCGTTCATAGACCTCTGCTACATCTCTGTCACTGTTCCTAAATTTGCTCTCAACTCCCTGATGAACAGGAACAGAATATCCTTCCTGGGATGTGTTTTCCAGGTGCTGTTCTTTGTGAGTTTTGCTGCTGCTGAATTGGTGATCCTCACAGTAATGTCCTATGATCGCTATGTGGCCGTCTGCCGTCCGCTGCACTATGAGACCATCATGACGAAGGGGGCCTGTGGGCGGATGGTGGTGGTGACATACATCAGTGTGGGAATCTATGGAAACATGCACACGGCAGCAACATTTTCCACAACTTTTACTTCCAATAAAATCCATCATTTCTTCTGTGATATCCCTCAGATTATTTTGATCTCAGACTCCAAAATAAACAAAAATGAAGCATTAGTGATTGCATTTGGTGCAAGTATCTCACTGGCTTGTTTCTCCTTTATTGTATATTCCTATGTGCACATCTTCTCTGCTGTCTCAAGGATCTCCTCCCTGGAGCGCAGGTCCAAAGTCCTTTCCACCTGCATCCCTCATGTGGTCGTTGTGACTTTGTTTCTTCAACAGCCTCCTTGGCCTATCTGAGGCCAGCCTCTGAATTGAGGTCATACCTAGAGATCACTCTGTCTGTGTTTTACACAGTGGTGCCTCCATCATTGAATCCCATCCTTTACGGCCTTAGAAACAAAGACATAAAATTGACTCTGGGGAAATTCCTTGGAATTGTACGATTTAAGTCAAATTAAATATATTCAGGTAGTTTCGAAAGAAGTTTCTCTTTAGTTCCAAGGTATATTGTTTTAAATTTTTACAATTTATGTGATGGGGATGTATCTTAAAATTAACATATTATTTCAGCCACTTGGGAGAAGGGATAGAACTGATGTTGCCGAACGTTCTTCATAAAAATGGACAAAACACAGGGATATCAGTGGAATGTGATTATAGTGGTATGTTGTTCTCAGTGGCTTCAAAGTCTATGTATCAATATTAATAAAAAGATTACAAAGAAATCTGGACGTCCAAATTGAAATGCCAACATATGAGGATAGCAATAATATTTTTATTCAGTATGTTTTCAAAATTGTTTGCATCAGCAGTGTTCTTTATAAACACAATCCAATGAAATGGAACAACCTGGGCCTCCACAAACCAGGATGATTCTACAATTTAGAAGATAAATTTTCTGTATATATTTCCTAGATGTGGGGTGAGCTTACTGCTGTATCATTTCCTGCCCAATGAAGCATGTCCATTGATTCCCAGAATCTCAGTGTGCCTAGAGGGGCCCATGTATGAACCCCTGGTTCTTGGTATTTGGACTGTAAGACTGAGAGATGCCATTTTATCTTTATCATATAAAATGAAGTTTTTCTCCCCCCTTCCAGTCTCATGTGTAATTATAAATGGCAGGGGTGGGAGGGTGAGGGGAGGCTCCTTTCCCCTGTAATGCTGCTTCCTTCCTCCTGACACCAGCCCGGTGCCGAAGGAAGCTCCTGCACATGATGAGGAGGCTGCAGGCCACCGTGTGCTGCACTCACTCACTGCTCCGGGGGCTGCTGACACCGCACATCCTGATGTGCCTCATGCGCCACTTTGGGTGTGATTCCCTGTGCTGTTTACACCTTTTTTTTTTTTTTTACAAAAACCTCCCTTGCACCCAGTTGTGAACATGTAAGTATGCTCTGGGTAATGTCTTAGGTGAAGTGACATGAAACTTATGGGACATGTCCTCACAGTCAGGAGTCCACTCCTCCTTCATACCGTGGTGCTAACTGGAATGCGGGTGTCGTGTGGGACACTGGGGTCATGCCCATAAGCCCAGCATTTGGATATTCACTTACCCAGTGACACAGCCATTCCAGGAATTCCCAACAGGACCCTGATGCTACAACCAATTTGGGCTCAGATTTTCCTCATCAGTGCATAAAATATATAAAATAATTTTATGATGACAAACACTGGGTAGAAATAAACAAATGTTCCCTTATTGTTTGTGTATATAATGTTATGTAAAATATTTTTCTACATAGAAATGAAGGAAAACCTGTCTGTTGCCATCATACAGATATACCTGGAAGTCATTTTGTTAAGTGAAATTAGCCAGACACAAAAAGAGAAATGTGTGATCTGGCTTTTGTGTCAAATCTAAAATAGTCAAACTCAAAGAAGCAGATATTAAAATGGGGGTAGCCAGAGGCTGAGAAAGAAGGAAAATGGGCAGGTTATGGTCAAAATGGGTAAACATTCAGTCATGAAAATCAATAATTCTGGAGATAAATTGTAAAGAAAACTATATGTAGCTAAAAATACTGTACAGTTAAATTGTACTAAGAGGGTAAACATTCTTCCAAAACATAAGAATACTGAAAGGAGCATGAGGAAACTTTGAGAAATGATGCTGTGTCTATGGCCTCAATGATGCTGATGGTGTTATGGGTATACAACTATCCCCAAACTCATTGAGTTGTACACATAGACTATGTGCATAATTTATATGTCAATCATATATCAGTAAACTGATATTTTAAAATATATGAATGATTCATTAGAACAAATAAAAGTCCATATATTAAAGCATGATTCCATTATAAACAAACACATTATTAGAAAATATTTTAAAATATTATTTACAGCAGGACCAAAGAATAAACACTTAGAAATAATCTAATGAAAATGCACAAGTCATTATTCCAAAATTATAAAACTAAAGAACACCTACTACTTAAGTGAAGGATACTGTTTTTTCATGTAAACAAAATTTGAACTCATGTTTGTATCAACTACACTCCATCAAGAAGTTTTAATGTTCATCATAAAATTTACACTGAAATTGAAAATGCTAAGAATAAAGATGTCTTAAAAATTCTAATGTGTCAACAATATGTGAAGAATTATTGAAAAAAAAGTAAAAGGTGGAGAATTTATACTGTCATACATCAATAAGTATTGTGCACAAATTAATTATTTTACTCAATCAGGGAAAGACAGATCAGTTGAACAAAACACAATTAAAAAACTGACCCACTCAAATACTAACAGTCAATGCATGACAAATGTGTCAGTACAGAGACATGAGGAAAACTCTGTCTTCTTAGTAAATGATGCTGGAACTAGCTGATATTAATGTGGAGGCAATTATTCTTGACCTATATCGCCTAACATGCTCAAAAAGAAGACCATAGTGAAGGAATATTAAAATGTAGAGAGAAAAAAATAAACCATTTTGAAGACAAAAAAGGAATATATCTCCATGACCTTGTGGTTAGGAAAGATTTCTTAAATTAAACAAAGAAGCAGCAATTATAACTTATGCAATAATGAGTGGAAGTACTTTAAATTTTATTACCTTTGTAAGATACTACAAAAAATAGAGAAGCAAGTGGCCAATCCCTGTCAATTTTACAAGTGCTGCATAAATAACACAGGCTTATATATGACTACATAGACCTCAAAACTGAGAGAGTAAGAAGAAAGAAGGACATTACAGAATTATAAAGGGATCAGTCTAACAAGAGGATATAACAATTCTAAATATCTATGCACCCAAATAAGAGGACCTAAATATATAAAAGGAGGGCCAAAGTAAAGATCAGAGCAGAAATAAATGAAAAGGAGACTAAGAAAAAAATAGAAAAATCAATGAAACTGAAAACTGGTTCTTTGAAAATATCTAAAAAATTGATAAAACTTTGCCACACTTATCAAAAAATAAGAAAGAGGACGCAAATAAATAAAATCAGAAATGAAAGAGAAAATCACAGAAATTCAAACGGTTATAAGACTATTATTCTCTGAAATAACATATACCGATAAATTGGGCAACTACAACAAGTGGTTAAATTGCCAGAAACATACAGTCTTCCAGGAATGACTCAGGAAGAAATAGAATATCTGGACAGACTGAATGCTAGTAACACAAATGAACAGGTATTCCAAAAACTGCCCACATAATGTTCAGGAGCAGATGGCTTCACAGGTGAATTCTACCAACCATGTAACATAGATATAATACCTATCCCCCTGAATCAATTTCCAAAATTAGAAGAGGAACACTTCCAAACTCATTCACAAGGCCAGCATTACCAAAACCAGAAAAAAATGCTACAAAAAAGAAAATTACAGAGCAATATCTCTGATGAACAAATATATAGAAATCCTCAAGAAAATAACAGCTAAATGAATTTAAAATACATCAAAATTATCATTCATCATGACAAAATGAGGTTTATTTTATACAAAGATCCATGAGAGATCAATATCCACGTGTCAACCAATGAGATAGTCCACATTAATCAAAGGTAGGACAAAAACACATGATCATGTTAATAGAAACTGAAAAGGCATTTGAAAATACAGAAAATCTATCATGATAAAAATTCTCAAAAACAAAGACGTAGAAGGAACATAAAGCAACATAATGAAGACCATATATGACAAATCCACAGTTAATATCATATGCAATGTAAAAACTGTAAACTCTTCCTCTTATATAAGGAACAAGACAAGGATATCCACTCTCACAACTTTTATTTACCATAGAACTGAATGTCCTCGCCACAGCTACCAGACAAAGAAAATAAGTAAAATGAAGAAATAAAACTGTTACTGTTGGTAGATGACATGATACTATGGATAGCCCTAAACACTGTACAAAAAATAATAGAACAAATAAATGAATTCAGTAATGTCACAGAATACAAAATCAATATAGAAATCTCTTGCGCTTCCAAAAAGATGACAGTGTTAGAAATGTGGTGGACATCTCCCAAAACCACATATATTTTGAAAATACAGTATATGAAACTATTCCTAAAAGAGTGACCAGTAACAATACACCAGCCAGTCTAAATGTGGGACATGTCAACATCTCACAGTAAAGGGTAAAGTAAAAAGACATGACCCAGCAGTACCCGAGCACTCCCCCACCCCAGCTCACCTGCGGAAGGAAGTGAATCACAGCAGGGAGGGAGTGGAAGCACAGGACTGCTAAATACCCAGCCTTAGAAACCTACCCCGGGAGCACAGACCCACATTGCATGGTGCTCTGGAAATTAGAGTGGCAGACAACCAAAGTCAGAGACTAAGGCAATGAACAGGTTCTCACAACCAGCTGCTCTGGGACAAAAGAAAAGCAGGCAGTTTGAAAGACTTCTCAGCAGTCAGAGGGCTGCTAAAGGGTCAAGGATTTAGAAGGAACAGGTGGACAAAATCGTCCCCGCACACTCAGCTCAGCAGGTTGAGAACTTTTGGGAGCTTCAGGCACCCTATTCCCCTGGTTGGCAATGCAGCCCAGAAGTCCCTCACCATGATAAGCAGCCTGCCGCTCCTTCCTCCCTGCCAAAACCTGTGTGCAAAACCACTGTCCTGCCATTGCTTCAAACCAGCCAGAGGGCAACACCACCTACAGCAACTAGACAGCTTAACACAGGCTTCTTCCTGTACTTGGCTAACTGGCCCAGACCCAGGGGTTGCTCCCTGTGTGCATTTGACCGACACAGACAGCACAGATGGACACCAAGATGAGGAGCCATGAAGGGGTTTTGTTCTCATAGCAGAACCCGTACTGCTTTCCTGCGAGCCCTGCCAGCACCCTAGGCTATCCTGAAGGCCACCCCATTCAAGGCAGTTTACGGGATTAACCCAGAGGCTGCCCTTGTGCATGGTTGACTGGCACAGAGAGTGAGACAGGCACAGTGATCAGCAAACAGGAATGGACTTTATCTTCCCAGCTGACACGTGTGCCAATCACTGGGGATCACTCCCATTACTCCAGGATTATGAAAAGGCAGAACCTTGTTCAATATAAAATCAATCAAACACCAGGAAGAAGGCTCAGTGAGACTGAAATCACCAATCTTCCTGAAAAAGAATTCAAAATAAAAGTCATAAGCATGCTCATGGAGCTACAGAAAAATATTCAAGAGCTAAGGGATAAATTCAGGGGGTGGAATCATTGAAATGAAAAAAACAATGGATTGATTTAAAAGCAGATAATGCCCAAAGAAGAAATTCAATTGGCCAACAGGCACATGAAAAGATGTGCCACATTGCTAATCATCAGAGAAATGCAAATTAAAACCACAATGAGTTATCACCTCATACCAGTTAGGATGGCAACCATCCAAAAGACAAACAACCACAAATGTTGGTAAGGATGTGGAGAAAGGGGAACCCTCTTACACTGATGGTGGGAATGTAAATTAGTTCAACCATTGTGGAAAGCAGTATTGATGTTCCTAAAAATACAAAAATAGAAATACCATTAGATCCAGGAATTCCACTCCTAGGAATTTACCCTAAGAATGTAGGAGCCCAGTTTGAAAAAGACATATGCTCCCCTATGTTTATCACAGCACTATTTGCAATAGCCAAGAAATGGAAGCAACCAAAGTGTCCATCAGTAGATGAATGGCTAAAAAAGAGGTGGTGCATATACACAAGGGAATATTATTCAGGCATAACAAGAAAACAAATCCTACCATTTGCAACAACATAGGTGGAGCTAGAGGGTATTATGCTCAGTGAAATAAGCCAGGTAGAGAAAAACAAGTATCAAATGATGTCTCTTATCTGTGGAGTATAACAACAAAGCAAAAACTGGAGGAACAAAACAGCAGGAGACTCACAGAACCCAAGAATGGACCAACAGTTATAAAAGGGAAAGGGACTGGGGAGAATGGGTGGGAAGAGAGAGACAAGGGAGAAAAACGGGCATTATGATTAGCACACATAATGTAGGGAGGGGGCATGGGGAAGGCACTATAACATAGACAAGGCAAGTAGTGATTTTATACATCTTACTACACTGATGGACAGTGACTGTAAGGAGGTACATGGTGGGGACTTGTTAAAGGGCAGAGTCTAGTAACCATAATTTTGCTCATGTAATTGTTCATTAATGATACCAAAATAAAAATAAATAAAAATAAAAAATAAAAGGACTATGAAAAAAACATTAGGTGAGGTAGAGGATACAGTGAATGAAATAGAAATCAAAGAACAGGAATAGAGAGAAGCTGAGGCAGAGAGAGAATAAAGGATCTCTAGGAATGAAAGAATATTAAGAGAACAGTGTGACAAATTCAAACGGCACAAAATTCACATTATAGGGGTAACAGAAGAAGAATAGAGAAAAAGAGAGAGAGAAAGAGTCTGAAGAAATAATTGCTGAAAACATCCCCAGCCTGGGGAAGGAAATAGTCTCTCAGGCCATGGAAGTCCACAGAGCTCCCAACTCAAGAGACCCAAGGAGGACAACACCAAGACATATAATAATTAAAATGGCAAAGATCAAGGCCAAGTACAGAGTATTAAAAGCAGCCAGGGGGAGAAAAAAGATCACCTACAAAGGAAAATCCATCAAGCTATTATCAGACTTCTCAGCAGAAACCTTAAAGGCTAGAAGGGAATGGCATGATATATACAATGCACAGAAATAGAAGGGCGTCCAACCAAGAATACTATACCCAGCAAGATTATCATTTAAATTTGAGGAGGAGATGAAACAATTCCAAGATAAGCAATATCTGAGGGTATTTACGTACCACAAACTGCCTCTCCAGTGTATTTTAAAGGGACTGCTCTAGATGGAAGTGTGCCTAAGACTAAACAGTGGTCACCAGAGAAAAAAAACTACAGCAAAGGAAGTAGACCAATTAAATACTAAAAAAAAAAAAAGGAAAATTAAAGCAGCTACCCAGAAAGTTAGTCAAGGGATACACAAAGAGTACAGACTATGACACCTAACATATAAAGAGTGGAAGAGGAAGAAAAAGAAGGGAGAGAAAAAAGAATCATCAGACTCCTTTTATAATAGCATAATAAGTGAATTAAGGTACACTGCTAGATAGTAAAGAAAATGCCCTTAAACCTTTGGTAATCACATATCCAAAGCCTGCAATGGCAATAAGTACATATCTATTGACAATCACCCTAAATGTAAATGGACTAAATGCACCAATCAAGACACAAAGTTACAGAATGGATAAAAAAGTAAGACCCATCTATACGCGGCCAACAAGAGACTCACTTCAAACCCAAAGACATACACAGACTGAGAGGGAAGGGATTGAAAAAGGTATTTCATGCAAACAATAGGGAGAAAAAGACAGAGTTGCAATACTTGTATCATATAAAATAGACTTCAAAACAAAGAAAATAACAGGAGACAAAGAAGAACATTGCAGAATGATAAAGGGGTCAGTCCAACAAGAGGATATAACCATTATAAATGTCTATTCACCCAACACAGGAGCACCTATATATGTGAAACAAATACTGACAGAATTAAAGGGGGAAACAGAATGCAATGCATTAATTTTTTGAGACTTCAACACACCACTCACTCCAAAGGACAGATCAACCAGACAGAAAATAAGTAAGGACGTGCACTGAACAACACATTAGAACAGATGGAGCTAACAGACATCTGCAGAACTCTACACCCAAAAGCAGCAGTATACACATTCTTCTCAAGTGTACATGCCACATTTTCCAGAATAGACCACATACTAGGCCACAAAGAGATTCTGAGCACGTTCAAAAAGATTGAAATTTTACCAACCAACTTCTCAGATCACAAAAGTATGAAACTAGAAATAAATTGTACAAAGAAAACAAAAAGGCTCACAAACCATGGAGGCTTAACAACATGCTCCTAAATCATCAATGGATTGATGACTAAATAAAAACAGAGATCAAGCAATATATGGAGACAGCTGAAATAGTAGCACAAATCCCCAACTTCTCTGGGATACAGCAAAGGCAGTTCTAAGAGGAAAGTTTATAGCAGTTCAGGACAATTTAAAGAAGGAATAACAATCCCAAATAAATAGTATAAATTCACAGTCATTGAAACTGGAAAAAGAAGAACAAAAGAGGCCCAACCTTAGTAGAAGGATGGACATAATAAAGATCAGAGAAGAAATAAACAAAATGGAGAAGAATAAAACAATAGAAAGAATTATGTAACCAAGAGCTGGTTCTTTGAGAAAATAAACAAAATAGATAAGACCCTAGCCAAACTTATCAAGTAAAAAAGAGAATCTATACACATAATCAGAATCAGAAATAAGAAAGAAAAAATCAGTATGGACACCACCAAAACACAAGGAATTATTAGGGAACACTGTGAAAAATTACATGCTAACAAACTTGATAACCTAGAAGAAATGGACAACTTTCTAGAGAAATACAACCTTCCAAACTGACCCAGAAAAAACAGATATTCGGAGCAGATCAATTACTAGCAGTGAAATTGTATCAGTAATCATAAAACTACCCAAGAACAAGACCCCCATACCAGATGGCTTCACCACTGAATTTTATCAGACATTTCAAGAAGACATAACACCCATTCTCCTTAAAGTTTTCCAAAAAAATAGAAGAGGAGAGCATACTTCCATACCCATTCTCTGAGGCCAACATCACTATAATAACAAACCAGGCAAAGACATTACAAAAAAAGAAAATTACAGACCAATATCCCTGATGTACACAGATGCAAAAATATTCAACAAAATATAAGTATACCGAATTCAAAAATACATCAAGAGGATCATATATCATGATCAGGTGGGATTCATCCAGGGACACAAGGATGTTACACCATTCAAAAATCCATTAACATCATTCCCATGATCACCTAAAAAGATGCTAAAAAGCATTTGACAAATTCAACACCCCTTCATGATAAAAATTCTCAACAAAATGGGTATAGAGGGCAAGTACCTCAACATAATAAAGGCCACATATGACAAACACACAGCCAACATCATGCTTAACAGTGAAAACCTGCAAGCCTTTCCTCTAAGATGGGGAAAAAGATAAGGATGCCCACTGTCCACGCTTTTATTCAACATAGTACTGGAGGTCCTACCCACGGCAATCAGATAACACAAAGAAATAAAAGGCTTTCAGATTGATAAGTAAAAAGTTAAACTGTCACTGTTTGGAGATGACATGATATTGTATATAAAATAGCCTAAGGAATCCACTCCAAAACTACTAGAACTCATATCTGAATTCAGCAAAGTTGCAGGATACAAAATTAATACACAGAAATCTGTTAGTGTTCCTATACACTAACGACGAACTAGCAGAGAGAGAAATCAGGAAAACAATTCCATTCACAATTGCATCAAACAGAATAAAATACCTGGGAATAAACCTAACAAAGAAGGGGAAGACCTATACCCTGAAAACTACAAGCACCTACGAAAGAAATTAAGGAGGACACTAATAAATGGAAATTGATCCCATTCTCTTGGGGAGGAAGAATTAATATGGTCAAAATGGGCATCCTGCCCAAAGCAAAATAGAGATTCAATGATATCCCTATTAAAATACTAACAGCATTCTTCAAAAAACTGGAAAAAATAGTTCTAAAATTCATATGGAACCACAAAAGACCTCAAATAGCCAAGACAATCCTGAGAAGGAAGAACAAAACAGGGGGGATTATGATCCCCATCTTCAAACTCTACTACAAAGCCACAGTAATCAAGACAATTTTGTCCTGGCACAAGAACAGATGCAGAGACTAATGGAACAGACTAGAGTCCAGATATTAACCCAAGCATATATGGTCAATTAATATTCAATAAAAGAGCCACGGACATATGATGGGAAAATGACAGTCTCTTCAACAGCTGGTGTTGGCAAAACTGTACAGCTACATGTAAAAGAATGAAACTGGATTACTGTCTAACTCCATAAATGAAAGTAAACTCAAAATAGATCAAAGACCTGAATGAAAGTCATGACACCATAAAACTCTTAGAAGAAAACATAGACAAAACTATCTTGAATATAAACATTAACAGCTTTTTCATGAATATATCTCCTCGGGCAAGGAAAACAAAAGCAAAATTGAACAATCAGAACTATGTCAAACTAAAAAGCTTCTGTACAGCAAAGAACGCCATCAGTAGAACAAAAAGGCATCCTACAGTATGGGAGAATATATTCATAAAAGACACAGCTGATAAGGGGTTGACATCCAAAATATATAAAGAGCTCACATGCCTCAACAACCAAAAAGCAAATAACCTGATTAAAAAATGGGCAGAGGATTTAAACAGACACTTTTCCAAAGAAGAAACTCAGATATCCAACAGGCACATGAAATGATGTCCAACATCGCTAATCATCAGAGGAATGCAAATTAAAACCACAATGAGATATCACCGCACACCAGTTAGGATGGCCAACATCTAAAAGACAAACAACAACAAATCCTGGCAAGGAAGTTGAGAAAGGGGAACCCTCCTACACAGCTGGTGGGAATGTAAATTAGTTCAACCATTGTGGAAAGCAGTATGGAGGTTCCTCAGAAAGCTAAAAATAGAAATACCATTTGACCCAGGAATTCCACTCCTAGGAATTTACCCTAAGAAAATGTGACCATAGATTCAAAAAGACATATGAATCCCTATGCTTATCGCAGTACTATTTACAATAGCCAAGAAATGGAAGCAACCTAAGTGTCCATCAGTAGATGAATGGATAACGAAGACGTGGTACATATACACAATGGAATATTATTCAGTCATAAGAAGAAAACAAATCCTACCATTTGCAACAACATGGATGGAGCTAGAGGGTATTATGCTCAGTGAAATAAGCCAAGGAGAGAAAGAGAAGTACCAAATGACTTCACTCATCTGTGGAGTGTAACAACAAAGCAAAAACTGAAGGAACAAAACAGCAGCAGACTAACAGAACCCAAGAATGGACTAACAGTTACAAAAGGGAAAGGGCCTGGGGAGGGTGGGTGTGAAGGAAGGGGTAAGGGGATTAAGGGGCATTATGATGAGCACACATTATATAGGTGGGCCACGGGGAAGGAAGTATAGCACAGAGAAGACAAGTAGTTACTCTACAGCATCTTACTACACTGATAGACAGAGACTGTAATGGGGTATGTGGTGGGGACGTGATGAGGCGAATGTAGTAACCACAATGTTGCTCATGTGATTGTATGTCAATTATACCTAAATAAAAAAAAGACTATAATATGCAAAACATCCAAGGAATCCAGGCTCTGTCTTTCTTTGAAATTTCATACATCTACTCTTGCATTCATCAGTCATTTTAGAAAATGTTCAATAACCATGGAAATATTACAGTTTAGTATATTCATTCCTGGAGGTCTTCCAAGATGCAGGATACAAAGAACCAGAACTTATCCTCCTTCTACATAAACATACACCAAATCTACTCCTACACACAGAGAAAATAATCCTTTGGAAGAAATGAGGCCTGAGCGGAATTGTGGGCAGACAGTGTGGGATAAATGACCATATAAATAATGGAAGGAGAAATGGAGACATTACAAAGGGAGATCCACCTCCAATTCAGCCCTTCAGTAAGGAGGCATATCAGTGAGGGACTAGAGCATGGATTGGTCTGCCCTGGGTCAGATAAAACTCACACTTTAGAGGAGAGTGTTTAAGAGACTAACACATTATTAGTGAAGGTAACAGATTTTTCACTACAGCACCTGCCAAATGGGGGGGAACTGCTAGAACTCTCTTCAGGACCAGCGTCTCTGGTGAGTACCAATGTTCATATCATCCCACACCCATCATTGTACTGTCTCCAGCCTTCACATCCTATTTTCTCTTAAACCCACTCTGACCAATCAGTATCCCCAATACTGCACCATCATCAAGGTGCATCAGTACGCCTCTCATCAAGACAGTTGATGACCTTCAAATTGTTAATTCTAGTAGTTGATTTTCAGTCCACCTCTTACCCGGTCAATCACCATGAGAATATCAGCATGCCAGTTACTCCATTCACATTGAAAGAGCTTCTGAAATTTTTTCCCACAACCATGGAAACAGTAATATTTCCATGGTTATTGAAATCAGTTAGATATATCCTGATTTGTTAGATCTTGAAACCTTCAAAGCACCTGCCCTTAAATGCTGGCAACTCAGGAATAGACAAATGACCAAATAAAGGTAGGAAAGCATAGGAAAACTCATCTCACAATATAATGTCAGCAAAGCTCAAGAAGCACATGACAATAAAATCCAAAAATTATAATTACATAATTAAAAATAAGATTAAAAGTGCTGAATTTGGCAAGGAAGTACTGCAACAAGAACTCTCATTTCCTTTTGGTGACATTGTGAGAAGTTGCCACAATGTCTCTTTAAATGAATGGCAGTTACTTATGAAATAAACACACGCAGCACAATTCTGTTCCTAAGTACTGACCAAGAGAAACGAGCCTATTTGAATGAAAGGCTCATAAATAAATGTTCATAAAATATTATTTATAATAGCCCCAAAATGTCAGTAACCCATGTGTCTGTCAATCGAAGAATCAACAAATTCTGGTACATTCCCACAGTGTCTTACTACCAGCCACATTAAAAAAGGGAAACAAAAAGCAAACTCTACTGACATCAGCAACAAATAGGTGAGCATCAAAATA
The DNA here is from genome assembly GCA_032199065.1 of Smutsia gigantea. Lineage (NCBI taxonomy): Eukaryota > Metazoa > Chordata > Mammalia > Pholidota > Manidae > Smutsia > Smutsia gigantea. Next base: position 2,903 of record JAVSCE010016991.1, on the reverse strand, counting down.
TTATTTAGACTAAAAAATCATATAGTGAAGTCCACATATATGAAGATCAGACCAACTATTCTGTAATGCTTAACAGTTCTTGTTTATGAAGGGAAGATATAGAGGGTAGCTGAGTTAGGGCCTCAGGAATATTTTGTGAAACAATTTCCTGTTATGCATTTGCACTGAGCATGTGTGTGTATTTTTGAAAACCCATCAAATGATAAACTTCTAATGTACAAATAATAAAGGTAACACAAAATGGGTCATATAAAAAACTGTAAAACAAACTATAAACCTGGATGGTGTTTCATGATGACAGAGTAGGAAGACCCTAAATTCACCTCTTCCCATGAGCAGAGTAAATTCACAGCTTCACATGGAATAATTATCCACTGATGAAGACCTGAGAACTATACGAAAATCATCTCCACAGCAAAAGCAAAATGTGGTATCAAGGTTAGTAGAGGCACAATCTTTTTCATGGAACCCCACCCAGATGTACTGACCCTGCACAGAACAAGGATCCCAATATACGGCATTTTCAATTGAAGGGTTTGTGTTCTCCATCAGACACTCTGACCCTGGGTTTGGCATGAGAAGGAAAAGCCCCTGATATGTCTGGATTTAAAAACAAATTGGCATTGAGTCCAGGAAAATCATAGAACTATAGGGAACAAAGACTCTACTCTTGAAGGACTCATGACCAGACCCTGTCACCCTGAGGTCCAGTGCCAAACCAACAGAGTGAAAGGTGTCAAGAAAATAAGCAAGGGAGATGCACTTACTCATTTTAAAGGCACTTCCAGAGAGGCAGGAAACTGCAAGGTCTTCACCCACGGATGGATTCCCTGGTAAACAATATATTCTCAGTCTCATCCTACTATTCCATGGATGGAGCTGGCAGACACCAAAGCTGAAAATTAATAAAAGAAAGATTATAGCAAATATCAGAATGGAAATAAATGAAACACAGATCAAAAATGGACAAAAGAAAAAGATCAATGAAACTGATAACTGGTTCCTTGAAAAGTTAGATAAATTCTGTAAATGTCTGGCAAGACCAATGAAAAACAGAGAGACCAAATAAACAAAAAGAGAAATATGAAAATGTCGAAGTTACAACTGATGCCACAGAAAGGCAAAGGATCATACAAGATTCCTATGAACAATATATGCCAAAAAATTAGAACACCTAGAAGAAATGGGTGAAATGTTAGAGACAGAAAATCTTCCAAGAATGAATTGTGAAGAAATAAAAAGTCTGAATAGGGTAATTAAAATAATGAAATTGAATTACTAATTTAAAATAAGTAATTTTATTTTTAAATAACAGATTTTATTTTATTATAAAATAGCAGATTACTTGTAAAACTGTCGAGTTCTATGCCACCTAAAAATAAGGCCGATCACTGGACAATTTTACAAGTAAATTCTACAAATCATGTAAAGGACAAACATGCATCCTTCACAAATTACTCCTAAAATATTTAAAATTAAGGAACATGTCCAAATTATTTTATATGGCTAGCATAACACTGATTACAAAATGAATGACTCTGCAAAGAAAATTCTAAGACAATATACTATGAACATAGGCATGACGAACCTCAACAAATGAGTAAACTGAAATCAGCAATACATTAAAAATATCAGACACCACTATCAAATAGGTATTCCAAGGATGCGTGGATGGTTCATTTCTGTAGATCAATCAGTGAGGTACACATATGAACAAAACGAAGGATGAAAATTATATGATCATCTCAATAGATGCAGAAAAACCATATTTTAACAAAACCAACATCAATTTATGATAAAAACTCTCAGCAAAGTGGGTATTGAAGAAACATTCTCCACAATTACAGTCCCATATATGAAAAACCTACTGCTAACTTCATTGTCAATGGCAAAGAAAAGCTGAAAATTTTTCCTGCAAGATCAGGCATAAGACAAGGATGTCGAAACTGTCTACTTTTATTCCATATAGCATGGAAAGTCCTATCCACAGCAATCAGACAAGAACAGAAATAAAATACATTCAAAGTGGAAAGGAAGGAATGCAACTGTCACTATTTGCAGATGACATTTTACTTTATATGGGAAGTCTTAAAGACTCCACCAAAACTCTGAGTTAATATGAATTAAGTCACAGGAAGGAGAACTGACATGCAGAAATCAGTTGTGTCACTATACAGTTGTAATTATCTGAAAGAACAATTAAGAAAGCAAACTCAGTGACAGCTGAAAAAAATACTATGATTTTTCAAAAATTTAACCATGAGGAGAATGGCCTGTGTATTAAAAACTAAAAGACATTGAGGTAATCAATTGAAAAAGACACAAATAATTTTTTTAATATAATTTATTTTATCATTAATTTACAATTACATGGGCAATATTACGATTATTAAACTACCCCGTCATCAGGTCCCCCCCACCAACCCCATTACACTCACTGTCCATCAGCGTAGTGAGATGCTATAGAATCACTACTTGTCTTCTCTGAGTTGTACTGCCCTCCCCGTGCCCCCCAACATTACATCTGCTAATCGTAATGCCCCTTTTTCCCTCTTATCCCTCCCTTCCCGCCCATTTTCCCCAGTCCCTTTCCCTTTGGTAACTATTAGTCCGTTCTTGGGTTCTGTGAGTCTGCTGCTGTTTTGTTCCTTCAGTATTTTTTCTTTGTTCTTACACTCCACATATGAGTGAAATCATTTGATACTTGTCTTTTTCAGCTTGGCTTATTTCACTGAGCATAATACCCTCTAGCTCCATCCATGTTGTTGCAAATGGTAGGATTTGTTTTCTTCTTATGGCTGAATAATATTCCATTGTATATATGTACCACATCTTCTTTATCCATTCATCTACTGATGGTCACTTAGGTTGCTTCCATTTCTTCGCTATTGTAAATAGGGCTG
>JAVSCE010016990.1:0-244444 GCA_032199065.1 Smutsia gigantea | reverse complement strand
TTAACAAGAAAGTTAAGTTAGATTGTTAGATAGTAAAGAAGCAACCCTTGAACCTTTGGTAACCACAAATCTAAAGCTACCAATGGCAATAAGTACATATCTATCAATAATCACCCTAAATGTAAATGGACTGAATACACCAATCAAAAGGCACAGAGTAACAGAATGGATAAAAAAGCAAGACCCATCTATATGCTGCCTACAAGAAACTCACCTCAAATCCAAAGATATACACAGACTAAAAGTGAAGGATGGAAAAAGATATTTCATGCAAACAACAAAGAGAAAAAAGCAGGTGTTGCAGTACTTGTATCAGACAAAATAGACTTCAAAGCGAAGAAAGTAGCAAAAGATAAAGAAGGACATTACATAATGATAAAGGGGTCAGTCCAACAGAAGATATAACCATTATAAATATATATGCACCCAACACAGGAGCGCCAGCATATATGAGACAAATACTAACAGAATTAAAGGAGGAAATAGACAGCAATGCATTCATCTTAGGAGACTTCAACACACCACTCACTCCAGAGGACAGATCAACCAGACAGAAAGTAAGTAAAGACACAGAGGCACTGAACAGCACACTAGAACAGATGGACCTAACAGACATCTGCAGAACTCTACACCCAAAAGCAACAGGATACACATTCTTCTCAAGTGCACATGGAACATTTTCCAGAATAGACCACATACTAGGCCACAAAAAGAACCTCAGTAATTTCAAAAATATTGAAATCCTACCAACCAACTTCTCCAAGGTATAAAACTAGAAATAAATTTTAGAAAGAAATCAAAAAGGCTCACAAATACATGGAGACTTAACAACACTCTCCTAATTAATCAATGGGTTAATGACCAAATCAAAACAGAAATCAAAGACTATATGGAGAGTAATGACAACAACAACACAAAGCCACAACTTCTGTGGGACGCAGCAAAGGCAGTTCTAAGAGGAAAGTATATTGCAATCCAGGCCTATTTAAAGAAGGAAGAACATTCCCAAATAAATAGTCTAAAGACACAATTACTGAAATTGGAAAAAGAAGAATAAATGAGGCCCAAAGTCACCAGAAGGAGGGACATAATAAAGATTAGAGAAGAAATAAATAAAATTGAGAAGAAGAAAACAATAGAAAAAATCAATGAAACCAAGAGCTGGTTCTTTGAAAAAATAAACAAAATAGATAAAACCCTAGCCAGACTCATTAAGAGAAAAAGAGAATCTACACACATAAACAGAATCAGAAATGAGAAAGGAAAAATCACGACGGACCCCACAGAAGTACAAAGAATTTTAGGAGAATATTATGAGAATCTATATGCTAACAAGCTGGAAAACCTAGAAGAAATGGACAACTTCTTAGAAAAATACAACCTTCCAAGACTGACCAAGCAAGAAACAGAAAAACTAAACAGACCAATCACCAGCAACGAAATTGAATCGGTAATCAAAAAACTACCCAAGAACAAAACCCCCAGGCCTGATGGTTTCACCTCTGAATTCTACCAGACATATAGAGAAGAAATAACACTTATTCTCCTTAAAGTTTACAAAAAATAGAAAAGGAGGGAATACTTCCAAACTCATTCTATGAAGCCAGCATCACTCTAATACCAAAACCGGGCAAAGACCTCCCCAAAAAAGAAAATTACAGACCAATATCCCTGATGAATGTAGATGCAAAAATACTCAACAAAATATTAGCAAACCGAATTCAAAAATACATCAAGAGGATCATACATCATGATCAAGTGGGATTCATCCCAGGGATGCAAGGATGGTACAACATTCGAAAATCCATCAACATCATCCACCACATCAACAAAAAGAAGAACAAAAACCACATGATCATCTCCATAGATGCTGAAAAAGCATTTGACAAAATTCAGCATCCATTCCTGATTAAAACTCTCAACAAAATGGGTATAGAGGGCAAGTACCTCAACATCATAAAGGCTGTATATGACAAACCCACAGCTAACATCATACTTAACGGCGAGACGCTGAAAGCTTTTCATCTAAGATCGGGAACAAGACAGGGATGCCCACTCTCTCCACTGTTATTCAACATAGTACTGGAGGTCCTAGCCACAACAATCAGACAAAACAAAGACATACAAGGCATCTAGATTGGTAAAGAAGAAGTCAAATTGTCACTATTTGCAGATGACATGATACTATACATAAAAACCCTAAAGACTCCATTCCAAAACTACTAGAACTAATATCTGAATTCAGCAAAGTTGCAGGATACAAAATTAACACACAGAAATCTGTTTCTTTCCAATACACTAATGATGAACTAACAGAAAGAGAAATCAGAAAAACAATTCCATTCACAATTGCATCAAAAAGAATAAAATACCTAGGAATAAACCTAACAAAGGAAGTGAAAGACCTGTACTCTGAAAACTACAAGACACTCCTAAGAGAAATTAAAGAGGACACTAACAAATGGAAATGCATCCCATGCTCTTGGCTAGGAAGAATAAATATTGTCAAAATAGCTATACTATCTAAAGCAATCTACAGATTCAATGCAATCCCTATCAAACTACCAACAGCTTTCTTCAATGAACTGGAACAAATAATTCTAAAATTCATATGGAACCACAAAGGACCCCGAATAGCCAAAGCAATCCTGAGAAGGAGGAATAAAACAGGGGGAATTATGCTCCCTGACTTCAAGCTCTACTACAAAGCCACAGTAATCAAGACAATTTGGTATTGGCACAAAAACAGACCCACAGACCAGTGGAACAGAATAGAAAATCCAAACATTAACCCAAACATATACAGTCAATTAATATTTGATAAAGGAGCCTTGGATATACAATGGGGAGATGACAGCCTCTTCAGCAGCTGGTGTTGGAAAAACTGGACAGCTACGTGTAAGAGAATGAAACTGGACTACTGTCTAGCCCCATACACAAAGGTAAACTCAAGGTGGATCAAAGACCTGAATGTAAGTCATGAAACCATAAAACTCTTAGAAAAAAACATAGGCAAAAATCTCTTGGTCATAAACATGAGCGAATTCTTCATGAACATGTCTCCCCGGGCAAGGGAAACAAAAGCAAAAATGAACACGTGGGACTATATCAAGCTGAAAAGCTTCTGTACAGCAAAGGACACCATCAGTAGAACAAAAAGACATCCTACAGTATGGGAGAATATATTCATAAAAAACGTATCCGATAAGGGGTTGACATCCAAAATATATAAAGAACTCATGCAACTTAACAAACAGAAAGCAAATAATCCAATTAAGAAATGGGCAGAGGACATGAATAGACACTTCTCCAAAGAAGAAATTCAGATGGCCAACAGGCACATGAAAAGATGCTCCACATCGCTAATCATCAGAGAAATGCAGATTAAAACCACAATGAGATATCACCTCACACCAGTGAGGATGGCCAACATCCAAAACACAAACAACAACAAATGTTGGCGAGGATGTGGAGAAAAGGGAACCCTCCTACACTGCTGGTGGGAATGCAAATTAGTTCAACCATTGTGGAAAGCAGTATGGAGGTTCCTCAAAAAACTCAAAATAGAAATACCATTTGACCCAGGAATTCCACTCCTAGGAATTTACCCTAAGAATGCAGCAGCCCAGTTTGAAAAAAGACAGATGCACCCCTATGTTTATCGCAGCACTATTTACAATAGCCAAGAAATGGAAGCAACCTAAGTGTCCATCAGTAGATGAATGGATAAAGAAGAAGTGGTACATATACACAATGGAATATTATTCAGCCATAAGAAGAAAACCAATCCTACCATTTGCAACAACATGGATGGAGCTAGAGGGTATTATGCTCAGTGAAATAAGCCTAGCCGAAAAAGACAGGTATCAAATGATTTCACTCATATGTGGAGTATAAGAACAAAGAAAAAATACTGAAGGAACAAAACAGCAGCAGCCTCACAGAACCCAAGAACGGACTAATAGTTTCCAAAGGGAAAGGGACTGGGGAAAATGGGTGGGAAGGGAGGGACAAGGAGGGAAAAAGGGGCATTACGATTAGCAGATGTAATGTTGGGGGGGCACGGGGAGGGCTGTACAACTCAGAGAAGACAAGTAGTGATTCTATAGCATCTCACTACGCTGATGGACAGTGACTGTAATGGGGTTGGTGGGGGGGACCTGATGAAGGGGTAGTTTAATAACCATAATATTGCACATGTAATTGTAGATTAATGATAATAAAATTAATTATATTTAAAAAAAACCACCTGTGAGTAGGTGCCTGAAGCACTTCTGCAAGGTGCTTTGGCCTTGTTAGAAAAGGATAATCGTTAGTCAGGGTTGTAGGAAAGGCTAAGATTACCTCTGACCACAGAACTTCTCTTGGAGGTGCAAGAGCTCTGCCCGTCCCCCTGTGTGTATGAAACACCATGCATAGTGAGTCTTCCCTGCTGCAGATTGTAAACTCAATGTGACTCTTTGCTTTCCAGCTATGTCGACTCTACAAATTTATTGAGCAGAAGGGAGATTTGCAAGATCTAACACCAACAATAAATGCACTAATAAAACAGAAAACAGGTGTTGCCCAACTGGTGAAGTATGGCTTAAAAGATCTAGAGGAGGTTGTTGGACTGTTGAAGAAACTTGGCATAAAGTTACAGGTTTGGCAACGCTTTGATTCTCCAGTACTTAATTTGCATTAATAATAGCACAAGAGGGCAATGCGTTTATCTTATTAATGCTAGTCAGTGTTGTATTTTTACAGAAGAACTCTGCTTATGACTCTGGAACATTTGGTATCTAGTAATCATTTTGGCTTACATCGGAATTTCTTTGCAGCATTATAATCCCCATTGTGCAGCAATTCTCATGTCCGTCTCAGAGAAGTGGTCACTCTGGGAGAGAGCTGAGTCTCTCTTACTTGGCAGGCTGTAGTTAAGCTGATTGTGTGCCAGATCTTACTTTTTGCTTATGTTAAATGAATGCTGCGACGCTACTGATGGAAAGCCGTGCCCCTGATGTATCTGGGTGGCATCGCCCTTCACAGGTCTTGATCAGTCTGGGCTTGGTTTACAAGGTGCAGCAGCACGACGGAATCATGTTCCAGTTTGTGGCGCTCATCAGACGGAGGCAAAGGGCTGTCTCTGAAATCCTTGCAGCTGGTGGCAGATACGACCTGCTGGTAAGGGCTGGCTCTGTATTTGACTTATTCTGGCTTAATTTCTTTTCTTCAACTCCTGATTTTGAAATTTTTCAAATCTATAGAAAAATTGAACCACTGGTATAACTGAACACCTAGTATCTTTCATCACAGAGTGGAAGTATATGGTGAGCCACATACATAGTGTAGATAATGCAAAGAGGTCTTCTGTACCTTTCACCCAGTTTCTTTGAAAGGTCAAATCTGGAACAGCTATGATACAGTATCAACGCTATGGACATTGGTGCACTGCATGTGTATGATTCTGTGCCATTTCATCACGTGTAGATTCCCATGACCACCACCACAGTTGAGATCCAGAGCTGTTCCACGCCGCATGGATGTGCCTGTGCTGACATTTGTCAGCTCAGTTGAAGTATAGACTCTCACCACCCTTTCCTCAATCCCCCATTTATGCTAATCATCATAAATAGCTCCTCTACGTAGAGATCCAGCCAGGCAATGTTATCTTTTTGCTTCAACTGTTAAACTCTTGAGAAGCTCAAGGAGAGAAGAAAGCATTGTATTTACTCCAAATTTCTGGTTTCTGATGAGAAATGTGCTATTATTTGAATTAATATTTCCCCCTTTAGAAAAGTTGATTCTCACTCAGAGCTTTTAAGGTTTTTTTTCTTTGCCTTTAGTTTGAAGTTTAATTATGATGGGCCTTGGCATGACTTTCTTTGGATTTACCCTGTTTGGGATTTTCTCAGTGTCTTAAATCTGTAGGTTTACATCTTTTGTCAATGTGGGCCCCCCACGAAGCCCCCCAGCAGGGTTGCATCAAAGAAGATGAAATGGGAGCCGTGACCTCCACATCTGCCTGAGGTAGTGCCCCCCAAGCCCTCCCCCTTCGCCAGGAACCCCAGGAGCCCAGACCCCACCCGCCCAAGCAGCAACAAGGCCAGCTCCCCTGGGGCGGTGCTGGAGAAGGCCGAGTGGGGAGCTGGGACTTCTCCACCATCCGGCAGTATAACAGGGTCTCCCGCCAGCTCCCAGCCCCTGTGGCCTCACTGTGCTACCAGAGGAGGCGTATTTCAGGCATCATTCTAGTATTTCTTCTCTCCTTCTGGGACTCTGATGACACAAATTGAGGTCTATTGTTATATCCCCGAGGTTCGGGGACATTTTGCTTTACAGTCTGTTTTCTCTCCTGTTCTGACTAATTTCTGTCATTTTATCTTCGATTTCATGGATTGTTTCCACTGTTGCCTCCATTGTGCTATTAAGCCTATCCAGTGAGTTTTTTTTATCTTCTACTACTTTGATGAGACTTTCCTTTTTTTTTGTTTCAAGCCTCTTTGTAAAGCTTGTTGAAGCATTTTATGATGGTTGCTTTAAAGTCTTCATCAGGTAATTCTGACGCGTGTGTCATCTTGTTATCAGGGTCTAACTGATTGTCTTCTAATTCACTTTGAGATCTTCTTGGTTCTTGGTATGATGTGGGATTTTCCGCCGTATCCTGGATATTTTGAGTGTTATGTCATGAGACTCAGGAGCTTGTCAGGACCTTCTGGATTAGCGGGCCCCCTGCTACCAACCACACCACTGGGGACAGGGGCTGCCATCTTGCTGCTGTTGGTTGGGGTGAAGATCGAGGCTCCTCACTCAGCCTTCTTCAACATTCCCCTGGTGGGAGGGCTGCCTTACTGCCGCCCACGTGCCTCCACTGATACTATGGGGAGGGGTGGGGGACGGAGAGTTGGCGGGAGACCTTGTTACTGCTGGATGGTGGAGAAAGCCCAGGTTCTCACTCCCCAGCGGGGAGGTGGCCTTGTTACTGTTCGGGTGGGGGTAGAAGTCTGGGCTCCTGGGGTTCCTGGCCTCCACTGACACTGGTGGGCTAGCAGGGGAGAGGGGCATTGCCCCAGGCAGATGTGGAGGTCACGGCTCCCATTTCATCTCTGACACCGCCGGACTCAGCTAGGACGGGAGGGCAGGTTCCCTGCATCGGGGTGAACGTGTAGCCCGCACTCAGTTTTTGCTGGTGCAGGTGGGGCTGTGCTTTTTCCTCTGGTGTAAGGCTGGAGCAGGGCAAGTACTATCTAAAAGTTTTCTGTTCTGCCTGGTTGCCCATTTCTTGGTCTTTTGGCCAGAGAGAGCAGGTTTCCCTTGGGGCTTTCTTATTTGTTCTCCTTGGCATGTCTGGGGTGCGTATTTCTGTAGCACCCATTCCAGGCTATGAGGCAAAGATCAGACTCAGAGGACTCACCACATAGCACTCTCAGCTCCTGAGGTCCCTAGCCAGTCTGCTGCCTCTCTGCTTCACAGTCATCTAATGTTTGTTTTATATGTAATGTCCTGGATTTCTAGCTGTACTTACTAGTAAGGAATAGGGAGAAGTGTTACCTACCCATCTTAGTCCAGAATCAGAAACTACATATGTAATTTTTAGTTGTCTAGTAATATAAAGTAATTTTAAAAAAACAGGTGGAATGAATTTTAGTAATTGAACCCATTTTATCAAAAATATTACTTGAACATGCAATCAAATAGTTTAATATGAAGGAGCTATTTTGCATTCTTTTTCTCTAAGTCTTTGCATTCAGCATTTAACCTGATATTCCCCAAATACTATTTCAACATGGAATCAAATGTCTAAATATTATTCATTAACTATTTTCTGTTCTTTTTTTCATTCTGAGTTTTCGCAGCCAGTGTATGTCCTACTTACACCACACAAGTCAGTTCGGGCTAGCCATATTTCACATGCTCAGGCCACATGTGGCTTGTGGCTGCCATACTGAACAATACAGACCTAGATGCCACATTTGTTAATTTTCCTAAATTTGCATGTGTGCCTGGTTCCTATTGCATTTACCTCTTTTTGCTGTACCTTTAGTGAGAAGTTGCTACCACAGCACATGCCCTCTAATCATAGCTTTGCCTATACTTGCAGTTTCTTCTCTGTTTCTTAACCAGAGCTGTTTCTGTCTCCACAGATTCCCCAGCTTAGAGGACCACAGGCTCTGGGGCCAGTTCCCACTGCCATTGGGGTCAGCATAGCTATAGACAAGATATCTGCTGCCATCCTCAGCATGGAAGAACCTGTAAGTTCTAGCTTTGCTTTCTGTGTGCTTCAAGCTGTCCTTCATTTACCCGGAGCCCTGCATGTGGCAGCTACAGACAGGGTTTGGGAAATTACCTCTGCCATGGTAGGACAGCCTAAGACTTGTGTCGGTCCTTAGCCTCCAGCTGGGGGAACCTTAAACAATTAATCCATTCTTTCCTAGCTCCACTCTCCTCGTCTGTAATATACTGTATAAGTGTGAAATATTGTAGTTGTCAAGCCTTACATCAAAGCCCCTTGTTCAGAAACCCTGCTGTACGATAAAAAGTTAGAATTGGTTCTTTCTCCTTTGCATTTCAGGCAAGGTTGATTTTCCCAGAGGAACCGAATATCTTCCTGGTAGCTTGGGGTAGTTGAGTTAATTTCTTTCTGAGAAGACTAATGTAAAAGTTTTTTGACTGTCATTTTTTTACCATCATTTTGAAGCCAAGACTTCTGCATGTACGTTGCTGTACAAGATTTCAAGATGCCCATCTTCACATGAGTTCTGCCTCCCTTTGGTGCCGGTCCTGCCTACATGCCTGCAGTCTTCCTCCTCTACATGTAACCACTCTGTTTCTAATCCAGGTTACAATAAGCTCTTGTGATCTCCTGGTCGTAAGTGTTGGCCAGATGTCAATGTCCAGAGCCATCAACTTAACCCAGAAACTTTGGACGGCAGGAATCACAGCAGAAATCATGTACGACTGGTCACAGGTAGTCAGACAAAAAGTGCCAATGATTTAAGTGACAAATCATACTCTCTGGCTCTAGGTTCTGTCAAACTCTCTCTCTGTGGTTTAAGTTGCCTCCTGTATTCAGTAACAAATTACCACAAACTCCGTGGTTTAAAGCAACAGTTTATAATCATACATTTCTGGAATTCAGAAGTCTAAATCAATTGCTGGGCTCAAATTAAGGTGTCTGATAGGGATGCTTCCTTCTGAGGACTTTAGTGGAAGAACCCCTTTCCTTGCCTAGGCCTCCTGCAGTCCGTTGTTCCTGGTCGCTTCCTTCCCCTGCAAACTCAGCAGGGTAGCGTCGTCCTTCCTCTTCAGCCTGTGCTCCCATCCTCACATTTCTCTCTAACTCTGACCTCCTAGCTCCCTCTGACAAGACCCCTTGTGATGACACTGGGCCCACCCAGATAATCCAGAAAAATCTTCCTATTTTAAGATCTTTAACATATCACATCTGCAAAGTCCCTTTTACCACGTAAAGTAATGTATTCATAGGTTCCAGGGATTAGGACGTGGGCATCTTTGCCGGGCCATTATCCACCCTACCACACTTCCCCAAAAGCATTCTGTGTTTGGTGAGTTTGTGGCTTTCTGTCTTCAGACTTGCCACAGCAGGCCTGACACCTGCCCTGGGTGTGGAGGTGAGGAAAGTGGTACCCCTGAACACCTGCCTGTCCTTCAGAATGGGGGGCCTTCAGACAACTTCTGCACTGCCACCGCAGACCACAGAAGGGCTGCACTCCCAGGGGATCATCCGGATTGTACCTGTTCCCCCCCAGTCAAGGTGCCCCAGAGTATGAGGTGCCGCCTAAGGAAACAGACCCTCCACCCCTCCTCCTGTTCCTTTCGCATCACCTGCCAAGAGGTCTCTGAAGCTGCTACTTCATTTTTTTTTGAGTGTTACATAAAAATTTATGTCAGAAGTATGCTGAGCGATCAATTTTAATCCCCTGACAGAGCAGGATCCTCCTCCGTTTGTTCTCTTGTTGGATACATTGTTAGAGAAGTGTTCTGTCGTCCTGTGAAATACCAGCCCAGGAGCGGTGACCTCTGGTCCGGCGCAGTGGCATCCTCTCTAGGCTTCTCCGCTCTGATGCCTCTTTGCTTTCGGCTTCAGTTCGGCTTGGCACCTCCCACTATTTCCTTTGTTGCCTTGGCTCTCCTCAGAAGCCTTTACCTTGTGTGCTGTGCAATTTTTGGCATCTTCCATCAAGAGTTGAAGTTCTAGAAAACCTCTGTGTCCTCACCACATTGATTGCCCATGGCCCCGGAAAACAACAGTGAAAGTAAGGAAAGCAAAAGAGGGCTTCCTTCTCCTTGGAATTCTGTACTCTTCTTGCTTAATATTCATAACCCCTGAAGTCAGCATGCTTAGTAATCCTCTTTGAGAATACGACTGAACAGTGTTTTCATTCCCAATTACTTGAAGCTGCTCTAGGTGCTCTGTGTTTATTTCATACACTGTGTTTGTTTCAGTCCCAAGAAGAATTACAAGAGTACTGCAGACATCATGAAATCACCTGTGTGGCCCTCGTCTCAGACAAGGAAGGAAGCCACGTCAAGGTAAAGATTGGAGGAAATCTTTCACAATTCAACAGTCAGATTTCCCAAATTGTGATGAACAGTGGAGCACCCACCTTCCCACTGCGGCCCTGGCTTTGCGTGTGCTTTGAGTTGTCCTTCATTTACACCTAGCTCTCCCCTTAGATTTCTGGGCCTGCTTTTGGAGAAGGTATATAAATTAGGGAAGAAAGAATTTGAATCTGAACACTACGCTTCAAGCTTTAAAAAAACGTAGAAGACCATGGCTATAGTTTTTTCCTACTTTTCTTCCCTTGTTCCCTTTTCCATCTAAGAAAGTAAAAATAATAACTAGAACTGATACCTGATAACTGGCATATCCTCTGGCTGCTTCCTAACCAATCTATGTTGCATTTAACTAAAAATGCTCATGAATAAAGCAACTCATAACCTTTATTTCTATTTTTAAAAGAAAAAAATCATCCTCCTTGTTTTTCTCTTATAATGTCTTTGTCTGGTTTTGATATCAGGGTAATGTAGGCTTCATAAATGCACTGGACAGTGTCCTCTTCTGTTTTCTGGAAGATTTTGTATAGAACTGGTATTATTTCATCCTCAAATATTTGGTAGAGTTCTCCAGTAAAGCCACATGGGCTTGGATAGAGAGCTATTTAGGTTGCTTCTTTCTTCTTAGGTGAGTTTGGGTAGTTTGTATCTTCCCCAGAATATTTCCATTTCATCTAAGTTTTCATATATTTCCTTTCAGTATCTGTAGGGTCTGTAGGGATATCCCCTCTTTTCATTCCTGGTGTTCATAATTAAACCAGCTTTTGATGTCATTGATATTTTCTTATTTTTTGTTTTCTATTTAGTTCCATTCTTCATTTTCTTCGTTCTGCTAATTTTGGATTCTTTTTCTAGTTTCTTCAGATTACTTTAGGGGTTGACAAAACTACAGCCTGAAGCCACATCTGTCCCACAGCCTATATTTATATGGCCTGCAAGCTACAAATCATTTTTACAGTTTTTTTTTATACAGTATACAACATAAACTATGTAACCTGCAAAACCTAAAATACTTACTATCTGGGCCTTTAAAGAAAAAATATTGACAGCACCTGGGCTAGTCACTGATTTTTAGATTTGGGATCTGACAGTCCCTGCCTTTTAATTTTAAATGGTTAGACAATTTATATGTCATGTAGTCATTGAAATGCTGAGTTTAAATCTACCATTTTACTATGTTTTCCATTCTATTTATTCTTCCATTTTTTTCCTCTTTTTCATGCCTTTTTAAAGTTTTTATTATTCCATTTTATGTCTACTATTGGTTTACTGACTATAACTCCTGAGTTTGGTGGGATTTTTTTAGTGACTTCTCTAGGGTTTATAATATATATCTTAATACATTCTATCATTTAAAAATATGTATCTTCACATACTGTGTAAGAAAGAACCTTATGACAGAATACTTCCATTTCTCCTCCCTCATCCTTCTGCTCTTGTTGCCAAATACTTTTTCTACATGTTATAAACTATAATATATTGTTAACATTTTGGTTTTAATTAGTCAATTGTCTTTTAAAGAGGTTTTTTAAAATAAGGGGGAAGTGTCCTTTATATTTACCCATGTATTTAACATTTCTGGAACTTTTTATTCCTTTGTGTTGACCCAGACATATCCTGTCTGTGTCTTTTCCATTTTCCTCCTGCCTGAAGAATTCCCTTTGCTATCTCTGGTCAGTGCAGGTGTGCGGGGGAAGGATTCCCTCAGCTGCCACTCACCCAGCAAAGTCTTCCTGTCCCCGTCATTTCTGAGAGATGTTTTTGTTCAGGATAAAATTCAAAGTATACTTTTTCTTTTTGCACTTTGAAGATGTGTTTTATTGTCTTCTGACCTGACAGTTTCAGCTTAAAGGTCTGCTTTGATCCTTTATTATATAAAGTGCCTTCTTTTATGGCAACATTCAAGATTTTCTTTTGTTACTACTCATTTTCTGCAGTTTGAATATAATGTGGCTCAGTGTGGTATTCTTAATGTTATTTTTTTTTATAATTTATTTTGGTATCATTAATCTACAATTACATGTGCAATATTATGGTTATTAAACTACCCCTTCATCAGGTCCCCCCACCAACCCATTACAGTCACTGTCCATCAGCATAGTGAGATGCTATAGAGTCACTACTTGTCTTCTCTGAGTTCTACAGCCCTCCCCGTGCCCCCCCAACATTACATCTGCTAATCGTAATGCCCCTTTTTCCCTCTTATCCCTCCCTTCCCACCCATTTTCCCCAGTCCCTTTCCCTTTGGAAACTATTAGTCCGTTCTTGGGTTCTGTGAGTCTGCTGCTGTTTTGTTCCTTCAGTATTTTTTCTTTGTTCTTATACTCCACATATGAGTGAAATCATTTGATACTTGTCTTTTTCGGCTTGGCTTATTTCACTGAGCATAATACCCTCTAGCTCCATCCATGTTGTTGCAAATGGTAGGATTTGTTTTCTTCTTATGGCTGAATAATATTCCATTGTGTATATGTACCACATCTTCTTTATCCATTCATCTACTGATGGACACTTAGGTTGCTTCCATTTCTTGGCTATTGTAAATAGTGCTGCAATAAACATAGGGGTGCATCTGTCCTTTTCAAATTGGGCTGCTGCATTCTTAGGGTAAATTCCTAGGAGTGGAATTCCTGGGTCAAATGGTATTTCTATTTTGAGTTTTTTGAGGAACCTCCATACTGCTTTCCACAATGGTTGAACTAATTTGCAGTCCCACCAGCAGTGTAGGAGGGTTCCCTTTTCTCCACATCCTCGCCAACATTTGTTGTTGTTTGTGTTTTGGATGTTGGCCATCCTCACTGATGTGAGGTGATATCTCATTGTGGTTTTAATCTGCATTTCTCTGATGATTAGTGATGTGGAGCATCTTTTCATGTGCCTGTTGGCCATCTGAATTTCTTCTTTGGAGAAGTGTCTATTCATGTCCTCTGCCCATTTTTTAATTGGCTTATTTGCTTTTTGTTTGTTGAGGTGCATGAGCTCTTTATATAATTTGGATGTCAACCCCTTGTCAGATATGTCATTTATGAATATATTCTCACATACTGTAGGATGTCTTTTTGTTCTACTGATGGTGTCCTTTGCTGTACAGAAGCTTTTTAGTTTGATATAGTCCCACTTGTTCATTTTTGCTTTTGTTTCCCTTGCCCGGGGAGATATGTTCATGAAGAAGTTCCTCATGTTTATGTCCAAGAGATTTTTGCCTATATTTTTTTCTAAGAGTTTTATGGTTTCATAACTTCTGTTCAGGTCTTTGATGAATTTGAGTTTACTTTTGTGTATGGGGTTAGACAGTAATCCAATTTCATTCTCTTACATGTAGCTGTCCAGTTTTGCCAACACCAGCTGCTGAAGAGGCTGTCATTTCCCCATTATATATTCATGGCTCCTTCATCGTATATTAATTGACCATATATGCTTGGGTTTATATCTGGGCTCTCTATTCTGTTTCCCTGGTCTATGGGTCTGTTCTTGTGCCAGTACCAAATTGTCTTGATTACTGTGGCTTTGTAGTAGAGCTTGAAGTCAGGGAGCGTAATATCCCTGCCTTTATTCTTCCTTCTCAGGATTGCTTTGGCTATTCGGGGTCTTTTGTGGTTCCATATGAATTTTAGAACTATTTGTTCCAGTTCACTGAAGAATGCTGTTGGTAATTTGATAGGGATTGCATTGAACCTGTAGATTGCTTTAGTCAGGGTGGCCATTTTGACAATATTAATTCTTCCTAGCCAAGATCATGGGATGAAGTTCCACTTATTAGTGTCCCCTTTAATTTCTCTTAAGAGTGTTTTTAGTTTTCAGGGTATAGGTCTTTCACTTCCTTGGTTAGGTTTATTCCTAGGTGTTTTATTCCTTTTGATGCAATTGTGAATGGAGTTGTTTTCCTAATTTCTCTTTCTGCTAGTTCATCATTAGTGTATAGGAATGCAACAGATTTCTGTGTATTAATTTTGTATCCCGCAACTTTGCTGAATTCAGATATTAGATCTAGTAGTTTTAGAGTGGATTCTTTAGGGTTTTTTATGTACACTCTCATGTCATCTGCAAACAGGGACAGTTTGACTTCTTCCTTGCCAACCTAGATGCATTTTATTTCTTTGTGTTGTCTGCCATGGCTAGGACCTCCAGAACTATGTTGAGTAAAAGTGGGGAGAGTGGGCATCCTTGTCTTGTGCCCGATCTTAAAGGAAAAGCTTTCAGCTTCTTGCTGTTAAGTATAATGTTGGCTGTGGGTTTGTCATATGGCCTTTATTATGTTGAGGTACTTGCCGTCTATACCCATTTTGTTGAGAGTTTTTATCATGAATGGATGTTGAATTTTGTCAAATGCTTTTTCAGCATCTATGGAGATGATCATGTGGTTTTTGTCCTTCTTTTTGTTGATGTAGTGAATGATGTTGATGGATTTTCGAATGTTGTACCATCCTTGCATCCCTGGGATGAATCCCACTTGATCATGATGGATGATCTTTTTGATGTATTTTTGAATTCGGTTTGCTAATATTTTGTTGAGTATTTTTGCATCTATGTTCATCAGGGATATTGGTCTGTCATTTTCTTTTTTTGCGGTGTCTTTGCCTGGTTTTGGTATTAGAGTGATGTTGGTCTCATAGAATGAGTTTGGGAGTATTCCCTCCTCTTCTACTTTTTGGAAAACTTTAAGGAGGATGGGTATTAGGTCTTCACTAAATGTTTGTTAAAATTCAGCCGTGAAACCATCTGGTCCAGGGGTTTTGTTCTTAGGTAGTTTTTTGATTACCAATTCAATTACTTTGCTGGTAATTGGTCTGTTCAGATTTTCTGTTTCTTCCTGGGTCAGCCTTGGAAGGTTGTATTTTTCTAGAAAGTTGTCCATTTCTTCTAGGTTATCCAGTTTGTTAGCATATAATTTTTCATAGTATTCTCTCATAATTCTTTGTATTTCTGTGTGTCCTTAGTGGTTTTTCCTTTCTCATTTCTGATTCTGTTTATGTGTGTAGACTCTCTTTTTTCTTGGTAAGTCCAGCTGGGGGTTTATCTATTTTGTTTATTTTCTCAAAGAACCAGCTCCTACTTCCATTGATTCTTTCTATTGTTTTATTCTTCTCAATTTTATTTATTTCTGATTTAATCGTTATTATGTCCCTCCTTCTACTGACTTTGGGCCTCATTTGTTCTTCCTTTTCTAGTTTCATTAATTGTGAGTTTAGACTCCTCATTTGGGATTGTTCTTCTTTCCTGAGGTACACCTGTTTAGCAATATATTTCCCTCTTAGCACGGCCTTCACTGCATCCCACAGATTTTGTGGTGTTGAATTATTGTTGTCATTTGTCTCCATATATTGCTTGATCTCTGTTTTTATTTGGTCATTGAGCCATTGATTATTTAGGAGCATGTTATTAAGCCTCCATGTGCTTGTGGGCTTTTTCGTTTTCTTTGTGTAATTTATTTGTAGTTTCATACCTTTGTGATCTGAGAAGATGGTTGGTACAATTTCAATCTTTTTGAATTTACTGAGGTTCTTTTTGTGGCCTAGTATATGATCTATTCTTGAAAATGTTCCATGTGCCCTTGAGAAGAATGTGTATCCTGTTGCTTTTGGATGGAGTGTTCTGAAGATGTCTGTTACATCCACCTGTTCTAATATGTTGTTTAGTGCCTCTATTTACTTATTTCTCTCTGGTTGATCTGTCCTTTGGAGTGAGTGGTGTGTTGAAGTCTCCTAAAATGAATTCATTCCATTCTATTTCCCCCTTTAATTCTGTTAGTATTTGTTTCACATATGTAGGTGATCCTTTGTTGGGTGCCTAGATATTTATAATAGTTATGTCCTCTTGTTGGACTGACCCTTTTATCATTATGTAATGTCCTTCTTTGTCTCTTGTGACTTTCTTTGTTTTGAAGTCTATTTTGTCTGATACAAGTACTGCAACTCCTGCTTTTTTCTCACTATTAGTTGCATGAAATATCTTTTTCCATCCCTTCACTTTCAGTCTGTGTATGTCTTTGAGACTCTTGTAGGCAGCATATAGATGGGTCTTGTTGTTTTATCCATTCAGTAACTTATGTCTTTTGATTGATGCATTCAGACCATTTACATTTAGGGTGATTATTGATAGGTACATACTTACTGCCATTGCAGACTTTAGATTCATGGTTACCAAAGGTTCAAGGGCAATTCCCTTACTAACAGTCTAATTTAACTTACTTCATACACTATTACAAACACAACCTAAAGTTTTTTTTTGTTTTTTCCTCCTTTTTCTTCCTCCTCCATTCTTTGTATGTTATGAATCATATTCTTTACTCTTTGTCTTCCCTTGGGTGACATCTATTTAGCCTTAGGAATACTTCCATATATAGGAGACCCTTCAAAATGCACTGTAGAGGTGGTTTGTGGGAGGTAAATTCTCTCAGCTTTTGCTTATATGTAAATTGTTTAATCCCTCCTTCAAATTTAAATGGTAACCTTGCTGGGTAAAGTATTCTTGGTTCAAGGCCCTTCTGCTTCATTGCATTAAATATATCATGCCACTCCCTTCTGGCCTGTAAGGTTTCTGTTGAGTAGTCTGATGATAGCCTGATGGGTTTTCCTTTGTATGTGATCATTTCTCTCTCTCTAGCTGCTTTTAAAAGTCTGTGTTTATCCTTGATCTTTGCCATTTTAATTATTATATGTCTTGATGTTGTCTTCCTTGGGTCCGTTGTGTTGGGAGATCTGTGCACCTCCATGGCTTGAGAGACTATCTCCTCCCCCAGATTGGGGAAGTTTTCAGCAATTACCTCCTCAATGACACTTTCTATCCCTTTTTCTCTCTGTTCTTCTTCTGGTACCCCTATAATGTGAATATTGTTGCTTTTGGATTAGTCACACAGTTCTCTCAATATTCTTTCATTCTTAGAGATACTTTTTTCTCTCTGTGCCTCAGCTTCTTTGTATTCCTCTTCTCTAATTTCTATTCCATTTACTTTCTCTTCTACTACATCTAATCTGCTTTTAAATCCCTCCATTGTATGTTTCATTTTAGATAGGGAATTTCTTAATGATTTAATCTCTGACTTAAATTCGTTCCTGAGGTCTTGAATATTTTTCTGTACCTCTATAAGCATGTTTATAATTTTTATTTTGAACTCTCTTTCAGGAAGATTGGTGAGTTCGGTTTCATTTGGCCCTCTTTCTGGGGTTTGTGAGATTTTGGTGTGAACTATGTTCTTTTGACATTTCATATTTCTGTGTGGTGCCCACTAGTGCGCAGAAACTCCAGTCTCTGGAGCTGCTCAGCCCCTAGAGTGAGGTTGGGAGTCGTAGGGGAGCGGAGCTGGTGCCTTGAGGGAGGAAAGATCTGTTTTCTGATTCTCGTCTGCGGTGCCTGTCTCCAGTGTCAGAGCCAGTGGGCCAAACACACACATGTAAACCTCTGTGCTTTGCGTCTCTAGCTGTTATAGGTGGGGCCTCCTTCTGGCTGGCCTGACGCCTGCGCAGTGACTGCTGGTTTTCAAACAGGTGCCTGCAGGCCAGGAGGAAGGCTCAGCAGGCTGTGTGTCACAGTGGGCGGCCTCCGAGCTGAGTAGGCAGCCAGGGGGATGGAGCACCTGAAGCTCCCCAATGTTCCCAACCAGCTGGGCAGAGCGTGCCCAGGCAACCTTGTCCAGCTCTCCCTTCTCCCATGCAGCAAGCTCCGTGCAAACACCAGTGGCCCTTCAGCAGCCCTCTCTCTGCTAGGAAGCCTGTCAGTCTCCCTGCCTTTCCTCCGACACAGAGCGGCCCGTGTGGATCCACAAATGGCCAGAATGTCAATTTCTCAAGTACTCCGCCTGTCCGAGCTCCCCAACGTCCAGAGCACCACACACTATAGGATTCTGCTCACAAAGCAGATCTCCAGGGCTGGGTGTCCAGCAGTCCCAGTATTCCATCCCCTCCCCCACTCTGTTTCTTTTCCTCCTGCCAATGAGCTGGGGTGGGGGAAGGGCTCGCGTCCCACTGGATTAAGGCTTTGTTATGTTACCCTGTTTCTTGAGGTCTGCTCTGTTCGTGAGGTCTGTTTGCAGCCTGGTTCAGCCTTCTTTCTTGTTGCTGTTTTAAGTTTAGTTGTATTAAT
Source organism: Smutsia gigantea (assembly GCA_032199065.1). Classification (NCBI taxonomy): domain Eukaryota; kingdom Metazoa; phylum Chordata; class Mammalia; order Pholidota; family Manidae; genus Smutsia; species Smutsia gigantea. The sequence continues at coordinate 225,808 of JAVSCE010016990.1, read as the reverse complement.
TAACTATGTTTTTGTACAATTTGTGGTTTTGGGAGGAGCTTGCAATCCTCTTGTGTCTTTTTTTATGTCTCCCATTTCTTTCATCATTGTTCTTCTTTTACCTTCTTTGTAAGATTTATAATAGTTTTAAGGTACTTGTCAGAGATGATGGAATTAGTAGACACTTTTGGGTCTGTTTGCATCTATTAATGTTTCTCTTGGTTATGAGTCATATTTTCCCACCACTTTATATGCCCAGTAATTTTTAATTTGTTATTGGACATTATGAATTTTACATTTTTGGATGCTGGGTTTTCTTATGTTCTTATACTGTTGGGCTTTGTTCTAGAATGTAGTTAAGATACTTTGTTAGGGCAGGCCCAAGGTAACCTTTAGCACAGGCCTAGTCCAGCCCACTACTAAGGCGGTATCCTTTGGAGTGTTCTTCTGCATGATGCCCTGCATATTACGAGGTCTCTCTGCTCTGGTGAGACCAAGAACTATTCCCAGCCCTGTGAATTCCAGAAATTATTACACCTACTTGTTTCTGGTGGTTGTTTCTCCACCTTGGATCGTTTTCTGTCACCCATGCACACAGATCAGCTCTTTGCCAAAGATGTGAGTAGATTCTTCCACAGAGCCTCAGAAGTCTTTCTCTGTGAATGTGTGTAGCTCTCTCCTCTTCATTCCTCTGTCCCACAATTTCTAGCCCTCTTGGCCTACCTAAACTCATCTGTTTCCCCAAGTTGGCAAAACTCCTGGTCTCTGTTTAGGTTCCCTCTCCCTGCACTGCATTCTGCAGACTTCTTCAGCACAGTGAACTGGGGCACTTGAAGGCACACTTTGTTTTCCTTCTCTTGGGGATAATAGCCCTCCACTGATTGTTCTCGAATGTCTGAAAAGCATTGTTTATATGTTTTGTTTGATTTTCTTGTTGTTTAAGGCAAGAAGAAAGTAGTAGTTAATCCTCCTGTAGTAGTCTTCATGAGAAATCTTCAAGTCCCTGCTATTAGTCTGCTTGTTAGTCACAAAATCATAAATGACTCTAAGTCCAACTCTGATCAAGCTTCTTCCAGAGCGGTGACTGCTCCTGCAGTATTACCAAGAGATGATCTTCTAGCCTTTGCTGGATAATTTCAGCATCATAACACCATGCTATAATGATTAGTAAATTTTAAAAACCTAAATCATATTGTTTCCCAAAACTTACACTCACTCATCCTAGTTTTGCCCCCTCACATAGTCGAAATAACAAATCTAATTATTCTTCCTTCTCTCAGCTACCTTCAAATAAATTCTAGGAGATAGCTGTCATGCTGCTTTAACTGTCCTCTTCGGTTTTCATCACTCCAGTTCCTTAAACCATTCCTCATAAGACGATTCCCAAATCCTTGACTTCCTCTCAACACACTTAACTAACTTTGTCAGTGTCTGTCTTTAAATGTGATACTAAAATTCTACAGAGCACTCTAAGCGTGTTCTAACCAAATGAGTAGGGTCTTATGACCTCTTAAATCCAGGCACCATATTCCTCCTCATAGAGCATACAGATGAACTAACTTGTAGCAACCACATAGCTCTTTTGCCTCATACTGAACTTATCAACTAAAACCCATTGGCCTTTTCAGTTACCACCATGCCTGGCTAGCTGCCTATGAGGGCTTTAATTATAGGACTTAATATTTATCTCCACTAAATGTGATCTTACTCATTTCAGTACATTGTTCCAGCCTGCTGAGCTCTTTTGATTCTTACTTTTGCCTGTCTTAATGGTGGGTCAACAGCAGCATCTTTCTATTTAAAAGGCAAGACATTACTTCATTTATCCATTCCACAGTGGATGCATTTTAAGCATTCACAGTGTGGGAGGGATTGAATTTAGGGCCACGAAGGATACAAGGGCATTTAAGCCACAGGCCCTGCTGTCAAAGATCCTGTAACCTGGTAGGGAAAGTAAGACATTCATGCATGATTATAAGCTAGAAAATGCTAAATGCCATGAGAGTCCTACAGAGTTCTCTAAGGGTTCATCAGCCTTGGAGATTACTTTAGAGATATCAGGGAAATCTGCAGGGTAGAAGTAGGATCTATGCTGGACTCTTACAGATGGACAGGATATCAGTTTGTGCTGAAAGGGCCTTTTGAGCAAACGGAATAGCAAAGGTAACAGCTCTTTCAGAAGATTATCCTAAAGATAGAGTCAGGCCAGCAGAGACTATTCTGGTATTACACTGAATAATCTATTTTGGGTGAAGCAAGATTGTAAAGAGGAGTACTTCAGGAGGAGAATGGTTCTAGCTAGATCATAGCCAGAATACCCATCCAAGAAATTTGGACGTCATTCAGCAAATAGTGGGAAGCCAGCAAATGTTTTGGACAGCAGGGGCATCAGAGTTGTATATAAGAAAAACTAATCTGCAGGGGTGTGTAGGATGGACAGGAGTGAGGGAAAAGTGAAGACACAGATAGCAGTGGGAAGAATATTGGTATCCCCAGCCAAGGTTGGGTGCTGGTCTTGGGAATGACGATGAAAGGACAGGTACCATAAAAATGGGATGACAGCACCTGGGTTTGGAAAGGAGAGGGGAGGAGTTAGTTGTAGAAACCTTACTGACCAGATGTTTAGGGGAAGAATATGGGAAAGAATCAAAATTGGAGCTGGTTCGTCTTGGCCTTTCTTTTTTTTTTAATTCTATCATCTATGATACGTTATTCTAGCCTAGGCAAGGGTTTCTCAATAGCCAGACTTTGACATGTGGGCCAGATAATTCTTTGTGGGGGCTGCGGTCCTGTGTGTTGTGGGCTGATTACCACCGTACCTAGCCTCTACACACAAGATGCTAGAAGTGCCCCCCACAGCTGTCATAGCCCAGAATGTCTCCAAACATTGCCAGATATCCTGTGAGGGGCTGACTTGCCCTCTGATTAAGGACCCCTTAACTAACCTATTGGCTTTAGTAGTCTTACTACAGTACTCTGACTCAGCCTGTTGGCTTCAGAAATGATGTCTGTTTCATTCTTTTTAAGGTTAAGTCTTTTGAGAAGGAAAGGCAAACAGAGAAACGTGTGCTGGAGTCCGATCTTGTGGACCACGTGGTGCAGAAACTGAGGACTAAAGTCAGTGATGAAAGGACTCTAAGGTAACTTAGTAAACAAAGGCCCAGAAAACCAGCTGTACCTGCCTATATAGATTTTACATACATTTATTTTAAAAGTCATTGTTATCTTTTTGGGAAATAAAGATAGGGAACCATTCTATTGCTTCTGAATAACTCCGCGGTTTACTTATAGGACCCTCTGCATAAGCCAAGTTGTATCTTAACTTTCAAGGGTTTGTTCCTTGTAACCTGTCAAAGAATAATTTTATCATTTTGAAAGGCCTAAGGAGCCAATCTATCTGCCATTATTCTTTGTTCTGTTAATCAGTGAATTTTGGTGGTGTTTTGTCAATGTATTTGAAAGACCTAAAAAGCTCTGGGAAAAGATCTCACATGCTCATGGTGGGAATTTAAATTGGTTCAAAGTAAATTTTAAAACCTTAAAACTAAAAAACGTTTTTAGGTTGACCCAGCAATTCCACATCCAGGAATTTATAGTAAAAATCATCCAGTAGGGAAAAAAAGGCATTGCTTGTAATTGCAGTTCTCTAACTTGTTGGTCACAGAGCCTCTTTATACCCTTAAAAATTATTTGAAGACCCCAGAGCACTTCATATGGGTTACAGCTACCAATAATTTGTTAGAAACTCAAATGTAAGCATTTAAAAGATATTAAAATACCAGCAATAAACCTATTACATGCTAACCTGAGTAACTTATTTTTAGTGGAAAGTAACTGTATTTTTTCCAAAACAAATTTGGTAAGAAGAGCTGCATTGTTTCATATTTTTGCAGACACTGTTTAGCTCATTGTTTTAATTTTCGTAATCCCTAATGCCTTCACAGAAGAAATTAGATTGTCATATCTGTTTTGTTTTCAGTCTGTTGTGTATCACCCATCATGTAGTGTCTGGGAAATGGCATCACACATTTGTGAGAGGATGAGACTCAGAAGGATAATAAACATCATAGGATCACTGTGGAAATAGTTTTGACCTTGCAGACACCCAGTAAAAGGATCTCAGGGATCTCCAGGGGTCCCTGGACAACACTTTTAAGAATCTGTCACTTACCACAATATTCCCTGGTAAAGATTGTCTGGATCATGTAAATACAGTGAGGACTGTGCAGCCTTTGAAAAGGAACCCAGTGAGGCTCAGCTCCCTGGCGCAGAAGGACGGCCACAGACAGCGTGTGTGACACAGCCCGGTTCTGCTTCTGTTTTGCTTCAGTCCATACACAGAAAAATGTTGGAATGATGTACCACATCGTTAATTATTGTTATTTCTGGTTAGTGGGATTACAAGGGATATTGATTTTCTTTAAGCTCTTCTATATATTTGTAACTCTCATTATCTGTGCTATCAGATAATACAAATACTCTCCTTTTTTTGGCTTACATCAGTGATTGTCAACAAGCAGCAATTTTGCCCTCCAGGGGACATTTGGTAATGTTTGCAGACATTTTTGGTTATTACAACTAGGGGTGCTACTGAATCTAGCCCAGATCAGGGGTGCTGCCCACCATCCTTCAGCGGGCAGAACGGATGGTCCCACGCCTCTCCCTCCCCCCAGCCCCTCGCCCAGTGCCTCCAACAAAGAATTCTCTGGCCCAACTGTTAGTAGTGCCAAGACTAGGAAATCCTGGCTTATATGAAATCAACTTCCTTGCTTGCTTCTTCCCTGGCCCCTGCCCTTTCCTATGTGTACCTAGCTTGAATAAATTTACCATCAGGCTTTTTCTGAGGGGATATAATGTTCTTGAAGTCACCACATATTAGGATTATGGATCCAAATCAAAGGTTAAAGAGAAAAAATAGTCATCAATTAATAGTGGGTACAGGTGAACATTTATTAAGCTGCTAAAAGGACAGATGGGATTTAGTTATAGCAACTAAATTTGGTAAATTTAGGGATTTGATTTTAGCAAAATCAAATCATTTTGATTATTGTTTTCTTGTTTCCCTAAGACAGCGTGCTATTGTTTCTCTCAAAGGCTATAAATTAATTCAGTCTTTGAAAGAACATCCATTCACAGCTTTTCAAAGAATCTCCTTATTTACTAAATGTTCTCCTGTGGGTGACAGCCAAGGTTGCTGCCATAGGGAAGGTTGGGCATGCCATTGCTAATGTTTCCTTGTATTGTGATTAGAGCGGTAAGAACACCCATTATGTGGAATTGAAATTAGCTTCTTATGTTGACCCAGGACTTCAAACCCAGCTGAATAAATCAGAATGTTGTTTTTAGGCATCTGTTAACTTGAAATCCTTTATAATTTTTATTTGCACTTAACCAAAAGCATAATTAAGTACAAATTTTATTTTTCCTCTAATAACCAATATGTATGAAATATTTTTATATTTAATAGAAAACATGGCTTACTGTAAGTGTAACTCACTATAAGTTATCTGTGTTGCTTTTGCCTTACTATTTTCTAATTGTTTTTGTTTGCTTGTTTTTAGAGAAGTCTCTGATAATCTTGCAGCACAAAATCTGAAGGGGTCATTTTCTAATGCTTCAGGTATAGTTTACTAATTATAATCTAAATATAATAACGTGTGTGTGCTCTAAGCACTTAAGACTGTGGCTAACTCTTTGTTGCATCAGAAACAAATTTTTAAAGTGACATATATTACAATTTTTGTGCCAAATGACTTTGAAATCTATGTTCTAAAAAATAACAACTGGGAGGTTAGTGACTCTTCTGATCCTGATCTCTTATTTTTACAAGGGGTTTACCTCGACTCAATTTATTGTATAGATTGAATATGGATAATTTTCCTGGAAAGTGTCCCCATACAGAAGAATGAAGAAAAAAGTATCTGGAAATCCCTTAGAGAAAGACACTATGTTTTCCTAAAAGCCAGGAGGGCACAGTGGTGACAGCCATGCCTTTAGCATCATCTCATCTGTCAACCTTACCAAGAAAGAAATGTCCCAGTTAAGTCCATGAGAAGACATATTTGGCTTTTAACAGAATATTAGCATTGCTTTTCTGCCACCATCAGATATCAAATACTTTGAGGACTTTGAAGTATTAGAGTTTGGGAGATAGAAAGTTTGATTCTTTTTTCTGGGTTCATCAAGTTTTGATGAATCCTATTACCTCCGTATGCCTTTGTCACCCCTTACCCTGCTCCCACCTGAGGAGAGAAGGCTGGTGGTCTCCACAGCAGCATCACAACTGCCAGTGGGTGGGGTTCTCGGCTCTTTCTAGTCAAGTACAGGCGGTTGCAAAGATGGAAGACAAGGGCTGGACATAATCTAGCCCATAGTCACACCACAGTGGATTCTACTAATCATCTCTGCCATCTCTGTGGTGTGTTATGGAAAGCACAGCCAGGTAAGGTCATAAATTCTGAAGCTCTCTTTGTTTCAGGTTTGTTTGAAATCCATGGAGCAACAGTTGTTCCCACTGTGAGTGTGATAGCCCCGGAGAAGCTGTCAGCCAGCACTAGGAGGTGGTATGAAACTCAGGTAGTTTCCTGGCTTTCTAATTGAGCTACAGAGGAGGAAGAAAACAGGAAAGGAAAATAAGAAAGTTTCCTGGAAATATTTTTCTTTCCACTTCCCTAATTTGGTGGCTTCTGAAAATTCCATCAACACAAAACACCTCTCAGGTGCCAGGATTCTGCCCCATCCTCCTCCAGAGTGAAGTGTCAGTATGCGCTGTGGGCACCTAGAAGTAGTTGTTATGAGAATTGCTGGATGTAGACAGAAACTTCCTGATCTGGCTCTAATGGCAGATGGGATGTTTCGTTTTAAATAACAAAGCAGAGATCACAAGACCGGAGGCAGGTTTCTCACGGCATACATATTTTTGGAATCTGCTGAATGCCTGATTCTGTGCTAAATGCCATGTAAGATATGAAAGACATATGACATGGTCCCAATTCTCAATGAGTTTATAAAATAAGTAGGATGCTGAATTAAATATATTCAGTGACTGTTAGTGTGTGCTACAGACGTGGGGAAGACAGAGATCAGTGTTTGCATGGATGATCAAGGAAGGCTCGACAGAGGTGATCCCGGAAGGGTTTAAACAGGTGGGGAGGGAAGAGTAGGACATTCCCAATGGGACAGTAAGAAAGGCAGTACAGACGATGCTAATGCACAACGGAGACGCCATACTCACTTGGGAAGAGGGTGTCAGCTGTCATCAGAAATGTGATTAGACTGAAATGTCAAAGATGAGGTCCCTCATTTCTATAAGCTCTCCTAGCTCTTCCTCAGGATGTTGGGTGGCTCATTTCTCACATCCTTTTGCTTTTATATCATGTACCATATTTCAGTTTCATGCTCTCATCACTGACATCTTCTCCTTTTCCCGAATTTAGCTTAATTAAAATCTCCCTGCTTCCACATGCACTATTTCACTGCACTGAGCTTTTATTAGGTATCTTTTCAAAATTATAAGAAATAAGCCACTAGGTGGGTTAATAACAAATAAGATAGGCTATAAAAGCTCATTTCTCCTGAGAGCACAATAGGCTAGACACTCATCTTTCTGAGGTAGTTTAAGAGCAAGTCCTTAAATAGTATTTGGGATCCTTTCTAGGCTTTGGTTTGCCACCTGTGATTGTTTGGTTTGACAGGTTCTAAGTTCTGACATGTTTTCTTCTTATTAGGTACAAACCCGACTTCAGACCTCCCTTGCCAACTTACATCAGAAAAGCAGTGAAATTGAAATTTTGGCTGTAAGTCACTTTCTTTAACATTTTGAGGATGGCTTCTGTCCATATTGTCAAAGCAGTATCCTCAGAAATCAGAGCTTTTCTTCTCAGTGATCATCAGTAATGGGATGCAGGCCTGTCATCACTGATGTGAACCACAGTTAATCTAAATCTGTCAAGTACTGGGGAGAAAACTGAAGGTTTTGTGTTTGTGGGTTTCTTCTACTTTCTTCCTCTGAAAGATGGAGGAGGAAAGTGAGAATGAAAACCATCATTTTTCTAAATGTTTCAGGCCTTTGCCTAGCTAAGCAGGTAGCAGTGTCACACCTTTAGGGTGTAGTGCTTCAGTGCTGAGATCTTATCACCGCGCAGTTCATTAAGGCTGCTTTGTAGCACAGTGGCAGCCCAGACTCTGCCAGCTCTCTTCAGGCTGCTCCATTCAAAGGGACACCATAGCCACATGTCAGTAGGAGTTCCCGAACAGTGACATGCATTTTTGTGTATCAACAGGTGGATCTACCCAAAGAAACAATCTTACAGTTTTTATCATTAGAGGTAAGCAAAATGAACTCTTCTGCACTGTGGCCTTGGTTATTTTTCAAGCAGTTCCAGGAATTTAGTAGCATTGTTCCTTTTATGTGGCATACGTTACTAAATCAATTTAAGGCAATCGTAATTTTCTAATGACTTTCTCTTAAATTTCAGAGATGATTTTATTTAACAAACACCTAGTGTTTTTATTGTGTGTCAGCCTCTGACAGGCCTTGTTCTAAGCATTTTACAAACAGTAACTTAACTCATTTAATCCTAACAACCCCAAGGGCAAGTACCATTATTATCCTCATTTAACAGAGAAGGAAAAAAACTGTAAATATTTTACTCAAGGTCACCCACCTAGTAAGCAGCAGGGTCAGGATTCAAACCTGGGCAGACCAGTAGAATCTATGTTCTGAACCACTGTACTATGCTGCCTCAAACAAGCTTCCAACTAGGGAAGCTCATTTGTAGAGCTAGAACTGTATGGAAGATCTTTTTGTAAAAATTAATTTGGGTCCTATTTTTCATATGCTTCTTTTAATATACCCTTACTATCAAAGAGCCAAATAAGAATTTTTAAAATTCGAATAGTTAAAAACACTTAACTATAATCACAGCTACAGGTGATTCTTGTAACATGTCATTTCAAAGAATACTTTTTGTCTCTCTGGAATGTTTAGTCAAATTAAATCAGATGAAAAATGAACTCTGCCCCAGAACTAACATTTCATACATTTTCTGTTGTCTTGTAAATAAGTATACACCACTATTCTGGCAATTTACTGCTTTATGATCCACTCAAATGGATGAACATCAGAGGTGGTATCTCCATCTTACACAAAGTAAACAATAGGCAGAAATACCTGGTCTGAAGTCACATTAACACTGGGGCAGCAGCATCGTTAATCAGGATGTAATGATGGTGAAAAACTGATGCTTCAGAGGAGGAACCCCAGCAGTCCCTACCAGTTCTGTCTGTGCAGTGATTTCTTCAGTGTACTTAAGGGAGGAAATGGCATCCGTACTTCATCAGTGACCCAGAAAAAGCCAGTTGTTAAACCCTAGTACCTGTCATTAAGTCTTACGTATTTCCTCCTAGTGGGATGCTGATGAACTGGCATTTAACACAACTGTGAAGCAGCTGCTGTCACGCCTGCCAAAGCAGAGATACCTTAAATTAGTCTGTGATGAAATTTATAACATCAAAGTAGAAAAAAAGTAAGTTATCACTTACGCATTGCAGGTTTCAGTGTGGTTTAAAACTTAAGGAGGGGTTTTAAAGTGACACATTTTATAGTTTGGTGAGGTTCGATGGCTGATCAACTGTCATGTTAGAACCGCAACTAGTAACCAATCAGTCTTGCTTAGAACTGAGTCAAGTCACAGTAACAAAACACAGCGGGTCCTGGGAGTAGTTATCATGATTATCACTTTAATCAGAGAAATAACTACTAGAAATAAATTTAAATGAAAGAAAACAGCTGTGACTTGCTTTCTGTCCTGTCAGAATACCAGTTGTTCCTATTATCTGCTTTTGAGGCAATAACCTGGGAGGCAAATGGTGGTCTCATATTTAATGTAGGGCCTTACACTGCAGACTCTTGCCAGTAACAGCTTCTATAAAACAATTTTTCAGTGAGTAGCCTTCCATATTCCTTTTGGTGAAATAAAACTCCTGTTAAGTGTTCTAAAGATTTTCTGTTAACTCTGTTCTTTACCCATTAGACTGATCCGGTCTTTTCCCTTCTTTTGCAGGGTGTCTGTGCTATTCCTGTACAGCTACAGAGATGACTACTACAGAATCTTGTTTTAATCCTAATGAACGGTTATTACATTGTTCAGACAGGAGCTGATACTATAAAATAGACATTCATTGGCATTTTAACTACAGTCCTGCAATACTGAGCTTTGTAAATTTTTCATGTGTAACATATTATAAATTTATCTTTTTGAATATAATAAATACTTTGATATCTATTTGTTCATTGCATATCTATTAACACTAAAGTTTTTGCAGAGCTGGAACACACGAAAACAGCACTTCCTTAGCCCTAATGACAAAGCACATGAAAATGTCCAAATGAAGGGCATAAAGAAATTAAAATATCATTAACCTGGAATATTCTTGATGATTTTGTAATAAGTTTAACCTAAGGTGGTTAAGCAATTTCATTTGTCTATGAGAACTCAATCAAATTTGCCAAAGGAACTATGATGATGAAATTATACAGCCAGCTGGGAAGAATACCCTAAAGATAATACAACTTCACAAAATTGTCAGGTTTCAGTTGTAGTAACCTAGAAGACAGATGGGGGCTAAAGCCTATTCATGATCTTCTCACTCCAGAATCAGTAGTTACTGCGAGAGACTATTAATGAGATGGGAAAAGAAAGGATGGGTAATCAGCACCATGCAGCGCAGGTTTGATGAAGCACCGCTCTTCACACAGACGGCTACAGAGACTTTATGGTCCAGGAAAGCACGATCACGCAACACAGAGCGATCAGCCACATCTATAATAAACTGGCTTCTTACGACTACCATGTGAACATTTCAGCCCTTCTTCTATATCCAAAATGACCCTAATCTCACATGAAAACTGTTGTTGTGGGGGAGCCAGAGACCTAGCTTTGTGACCAAAAGTAAAAAACCAAAGACAAAAGAGCGACTGAGCAGCTAGCTGGTGAAAGCAGAAGCCTGGTCCCCATCACTGTGCGGCTTTGCTCTTCTTATTCTTGCTCTTTTTGTCTCTCTTCTTCAGCCCGTCCATGTTTGCTCTCAGCAGGTTTGAATAAGCCTGAAAGACACAGGAGGAGAGCCTGAGCGGGCAGAGGAGCAGCTGCCCCGTTTTCACAGTGGATCGAGGACAGCCACAATCAGAAAGCCCACCTGACAGTACCATGGGACACATGTATCAGAAGGACAGTGGAATAAGAGGAGAACTCTCACATTATAGTAGCTTCTGTAACACTTGCCCTCAGTGAGTTGCACATATTTTACTATTTAAACAAAAAGGGACAACTGGGCACATTCTTGTTCAGACACCGTATCTGAAGCTGAAGAGAAAACCTAGCTTAAAAAACAGAAAAGGAAGATAACATCAGTGTTGAAAGTAAAATTCATAGCCTGGAGAACAGTGAACTTAAATAGGTCTTAACTAGGTGTTCAAAATTATGCTGTCTTGCCCTAAAAAGTGGATATAGGGAACACCAGAAACTCACCATCTGAAACTTATTCACTTCTTTGGAGCTCACCTGGAAAAGGGGAAAAAAATGTCACCCCTCTTATCTATGTAAGAATCCTCTGCCTCACCCCAGATAATAACTCAAAAGCCTCAAGACAATATTCTTATTTTTTAAATATTTCTTCCCAACTTTGGGGATCATAATACACAAGAGGCTATTTTTCTACTTCCTCTGTACTTATTTTCTACACGAGAACTGTACCAAGATGGGAACAAGGCAGAAGTGGGCTCCTGCAGAAGCTATGCTTCTCGCCTCTGTTGAAATCTCTTACAGACACATGGCATTTTTCCCGAGATGCCAAAGGACTTAGTATTAATCTTTTGTACAAGATACATTTAAACTGCTCCCTCCCCATCTTATTTTAAACATACCTCCCATTCATTCAGGCCTATTTAAGCAAAATGCAAGCTACCACAAGACAAATTCTATTTGTAAAGATTCATTAGGTTTTCACATTCATACCAACTTTATTTTTAAAGGCCACATTAAGCTTGCTTTACTGTAAAAGTCCTCTCCAAATAGTTGGTAAGTCTCCCTTTACCAGTTAATTATGGCCTACATTCTCATGAACTATTAGAGGGCAACCTGGTTCTGTCCCTGCAAAAGAAAGTACTCATGTGGCCTCCAGGGAGTCTCACTTTGCCATATTCAACCTCCACCTTGAAACACTAGGGCACTTGACTAAATGGTTCTCAAGAACCAAACCTAACATACAGCCACATGCTTGGTGAATCACAAAGATAAGGGAATAATCAGCTTTAAAGTAAAAGCATCATCTGGTACCAAGAAACTGCTCATTGAAGGCCCAGCACACTTAAATGGGACACGGAATCAAATACTTCTGCCATCTTCTCCTTACAGTACTACTATGAGTGACAGACAATTGCTATGCTCATTTTATATCCACAAAAATTTCTGCAGAACTAACAAGTGTTTGACTTCTACCTCCTTCATTTTTACTTTACTCGTTAGTTTTCTATTAAGGTAATAAAAGAAGGCCTTGATCCCCAAACAGCTGGGGAGCTACACACTCACTAGCTTCTATTTAAAACACAAACAAACCCGGTTCACATATGCCCCATTCTCGGTTAGGTTCAAGTCTTCAAACTCCAAAATTGTAGTATTAGGAATCCAACTCACCACAGTACTGATCTTCTTTTTCCCATCGGTAGCTCTTAACAGACACTTGTTGTCTGAGGGCTCAAAGCCCTCCACAGCACCTTTCCTTGGAATGGGTTTAGTTCGACCATCATCTGCATGAAAAATACATCCTGGTGAACACAGCCCCAGTCGTTGTTAACAGGTAGACAAGTTAACAAGTAGGGAAGGGGTACGAAGAGGCTACCTAATCCACCTCCACAGCTCTAGCTCTGTCACCGACGACTTGGCAAAACCTCGGGCAACTACTTGCTATACTCCCACGACGGGAACATTGTAATATCAAAGCCGATTACGTCTCACTAATCGTGGCAGGGTTTGGGATCGCTGACAAAAATTAAGAGTCCTGACATGCCTGGGGCCCACGGTAACCAGAATCGGCTCACTCAGGTGGCCAAGTGCTGGGGGCCATAAAAGCCACAGTCCCTAGTACTCTCCGGTCCCTCGGCCCTGAATGCACCCGGTACAAGGTGGAGGAGGGTCAAGGCAGGCGGGGAGACATGGCTGACGCCCCCGCCCGTTGGCTGCCAGCCACTGGGCCCCCGGGCAGCGGCGTCGCTCGGCCTCCCAGATAACTTGCGGCCTTGCCGCGCAGACAGGTGCTTACACTTCTTCAGGGTGATGAACACGCTGCCCGACAACCGGCACTTCTGGAAAAGCCTGGTCAGCTCCGTGAGGAACTGGAACACACAAACCCGGCCCCGTCAGGCAGCCCCAAACCCTCGCCCCGCCGCGTCAAGTCCCAGCACCTCTCGCAGGAGGAGACAGAGGTCTCAAGCTAAGCCCCGACCTGCATCCGTCCCTCGACTGGCCAGCTCCAGCTTTACCTGCTCGCTCTCCAGCAGGACCATCCCGGGGCCGCTGGCTCCACTCTGCCGCCGTACGCTCCAGGCAGTTGGGGCCGGAAGTTCGCCCAGGCTGGGCGGGACTTCCGCTGTTAGGTTTCAACTCTTACCGCAATCCCTGCCTCCGCCCTCGCCCCCGGCCCCGCCTGCGCCTGCGCCCTGGGACGTCCCCCCTGTCCTGTGAAGGACACACCCCCAGCGCCCTTGGGCCGGTGAGGATAGTTTCCCGCAGTAATCCTGTCTCCACAGTCAGTGTGAGGGAATGAGAAATCACCGAAGAACGACTTCATAAAAACAGTTGTGTATATCCAGCTGTATGCTGGGCGAGTTACCAAACAGTTCAGTGCTTAAGTTTCTTCAACCTGTAATAATGTATCCACTTTACAGTGGTGAAGAGTAAATAAATCTTATGAACACATACAGCATGCCTGGCACATGGAAAGTGCTCAGCTAGCGTGGGCCATTGTTTTCATTATCGTCGTCGTAATTTCCCTGGCGGGCCTGTCTCTGACCAGGCTGGGGAGCTCCGGAGCCCTGGAGCCCTAGCAAGAGGAACTGGAACCCGGTCTCGGTTCACCTTTGGATTCAGTCAGGAGACTTGTGCTGGACGTCCTGCCCCACCAGCAGCCAGCTAGGCCCTCTGTGGAGCTGGGCGTTCAACCATGCGAGGGTTGTTACTGAGGGGGCCTCTTAGCCTGTGGCAGGCACGGGGTTCGGGCCGGGGATACAGTAAGATACAAGACGCACGGAGTTCCTGGGTCCCTGCCACTTGGGTTACAGGAGTAGGGAGGAAATAAACACTGAACAGGTAAGAAGGACAGCTTCAGGTAATGAGTGCTGTGACCACGACCAAATAGGGTGATACAACTGAGAGTGACAAGGGGCCCACTTCATGCTGGGGTCAGAGGAGTCTCTCGGGAGAGCTGCGAGCTGAAAGCTGAAAGGGACCAGCCGTTCAAAGATCTGGGGACAGCGTTTCAGACACACGGAACAGCTAGAAAAAAGGCTCCAAAGGGGAACAAGTTGCCCTGTGTCCACAAGGCTCAGGAGTAAGTGTGGAGAGGGCACGTGGAAGGAGTGAAGGAATATGGAGAGCTTGGAGAGGCAGCTGGTGACTGGCTCATACAGGGCCTGTGGCCATGCTAAGTTTGGATTTTGTTCCAAATACAAAGAGAAGCTTCTAGTTAAGGAAGTTTTAAACAGGCAGTGACCATCTAATTTACATTTTTTAAAAATCCCCATCTGTGGTATGGAGAACGCACCGTAGAGAGACAAGGCAAGGAATAGAGAGCCCAGCTGGTTGCATTAGCTTCCTACTGCTGCTTTAACAAATCCCCACAAACCTAGTGGCTTAAAACAACATGAATTTATTCTTTAAGTGTGCAGGCCAGAAGTCTAAAATCTATGTGTCTGCAGAACTGCCTTCCATCCGGAGGCTTCAGGGGAAACTCTGTTTCCTTGTGCTTCTAGAAGCCATCTGCATTCCTAGGCACCAGGCTCCTTCCTCACATCATTACAACCTCTCGCTTCTGTAGTCACATCTCCTATGACTGACTCATCCTCCTGCCTCCCCCTTTATAAGGACCTTGTGTTTACATTTGGCATTCCTGGATAATCCAAGATGACCTCCCCATCTCAAGATCCTTAATTCAGTCACATCTACAAAGTCCTTTCAACATGTTAGGCAACGTATTCACAGATTCTGGGTATAGTAACATAGACATCTTTGGTAGGGTGAGGTCATTGTAAAAGTCCAGGTGCCAGCACATTGGCAATCAGGTATAGAATCATCGGAACTCCTGCTCGGTTGGATGTGGACATTGTAAGAGGAAAAGAGAAACTGGGGCTGACACATAGGGTTTTGATTTGAGCAACTGGATGGATGGTGGTGCTATTTAGCTAACATAGGAAAATCTTGGTAAGTAAAAAGACTTCTAAAAAGATTAAAGGTTTTATTTTGGTTATGTAGTATCTGAGATGCCTATTACATGTCCAAATGAATTAATCAAGTAAGCAACTGAATATACAAGTTTGAGGCTCCGCAGAGAGGTGAAAGTTTTACACAGAAATTGGAGAGTAGTGTTCATGTGCCAATGGACTAGCATAGTCTGGAACAGCCTGTGAATATCCATCCCTCTTATAGGGCCGCCAGCACAGGGCCACTCTGAATGACTGACACTATAAATAGCCTCTAAAAAGCCATAGGCCTTGGTATCACTAGCTCAGAAGTGAGAGTCCTGGTTGGGAGCCCCAGACTGATCAACCCTAGGTCACACATTGGAGCCTACGTCCTGGGGGTAGGTGAGAGAGCGACCCTCTGATCCTTTTTTCCCCCCTCGCCTTTCACCAAGACCTACAAATGGGGGATTACAGATAGGTTCAGATCTTGGAGAAGCAAAAGCCATCATAGGTCTGCCACACGAGATCATCAGCCAAAGGGTGCTGGACATTTGGAAGAAAGTATGAAATTATCAAAGAGTGAACATATTTGCGATGTACTGTCAGATTGCCAGGAAATATTTGTGATCTATGAATTTAGGAAGAACCAGTTACAGAACTGTGTGATCTAAGGGATGGCATAAATGACAAGCGTTGCACTCTGAGCTTCTATCATTTATTGAACATTAATGCCCTTTTAGAGCCATGTGATTGATCCTGGGAGTACCAGAGTAAAGGAAATGGCCCTGCCTTTAAGAAGCACAGAGTCTGGAGACCAGGATTTATCTGGGGCGTTATCAGGATTAGCCCTCAATGTGAATAACACAGAGAACAATTAAGAAACTATGTCAATAAGACATGGTTAAATTTTAATGTTGTCAAGCACCCAAAACCCTGGTCCCATGTGCCTAGAGAGGTTTCCTAGAGAAGTTCCAATTAGGTTGGTGGCTTTTGGCTCTCAGAGCAGAGTATGTGAGGCAGGAAGCTGAGTCCCTGTCTCCAAGTCATGCTGGCCAGACACCTTCCTCTTCCTTCTCCCTCACCCTAGAACTGGGAAATTGAAATGGCTCCCACATCTCCTCCCACATCCTGGGGCCTTCAGCAGCACAGAGAGCAACACAGAGCCGCTCAGCCCAGAGGACTGACACCTGCTTGACGGGCCTTAGCCGCCTCCCCACGTACAGGACCCTAGAGGAAGACACCCCACAGCCACGCCGCATAGGGGCCTAAGGGCTTGGACCACCTGAGATCATCTTTTCTGAATGCTATGACCACACATGCCCTTTCCTCAAAAAGAGTACAATTTATTAGGTTTAAATCAGGGCTGCAGCTTGAATTTAGGGTCAAGGGTTTTAATAGGTTAAAACTGATTAATTTACAGCTGCAGTTACTTAATGCAGTTAATTTAAGCCTTACAGTGCCTAGAATGTAGTGATGGTCACAAACACAGACGCTGCGTCCTGGCTGCCTGGGTCTGAATCCAAATCTATCCCTCTTTGTCTAAGGGACTGAAGGTAAATTATGTGACCTCTGGTAAAAGATAATTTTTTTTAAGTGAAATCATAACTCATACACATATGCAAGATTTATTTACCTTATTAATGAGGGAGCCAGGTAGATGTTACAACTCATGCAAAGGCGAACCCAAAGAACACACTTATAGATTAGGAATACTGAATTTGCAAATGGAAGCAAAATTGAATTTTTCTCAGGAGGGGAGGGTTTTCTCTCCAACAAACAGAATCATTTGCATATCCAGAGAGGAGACCTGTTTGCGCTGCCCTCAGTTCCCGCCCCGCAGAGCTGCAAACGCGCTCAAAGGCAGTTAAAGGCTGTAATCGGATTGCTCAGAAGGGTGTGCTCTAAGCAGTGCATAGTTTTTCTTTGGAAATACCCACTAATTTTTTTGTTGTTGTTTATTCTGAATGCCCTTAAACCCTTCTGTGCCCCCATGTCCTCATTGGTAAGACAGGGATGTGATTTAAGGGCCTCCCTCACTGTGTCGTGCATGGGGAAGAGTAAACGAGCTGCCCCAGTCCCTTAGATGGCAGTTGGCTGTTCTCCCTTCCCCTTTGTCGAGGTAGATTCCTGATAAAGAAGCAGATCACAAGAAGCAGCCGCCTGCAGCGGTGCCCGCCTTGCCAGCTTCTGCGCTAGTTTGTTTCTGGCTTCACCTTGAGGGAACCACCGGTTCTGAACTGCCCCACCGCAGCCCTGGTGTGCTGACTTTAAGGTCATCTCAAGATGAAGGGAGTTGGGAGGGTATCATCAAAACGCAGCAGGGAATGACCTTGGGTAGGTTTGGGTTTAGAGGGACAGGAATAAGATGGTCAGGTCTGAGACCTCCTGAGTCTGTGGGAGGTGGTTAGCTCTGGTGGAGACATCCTAGAGAAGGCCAGAGGGGTGGCCAGAGGGAGATGAGGGTGGATTCGGGAAGCCTGGGTGTCCAGAGTGAGAGAATACGTCTCCCTGTAGCCATGGCAACACCCTCCCTGGCCTGAATCCCACCAGACACTTGGAGCTACCGATTCCTTTATTCTTTCCTTCAGACAGTCCTTCACCAAGTGTCCAGAGTCCCCGGCTATGCCCCCAGAAAGAAGTCCTGGATTTAGTGTCCTGGAGAGATAGCATGAGCCTGGGTTGCCCTTGGTCCTTGACTGTGTGGGGGACCTTGAGCAGACACTTATCTGCAGTTTCCTCTGTGCCGTACTACCCCGAGGAGTTGTTTTCAGGTTTCAGTGAGGTAATCATTGTAAAGGGCTCACAGCAAGCACCCAATAAATGTATTTAAAACTTTTCACTATTATATTAAGGACTTACGTTAGATTGCTAAAGTCGCTTCCACTTTCTTAGAGAAGTTTCAAGAGCCCATATATGTCAGTGGTTAGCACTGGACCTCACCAAGCTCATGGCAGGACAGGGGAAGGAAGCTTTGCCAGCGAGCCCTCCCTCCAGGCAGGCGTCGCATGGACGGGGGCACCCCACTGGGCCCTGCCTGCAGCGCTTCTTGAGGCCGGCAGGGGACGCCCTGACCTCGCTGGACAAGTGCAGCCGCAGGCAGCCTCAGCCTTCCCAAATCTTTCCCCATCGCCTTAGACCACAAGAGTATTCAAGACCATGGTCGTCATTTTGCAAAATCACTTCTGCTGATGCTAGAGGTTTCTAACGGATATTATCATTTATTCAACCATCGAACGAGCACTAATCAAGCACCCTCTCCTGCCAGGCGCTGTTCTAGGTGCTGGGGTCACAGGAGGCAGACCAAGTTCTGCATGAAAACATTCTTAGATAATAGCTCGCTTCTATTTATTGAGCGTTTACCAAGTGCCAAACCCACTTCTAGGGGCTTTAAATATATTCTCTCTTGAGCCCTCATAGCAGCCCTATTTTAAGTCCATTTTATGGCTGGAGACACTGAGGCATCAGGAGGGGAAATGTGCACCTGTCCCGGAACTAGTAAGAGGTAGAGTGGAGATTCCAAGGAGAGGAGCCCACTGATTTCACATCAGACAACCAGGCTGCGCTGCCTCTGTGTGGGACAAGAACAGCAAACCAGCCGCGGAGCCGGACGGCAGCCCAGACTGAGACCTTCAGGTGTCCAGAGAGATGGCAGGAAAAGCCTGGGACTTCACCCTCCACCTTTCCTCTCCCTTTCCCTCTCCCTCCTGGTATAGACCTGGGTCCTAAGCCCCTGTCCCTGATCCCACGCACACACACAGGCAAAATCCTGCCTCCTGGGCCCTCAATCCTTTGATTCTAAGCTCAAGGAGGCACTTTCTGGCTGTCTCTGAAGGAAAGTCACTTCTTTAATTCCTATGAACCCCCATTTCCTCAATAGTAAAATGGGCATATCTTCCTCTCACTGCTGTGGTGGAATTAAAAGGGAGAAAGCATGGCAGGGAGGCCAGGTTTCAATGTTTTCCTCTCCTACTGAAGCAGTACCCTGAGCGCAAGTATTCGATCCTCCCAAACACCCTTCCTCCACGCCCAGCAGAACCCCAGCCTCTCATTAGCCTTAGCTAGCTGTGTAGCGGCAACCCTTCTGGTAGCTAAATCATGCTCACATGCCCATGACAGATGATGACATATGTCAGACACACTCCACTTTTGGAGGAAACTTAGGCATTATTAAACAAAGAAAAGACTCCGAAGGTGGGATTTCAGGTGCTGGGGCTTTGCAGTGATACAAAGGAATTCCCAGTACCCCATCGACGACACCCTATGGACAGCCCTGGCCCCGTGTGCGTGGAGGGTCGGCCGCATCCGGAATCAGGTGGTGGCACTCACGAAATGTGTGAGCTTGGACAGGTTCTCCCTTCTCATCAGTGATCTCCTTCCTTGCTGAAGCTCAGGAAGGAGAGGGCTGCCACATCCCACACTGTACGAGGGGAAACCAGGACTACGAAAAGCAGGCACGGTTATCGCTCAAAGAGTCCCAGCCAGGCTGGAGGTCTGGGGTATGAAGAACACTGTCCTCCCCTGCCTTCCTCTTCCCCGCCATTTTCCTGGGTTTGGTGAGTGAGAGGAGGGGCCCCTTTATTCATGATGATTAGGGGTCCCAAATTTTTTAATTTCCTGCCTGAAAGTCAAGGACAGGAAATGACACAGCCAGAATTTCTGCATAAATTGCCCAGGTGTCCTGACTCCCAAGAAATAATAGATGCCGTTCATCTCTCGGCCTCTGTCATCATTCATCCTTGACTGTCCAAGGAAACCCACTGTGCTGCTCCGAGAGACCAACAGATGCAGATTTATATAGAGAAACCTAGATAGACACAGTGAGCAGGGTCCCTGTCAGACCAGAGCCAAGTCCCGGTGGCAACACCAATGAATCACTGACTTCAGTGAGTCACGCGGTCAAGGCCTCCGAGATCTTTCCAATCCAACCCCTTACCATCTGGTCATTCACAAGAAAACAGCGAGGCACAGAGAGGAAAGGGACTTGGCCAAATTCACAAAGCTTGGTAATGACGGAGTAGAGGCTGGAAGCCTCAGACCCATGCACTTCCCGCTGCCCCTCACTCTCCTCTGAATGTCCCATCGGGCTGCGGCAGGGGGCAGGAGGGAAGGCACAGGCCCTTCACGATGAGCCAAGGGCAGCCTGGGCTGTCTCCTGACAGGTGGGTTTAGTGTCAGCCTCAGGAAGGGAAGAACCTGGAGCCCATCCTCACACCCCAGGCACCAGGCCTCAGATTGGAAGCCACAGGAGGCGGCTTCCTCTTGGCCCTCGTCCAGCGTCATTGCACCGTGGTGGGAAGAGCACCGCACCGAGTCCCGGGTCACTGCTCACTTCGCCCCTGCCCTGGCCCCTCTCGGAACCCTGGGGAAGAGGAGCTAGGCCCTATCTGAGATTTGGGGTGAGGAAGGTAGACTGAGGCTGGAGTGCCCCCGCTGGGAGTGTTCTACGAGTGGTGCCCTGGGGATGGGCATCGGGGCAGACCTGCAGGTGCCTGCCACTCTCCCTCTGCCATCCACCTGGGAGTGTTCCCACTGGGGGAATCCTTTGTAGGATAGGGGGTGGTCCATTCTAGCCAGGCCCCTAATACTCTCCCTGTGAGTCAGAGGGAAACCTGGCAGCAAGCTTGCAGAGGGGCAAAGCCTTGGTCGGCTTCCTGTAATGAGTCAATGTGACTCCCAGGCCGGAAATTCCAGGGAGAGGAGCCCACGTTGTTCTCCTCCTTCTCCTCCTAACATGCCCTAGTCTGGGGTGACCAAAATTCAGGCAGAAACCAAGACAGAGACATTGGCCCTTCTGCAAGGATTTATTGTACCCTTACAGTAGGGTCAGCCCTGAGCTCAACTCTGTAAAGAATCTTGTTTGAAGTGCAAGGCCATGGTTAGGGACCCAAATTCTCCTGTCTTTGAGCCTCAAAGAGGAGACAAAACAAACCCAGGTTAAATGTCAAACCAAGAAATGGGGCAGTGTGAGGTTGGGGCCCACATTCTCAGGCTGGACGGTCCAGAACGGCCAGCGGGGCCCAGGGGGAGTCACGGTGTGCAAGGCTAAGGTAGCCCAGAGAACAGGAAGAACTTGACTCCTCAGAGACAGTGGCCAAGATCTTCCAGTCAGGGAAGGGAAGACGAAGCAGGGGTGCGCAGGCACACTGCAGGACCAGGACCCTGTCTGCTCAGTAATGAGGCTGGAAATGTGCCTGTCCACGAGGCCCATCCTTCCTCTGTGCACCCACTCTTGAAGCAGTCTTCCTTTATATCCACAGAGCGTCGCTGGCCTACGGAGGCAGGTGACCGTGTGGAGAGCTAGGCAGGGGTGTTGGGGTTCGGGGAGATCAGCCCCTCAGTCAAGGAGCCCTCTGACAACAGGAAGCAGCTGCAGCCAGCTCCAGGGCTGCGCCGGCGTCTGTCACTCTTCTTCCACCGCGGCGGCGGCCCCTGCAGAACAAACTGTTCTTCGAGAAGCTCTGGGGACAAAGGGCCCACACCTGCTCCCCAGATCGGTTTGGACAAGCCCCCATCAGCCCCGGCGAGCCCAGCAGAGCCAGGAAGCGGCTCAGCTGGCCCCCACCCCCGCCTCCTGCCCTCCCGAGCCCTGCCACAGTCTACCCGAGGCAGAATGAAACGGAACAGGAGCTTTGGGAGGAGGGGGCTAACTCTTCATAAAGATCTCATTCTGGGGCTTCTGAAGACGTCTCTACAATGAGGACCTGGACTGCAGGCCTCGCACTCTGAACTGAGTAGGGATGCCAAGTGGTATAGCTTTGCAGAAAGAGCGCTGGGCTGGAAGCCAAAACACTGAGTTCTAATCTTAATTCTGCCCCCCCCAATAGTTGTGCTCCCTTGGGCAAATCACTGCCCCTAGTCTCGTTGGACTTTAGTCTTCCCAGAATATGGGCGGTTGGAATTGACGAGCTCCAAGATGGCTTACAGCTTTCAAAAGGGAGGCTCTGCTGCTCCGAGATAACTTCGGTGTGGCTGTAGTGACCATCCAGGGCTGGGGTAGGTGGGAGCGGAAGTAGGGTGGGAATCTGGCTGAGGTCAGGACAGATTGGAATTGAGTTCAATTTAGGGCCTGGGAGGGAAGATTTCTTTTTTTTCCCCCCACATCCCCAATGATAGAGAGATGTGGAGCTTTGGGGGCTGAAAAATCCCTCAAGAAGAGCTAATTTTATAGAAGATTCCCCGACAGTGGGTAAAGAACTAGAATCTTTACACAGTTTGCAGTCATTCCGCAGTCACAGCCACTCACCCCCAATTTGAAGTGAGCTGGGAGAAGGGCCACACCTGAGAGCAGAGAGCAGGGAGCAGGGTGCGCATACCAGGAAGGAAAGGTCCAGCCCTCCCAGTATGTTTCTCCCTGTGAGAGGCTCCTTAAAATTCCTGCAAGTAGGGACTGATTCTTTCATGCCATAGTTACAGCTGAAACATGACATGACTATTCAGACTCCCATGATGCTATAAATGGCTACTAGCCTACCTTTCTAGGACCCAGAGCATACTGGGTGGGGCCTTAAACACGGTGGGGACTGGAAGAGGCAGAAAAGGTAGAGGTCTAAATATCGCAGGAGTCAAACCCAGGCCTATAGCTCAGGTCAGTTCCCTGTGGGCAGTAGCAGAGCAGAAGGCCTTAGGGTTCGCCCTCCACATTCACTTCCCAGGCCACAGTAAACCCTAAGAAGAGCCCAGTTTAGCTCCCACATGTCCACTGTCTGCTCATGGTCCAGTGGGACAGGGAGAGGCAGGGTAACACTGCTGTCTGGCCTCCCTCCAGATTACCGGGTGGCTTTGGGGAAATAGACTCCATCCGAGTTGTTTAAAAAGGAGCCACAGCCCCAGGTTCTTGGAGGCAGCTTCAGCACAGGGTGGAGTGTGTGGAGTGGGGCGAGGATGGGAGGAGGAGGGAGAGGGGAATACGCTGGACGCCATTGGCCTTTAGTCTGCAAGGCTGCACACTGCCAAGACCAATGTTGGCAAAAGGCAAAGGCAGAAAGGAAGAACAAGGCCAGACCAAGCTGATGTGTGGCACTTCTCAACTTCAGCCCAAAGCAGCGCAGACATGGGCTTGGCCTGCTGCCACCTGTGTGTGTGTGTGTGTGTGTGTGTGTATGCATGCACACACACACACACACACACACAGACATGCACAAGAGGGTGTATGTCTGTTGGCCTGGGTGAGCACTGGCAATTACAATACAGAAGATGCCAAGATGCCAAGACTCCATATTTACCATCAAGGTCAATGGTGCTGGGAGCTGCAGAGCCAGAGCCCCTCCCCCCACCCCCTCACCCCTGCCCATCCCGAGACACTGCTTCTCACAGAAACAGAGGACGGAGAGAGATGGAGAGGCCTGCAGTAGAGGCTCCATCTTAAGTGCTCCAAGCCAGCAACCTTCATCACTCCAAAGCAGCCTCTCCTCTTTGCCAAGGAGCATTTAATGAGCAGCTCCTCTGCCTGGGGCAGTGTCCAAAACACCACCTCAAAACGCAGGCGATCTAGCAGGAGCGGAGGATATATGCACACAAAGAAGGACTTCCGGCAGCACCCCCAGTATCAAGTCGTGAAGGAGGTGGATTTTGAAGGAAAGGATTTGGAAAAACTGAGACTGCTGGACCAGTGAAGGAGACATTTCAGACAGGAGAAGGGATTAGGAATACATGTGGTTTATAGGGAAGGTTATAAGGAGGCCACTCTGGTCGTACTGACACATCTGACACTAACAGAGCGTCCTGCAATTCAATTCAGTGTCGCTTCTGATACTAACGAAGCCAGAGTTAGCACAAGTTCCCTCAAGTTCCCATACCCCACTTAGTGTTTGATAATTTGCTAGAATGACTCACAGACCTCGCTAAAAGTATTATTCTTATAGTTAGAGTTTTATTATCAAATATAACTCTGAAACAGCCAGTGGAAGAGGTGTATAGGGAAGGTCTGGGTATCGGGGTACCGAGCCTCAGTGCTGTCTCTGCGCGGATTTGGGTACGTCACTGTACCAGCACATCAATGAGCTCACCAACCAGGAAGCTCTGAGTTTCACTGTCCAGAGTTTTTATATGAGATTTCATTCCCTAGGTGTGATTGAGGAAATCATTGACCACACACGACTGACATCAATCTCCAGGCTCCCTCTTCTCCCCAGAGGTTGGGTGTGGGGTGGGGATGAAATTTCCAACCCTCTAATCATGCCTTCCTGCCATCTTTCTGGCACGGCCAGCCCCTCCCTTGAAACTATCTGAGAGCCCACCAGGAGTCGGCTCATTAGCATAAACTCAGGTCTGGTGGACAGCAGCTCATAATGAAGAACAAAAGACACTGGTATTACTCAGGAACCAAGAGTTTTTGAAGCTCTGTGCCAGGAAAAGGGGACAAAGCCAGACATATTTTTGTATTATACCACGGTTAGGATGGATGGTTCCTGTAGAGCCAAGAAAGCGGGAGCTGAGGATGGAGACGTAGGATGGGGCAAATTGATAAGATCAGAAATTGTTGCATATAAAAGGAGGAGGAATCATACCTTCCCTCCTGTGAAATGGAGGCAGAGAAAAAGCAGCTGATACAACTCCCTCCTTTAGTATCTTGGTAGAATCTTTCACCCTGTTTGTATATTTAATTTACCCCTAGGTGTTTCATCCAGAAAGAGGAGGCATCCCCCGGTCTCTGCTTTGGCACCAAGGCCCCCATTACTCAGGTCTGCCTTCCCCCAACTTGGCGTATTGACATTCTCTCCTGTTCAAATACCACCTGCTTCTAGAAGCTGTTCCCTGATTACAGGATTGGGAAGTTACCCTGCTCTGATCTGTCCTCTGCTGCCCTATGTTGTGAATTATATTCTTATCTCCCCGGTTTGATCCTAAGCACCCTGTCTTACCCCTTTCTGCTTCATTCAAAACACCAGCACGTGTGTTCTGTATGGTATTTGTAAGCTCTCTACCAGCATCCGTTACCATCACTGGCCCCTCCTCTCTCCCTGAAGAAGTAGGGGCCTTACCTTAAGGAGCCCTCTCTCTGAATAGAGCATGACTGTTTGTCTCTCTAAACAGACTCCACCAGCT
Source organism: Smutsia gigantea (assembly GCA_032199065.1). Lineage (NCBI taxonomy): Eukaryota > Metazoa > Chordata > Mammalia > Pholidota > Manidae > Smutsia > Smutsia gigantea. The sequence goes on along the minus strand of JAVSCE010016990.1, from coordinate 200,328 downwards.
GTGAGCTCCTCTAGGAAAAGGACACATCTCTACATTCCTGACGAGTAGTGGGTACTCAGACATGCATGCAGTATGAACTCAGTTCCTTCTAGAAGTTGTCACCTTTCTCCCATTGAGGAAAGATCAAGAAAATAAGGGATAAACTCTGCTAGGAAGACTGAGAAGCAGGGCTCATGCCAGAAGACTGCTGTTGGGGGGTGTTCCGCCAGCAGGCAGATGGACTGGCCGGGTGTGCAGTGGGCCTACCGGGCGGGCAGGCGGGCAGGCAGGCAGATGGGCAGCGTCAAGCACCACATTAACCTCGGGGGACAGGCATAGCTGTAAGGAACCCTTCTGGGAACCGTGAGAAAGCTTTCCCCTTGAATGGCTTCCAGCCCCTTCAACACCTCAGAGCCTTGTCCAAGCCCAGGTTTAACTAATCATTAGCGCTCAGAAGCCCCAGGCTGAGTGGGAGGAGGCCTGCTCAGCTGCCAGCGCCTCCTCTCAGGCCCCGCCAATGCCCTCCAAGGCAGCCCTCGGGGTGGCGGGGGGGAATCAGCAGGCGGACGAGGGTGGAGGTGAGTGCCACACCCTGAGGAGGAGGCTTCCTTCCACCTCCCTCCAGGACATGGAATTGCTCAGGGGAAGCAGCAAGCCAGCCATGAAAAGGGACACGATACCCAAGGTTTCTCAGTGGCCTCCAAGCTGGGCCAGACTCAGTGGTGGTGCCTTGGCCTCTGTTTGCCGGCTTCAGGGCCTCGCCGAGCAGGGCTTTGTCTCCTGCATCCCTGGATCACAAGTCTTTTCTGTGGCTGTGTAAACTCCTCTCATACCAAAATTGGGACCTGACGTCTTGGGGAAGCCATAATTGGGGATGGAAGGAATGGAGAAGGCCTGCTCCCAAGAAATAGTTAATCCTCTCGCCTTCCCCCAGGCCCCTTGCACCTGCAGGCTGTGGTGTGTGGTTTCCCACAGCGGCAGCTGGCTCTGCGGCAGCCCCCTCCCTCCGAGGGAACCTGAGAGGCCCCAGGCCTGAGGCGCCTGGGAGGGGCTTCTCACCCCTGTTCCAGCGGCGGCGGGGGGGTGGCCCGAGAGTACCCTGCAGCCCTCTGACCTGCGCCTGACACAGGGAGTGCTTGGGTTGAGTGGCCAACCCCGGAGGGGTCTGCTGGGCTTCCTGCTCACACCAAACGCTCCAGTTTGGGAGGTGGCCACAGATCCTCTCATGGGGCCTCTCAGCCCCTCCTTGCCCCAGCTCACAGACTCTAGAAGAAGCCGATGGCCTCTTTAATGTGGGTTTGGCATTCCTCAGGGGGAGGGGAGGGAATGGAGCTCCTGAAGGAGAGGATGAGTTCAGTGTGAGAGGTGAGTAGGAAGGACAGGAAGGAAGAGGAGTGAGATTTGGCATGGCCAGGCCTCTGCCCATGAAGACAGCCCTGAACCCACAAGGCTAGGACTCTGGAAGGCTCTGTCCTCTGTCTAGCCTAGAAAAGGGCAGATTGCTACAGAGCCTGGGCAGATACCCAGTTGCCCTCTGGGCCAGACAAATGTACTCAAGGCATACCTCTGAACACAACTCACTCTGAGGCAATGAAGCAATAGGTGGGAGAGCTTTCCTGCCGGGACATTTCCCCAGGATGGGTCAGCAGGGTCCCTAACCTCAGCCCTTTGCTAAACAGGTGCCCCTTGGCCTCTGGGCATGCACCCAAGTACCAGGGGACGTCTGGCTGATGCCACATGGGCGTGCTCCACCCCCGGTCCCAGTGGAGGGATGTGCGCTAGGGTCCAGAGCCAAGGCTTGGGAGATGGAAGGACGGGAAGGCAGGAGTCTGATGGGCCCAGGTGGTGACAGGGCCCAGGGTTCCGGTTTATCTTCCATCCAGCTCCAGGCAAATTGCTTCAATTCGACACTTTCCCCGTGAGGCCTCCAGCTCAGGGCTTCCATGGCCTCTAGTCTGCAGAAAAAGCCCAGTTCCCCCTCAGAGACAACTCCCCCACCCAGGATGGGGAAAGGGAGGTCAATTTGGCAAAGGAGGCTTGAAAGGAAACAGAGCTATCCATCCACAGAGACCCCTGAGTCAGAGGCGGGAGGAGGAAGGGAGGGCCCAGCAGAAGCCACAGTTCGGTCCTCACTCCCCTACCTGAGGACAAAGCCGGCTGCAAGGTGGCAGCCAGGTCTTTGGAGGTGAGGGTGAGTGCTGGCGGGCACAGAGCAGCTGCGCTCCTGGCTCCCATGTGCCCTGACGCTCCTGAGGGGGTACAGCCAGTGCCCACCACCGATGCCAGGGCCAGGAGTCCACCGTGCGCCCCAGGCTTGCTCTTGGCCCATTTGCAGCAGCGCCACGTGGCCACAGCAGAGTTCTGGCAGGGAGTCCGGTGCCAATTTCCGTTCGCCCTCGGGTAGATGGAGGCAAAGCCCTGTGAAGGGACCTTGAGCTCTCCAGAAGAGGGGGCTAGAAAAGGAGGCCCATTAGGAGGTGGTCCTGCCTGTGCTGGATTATCTATTGATTTTTGCTTTATTGCTGTTATTACTCTATATTTGGCATTTACCCGTATGGTTGTCCAGACCCCATGCATCAAGAAAATTCCTGGAAATCTCTTGTTGGGAAAGCTCCGGCCCACCTCTGGAGTGCCACCTTCTGACTTCTGATGTAAACAGCAGTGCTTTTTTCCTCCTCGCTCAGATTCATCCTTTTCAACGATTGCACGTCAGCATGGACGCTTCGCCGACACTCAGATACTCCATCGTTGAGTTAAGAATCTTTCCATTCATGCATTTACTTCATATTTCATTCAACAAGCATTTAGTGAGCACCTACTGTGTTGAGAACACATTGATGAAATAACAAGGTACATCTTTTTCAATACATATTTATTCTACTTTAAAATATGTAATAAAGTCACATGGTTCCAATACAAAATGACACAAAAAGTTCAGTAAGAAGTTTTCCTCCTAATTTTCCCCTAACACGTCCCATCCCCTGATTAAAAAAAAAAATTGTATCTTCCAGTATTTCTCTAGGTAAGTATGTATTTTTTAAGTCTTCCTCTTTGTCATTCAATAGGCAGTTTACAACTATATGATTACGCTTTTTCTTGACGGTATGTCCCGGGGATTGTTTTATACCCATACATAAAGGGTTCTCCATTTTTCTTACAGCTGCAAAGTGCTTCTTGTTCCAAATCTGTCCTCTGCCGATGACAGAGGTGGTCAGTCTCCAGTTCTGTGCTGGCAGACAGTGCCAGATGTGTCCTTTCAGATGTGCCCAGGGACACAGGGTCCAAGGGTTCACGTGTTTGGTATTTAGAGAGAGAATTACAAACTGTCTTCCACAGAGGTTGTGCCACTTTCATTCCCACCAGCAATGGAGGATAAGGTTTGTTTTCCCACCAGACTGAGATTTTTAAAGTAAAAGGAAGGAGGCAATATCAGAGCTCCAAAAAGTGAGGCAAGAGAAGGCCAAGCCCAGCACAGAGGCCCAGAGCTCTGAGCCTGGCCGATGATGGTGCATGCAGAGCTGAGAAGGGGTGTCCCGGGCCAGCGTGTTGTTTCTGTGTTGGAGCAGTGACCTTAGAGCCAATAAACAGGGTCCTCTCCTCTAGGGAAACAAAGGTACTCTAGGTAGAGAATTTCTGAGGAGAGCCTGAGGGAAGAGCTGTGCTGGTGTGTGTCTTGTATGTTTACCTGAGGACCACAATACCCAGTGGAAAAAGAACATAGAAGTAAAAGGTCATGTGAGGGTCTTCATTAGATGGAGGGAAGGATTGTAACTTCGAAGGTCTCTCACGCTGTTCTAGGGGGTGGGAGGAATTGTGGAAACTCCTCGGCCGGATTTCCAGAAGCACTACCCAATCATTCGTGCAGCAAATGCCAACCACCAACTGTGTGCCCAGCACTGTTCTAGGTTCTGAAGATACAAGTCTGAACAGGACAAAATCCCGGCTCTGTGGAGGTTCAAAGGGGGAGGGAGCCAGCAAACAAGTGGAAAACAAATAAATAAACATTTCAGATAGTGGGGGAAGGGGTGAAGATGGGGGCCTGAGAAAGAGGGAAGGGACATTTGGGCAGACACCTGAATGTCTCATGAGAAGGAGTGGCCCATTCACAGATCCGAGAGGGTCCCACGCAAAGGGAAGAGCATGAGTCAGGGCTGGGGGGCAAAGAAGCAGGGCGCTCTCGCAGCAGGAGTGAGGCCTGCGGGCTGGAGTCACCACCATGAGACTGTCATCGGCTGAGGGCCAGCAATCTACGAGGCAAGCTCGCCAATGACCCCATCTGTGCCAGGCACGCCTTGGGCACCACATCAGAGCCCCTTGGTGGCTGCCTCCATCCATCACTGGGATAACCAGTTGTGTCACACAGATGTGACCTGACAGTGCCCCCCGCCCCCGGCCTGCCTCTTACCTCCTGACTGACACCCTGGTGTTGGGGGCACCCATGGAGCCCACTCAGCGTTGACACGTGAGCCACCTTGACGTGCAGGGGACTTCACACCTCCCCTTTCTTCTGGCAGGTTTTGAAGTACATTTCATAACTCTGCTAGAAGTCCCAGGCGGTAGAGAAGCCGCCACCCACAGAGGCGTCCGCCCGTGGTTTGCCTGTCTCACTCTTCCTCTCCCTCACCTGCTCCTGGGACCGTCTTCCCAAATAAACTACTCCCACGGGAGCCATGTCTCAGACTCTGTTTCTGGGAGACCCCAGGGAAGACGCCGTCTTACCGAGGCACAGAGGACTATTTGACAGCGATGTCACTCAGGGGCCCGGGCGCAGCAGGGGTTCACGTCCAGTCAGGGGTTCCGGAGTCAGAGCTGCTGTGTTATGCTCTATGCCGTTCCCCACTACCTCTCAAAAGTCCCAACCTCGAGATGGCATTTAAAGGCACGGGCCTCAATGGGATCCAATCGCGGAGAGACTGTGAATAGGAAAGAAGTCCCCACACCACGTTAACACAGAGATCAAGAAGAGGAAGAGCAGTGAAGGAGCCCAAGAACGTGGTTGGAGGAAACCAGAGCAGTGTGGAACCCTGGGCTCCAAGGGAAGACTGTGTTTCGAGGAGGAGTGATTTCTCTACTGTGCCGACAGCACCAAGAGGCCGAATGAGATGACAGAAGACTGACCTTTGGATATGCCAACAAGGGCAGTTTCAAGGCAGTGGCAGAGATAAAAGCTTGGCTGGGTGGGCTCAGAGGGAATGGAGGGGAGGCTGTGGGGCAGAAGGAAATGGGCGGAAGCTGAAGAGGGCATAGGTTCAAGAGAGAGTTTGTTTTTAAGATGAGAAAGATCACAGCTCATTCCTGTGCAGAAGGGACTGACCTGGCCGACGAGCAGCAGGCTGTGCAGGAGGGAGAAGAGTGATTTGGGGCAGAGTCCCTGAGTAAGTGAAGGGACTGGAACCTGGAGCACAAGTGGAGGAGCTGGCCTGGAGTCTGAGCGGAGGCCATCCATCGTAGGAAAGAAGGCACCCATGCGGGTGCACTCACAGGCACCTTGGGGGAGCTGATGGTGAGAAGATACGTACTATTTTCTCTGCTGCATCAGAAGCAAGGTCACTAGCTAACAGCAGGGAACAAAGAGGAGGTGCTGAGGTTGGAGAAGAGAGAAGATGTGAAACACTCATCTGGAAAGTGGGGCAGTGAATTTAGTAGAGAAACACAGTCGAATTACTGGGCAAGGTGAGGGCCCACTTGAGGTTTGTGGTCAGAAATGTAAAGTGCGGCTAGTCAGCATGGCTGTGAATTTTCCCCAGTGATGTTAGCTACTCGGTGCAGGTGCAGTGTAGGTAGGGCATTGGGGTGAAACAGGGTCTAGGCATGTCAGGAGAGTCTTATAACTTGGGAAGCAGGTATTCTTGTCCATAGTACAAATATGGGAAGAGGCTTAGAGGGGTTGGGTTATTTGCCTAGCGTCACTGGGCTGACAGGGGCAACGCCAAGATTTGAACCCAGGCCCAAGTCTGAGTCTGATCCTCCCCTCACTGGCCACACAGCCCCTCCAGTAGCAGCATGGGGATGAGTCTTCAGGCTGCCCTGCCCAAGGCCGCATCTGTGAAAACAGGAGAAGTCATTGAGGTCTAAGTCCGAGGCAGGTTGTGCAGAGTTGAGGAGACAGCCAGCCAGATGCAGGCAGGAAGTGTTTGCTGAGATACCTCTCCATCACCCGGAACTCAGGCAGTAATATCTACCCTTCCTGAAACTCCCCCAAAGGAGGTGGATTTGCAGGCGCATAGCAAGAGTGAGACCGGCTCACATCTCCGTCTTCTTTGAGAATTCTGCTGGGTATATGGCTTCATTAGAGAATCTTTGGAGACATTTAAGTCATTGTCAGCTGGTCTGGGCTAGCCTCACCATTTCCCAGGTCGGATAATTGAGGCACAGAAGGGTAGACTCCTTCAGGGAATGCTTTTCTGGTGTCCTTGTTTGTGACATGAGGAAAGATGTAGGGACATAAATATGTCAGGCACGGTGACTGCTCTTCAGAAGTCAAAGGTTAGGAGTGGGGATTTGCAGGGGCCTGCAGCCTTCCATTGCCTGGTAAATGTGTGCTGATAATGGTGAAGCTCCTGGGGCTGGCCATGTGGTTCAGGGACCTGAAACCATGCACACTGAAAGTCTAACAGCTCCATCATTGGGTTGTGGCTACACAACCATACTCCACTGCCCACACCCACTAACACAAATACAGTATGTGCTCAGTAAATGTTATTAGCCTCATAAAGGGCTCAGGAAAGGCTTTGCAGAGAAAGGAGGTGGTGTTTTACCTGGACCTTTTGGGAATTTATTTGGTGCAGAGATGGGGGAGAGGACGTGGGCTGAGAGAACAGCATGAGCAAGTCCATGTGGAACACAGGGGGAAGAGGATAGTGTGAGATGAAATGATACCATCACTCAGAGTTCCCATCTTTTATTTCCAGTGCCTGGGGACCGCATTTCCTGTGGCAGACATTTCCTGTTCTCAAGACTGACTTCTCTTGGGCCCGGAACCACACTCTGCTCCCTTAGCTGCATCCCTGACACGGAGCTGGGCCCACCCAGAGGGACAGCATTTTACCTTTTACAAACTGTCACGAAGGCACTGGACAGGTTGACAAGGGCCCTCCTTGATGATCTGGCTCATCCCATTCATTGTGCTGGCCACCTCAGTGCTTTAGAGCTGTCTGCGATGAGGGCAAAGATTTCTGTCTCTGCTGTCAATGTGGGGCACCAGCCCCCAGCACGTGAAACAGGGCTAGTGAGATTGGGTCTGAATTTTACATTTTATTTCATTTTAACCAATTTAAACAGTCACATGTGGCTAGCAGTGGCTGTACTGATCAGTACAGATGCACATTCCCGCCTGGCTGTGGACTCTCAGCTCCATCGAGAGACAATGGCGCTTGGTTTGCTTGTAGGCTTCTCCCCAGCACCTAGGCAGGGCCTAGAGCAAGGCTGACACTCCGTTAATTAAAAGTTGCCAGATAAACAAATTAGCTAATTCTGTTTCCTTCACTACTCCATAATATCTGTAAGAGCAGAGACTAGGTCTTTTTTGTGTGTGGAAAGAAGAACCACATAACATAAACATTTCCATCTTAACCATTTTTAAGTGTACCATTTAGGAATGTTAACTAAGTCCACACCCTTACAAGAGATGGTGTCATTTTGTATTCTCAGAATCCAGCACAGAACCTGGCACATAATCTTAGTACATTTGGGTTGAAGGACGGTGAACCATGCTTTTGAGAAGGGTCCAGTGCCATCCGCTCCCTCTCCCCTACACATCTCCTGGGGCTTTGAGTATGGCCTGGAGTGAGGGCTCTAGACCACGGGATTCCAAAGAAGGGTCACAGGACTATCCTTGGGGGTAAGGAATAAAGCAAACTTAAAAAAAATCTAAAAGTTTAATCCACATAATATATGGGTTGCCAGTAGTACATGCATATAATTCATAATTATGCAACTATCTAGATTTGCTGCCTCTCAATTTTTGTCAAGTGGTTGGAAGCCATTTCTCTAGGACCCTGAGATAGACTGATGTTTCTAAGTCTGATGAACAGGGTCTCTCTCAGCCTCCAGCCACTTTCTTCCCTCAGTTCAGGGGACCTCAATAAATAGTAATGATAAATAGCTGGTTGCAGGTATAAGCCTGAGGAAAGCTGGACTACAGAGAGATTAGCTCCGCTAAGGGCAGTGGAGGGCGGTGAAGAATTGCAGCATTGGCCAAAGGCATCTGTGTATTTAAATTATATTTATTTTTTAGCATACTCTACCAGAGGATGCAAAATTTAAGTTCTGGCCCTCAAGGAAATTTTCAGTCTTAGTCACAAAATTGGGGTATTGTAGCCCAGGAGTGCTCAGAAGGGGCTATTATTCAAAGTAGTTTGAAAAGAATCCATTTTCTGATCCTCAGTTTTCAATGTTCCCTTTCTTGAAAGTGATCTTCCTGAAAAGGCACCTAGAACAAGGCATCTCCCTTCATGCCTGGGGGGACAGAGGGCCACCTGTCCCCCATTCTGACCCCCACTGTGGGTGCTGCGGTGGTGGACGAGGTAGCCAGAGACTCCAAGGATAAGCTGACCAGTCTTCTAGGAAGTCCAGTAGATTCCAGTTCTTGCTTTCAACAAAGTTGTCAGTGGACCATTAAAAATAATTTAATAATAGTGATAAAACTTGGAAGAAGTTCAAAGAATTGAATGACATTCCTATAACAAAACTCACTGGTTTCCATTTATTTATTTATTTATGTGAACAATTTTCTCAATGTTTAAATCTATAAAAATAAACCATGGGAATAAAATAGATGCTGAACCTTCAGTCTACCAATAAGCAATAGTAATCCATATGCATATGCACTAATTTGGAAGTAAACTGGCTCTTACAACCTCATTAAGAGTTGTATTTCCAATAAAAATTTATGTTTTAGGTTTAATAGTTGTTTATCAAATTATGTAATTATTTACGTTGTTCCAATTGAGTATTAGTCATTGTAACAACTCAAATTATAACAAAAATGGATATTTTTAAGTGTTATGAATAAAGGAAGTTTTAACTTCAAAATTTTTATAGATATATTACTCAGTGAAAGATTCTTCAATCGTAAAAAATATATTACATTTAGGTTCAAATCTATAATAGGAGTAGAATGGAAATACAAGCTCACGGAGGGAAAGGAACCATGTAAATTTCCAGCTATTAAAGAATTAGAGTTTCTCTATTTTTTGAATGGATAATGGAAGATATCAAATTGCTGTGATATTTAGATTCCATTCTCCATCTTCAAAGAGATATTAAAATTTTTACTTTAAAATGTCAAAATTTATTTTTAACTTTCATAATGACCATACGATGTAATCTCTAATCAAATAAAGGAACATAGAAGGTGAAAAAAAATCAATGTTCAGAAAAATACTAGAAAGGTTATCCTTTGAAACTATTTAAACTTGTGATGAAAAAGTGTAAATGCCACCTTAAAAAACACAAGAGGTTATGTAATGTAAAAAATTCTTCTAAAGGATTTGAAGGCCACTGTCTGGGAGTTAGGGTTTGGTGTCTACAGTGCCTGCTCCCACCCTGAAGTCCTGGGTCATTCTCTCAGAAGTGCATCTGTCCTGCGGTCCTGCCCTGCCTTTACAGGGACTCTTTGATGTGTATGTGTTATGTGTGGGGGGGGGCGGGTTCTAAACTAAACAAAAAAACTAAAACAAAACAAAACAAAGCCCCCCTCCCCTGCGTGGCCTGCCCTGGGCTCTGGACACGGCCTCCGGCCAACTGGGCTCAGCCAGCCCTCGGCCCCTCCCCGGGAGCAGCCACCGAGCCCCACAGTTCAGGCCTGCCCCGCCTGCCCCCACCTCCTCCCAGCCCCAGCCATCCAGCTCCAGTCCCGGAGTAAATAAACCACATAAATAAACCACCGGGCAGAGACCCAGACAATGGACCTTGGCGAGGAGTTAATGGGCTGGGCCTCTCGCGTTAGCCGAGTGTGACCGGAGCTGGCAGGGGGCCTGGCCTGGCGCCAGCATCGATTACGACTAGACGGAGGCAGGGCAGACTTGGCACGGGCAGGCCCCACAGCTGGCAGACTCAGTCACCCTGGCCACAAGGGCATGAGGCCTGCTCTGGGGGCCCACTGCCACCCGCCGGCCAGGCTCCCTCCCGCTGCAGCACTGCCAGTGGACAAGGGCTGCCCGTCAGGCCCGCAGACCCTCAGCCCTGACCTTTGGCCCTCCCAGAGGGACTGTCCCTGATAGGGCCTCTTCCTGCCCTAGGCTGCCTGGAGGCTGCTCTGTGGCCCTACAGGCTGGGGGTGGGGGTGGGAATGCGGTGGGGGATGGGGTAGAAGCAAGGAATGAGGGCTGAAGGGAGCTGCTAAGCTTGGCTGGCTGGCTGTCAGCAGGAAGAGCAGGTGATGCAGGCCTCATTTCTGGTGTCCAGACTGAGGCCTGAGCAGGCCCTTCTTTCCCTGTCCCTCAAAATCCCACGGTGCCGCTTGGCTCTGCACCACTCAGCAACCCCACCCTGAAGAAGGAGTGCGAGAGGTGGCAGGGGAGCCGACCTAAGGGATCTCCTAAGCCTCCCTGCTCCCAAGCTCTTCACGTTGCAGTTTACAGGTGGGGCCTGACCGGATGGAAAGGAACGTGCTTGCTTTATAAAGTTTACTTCTAGCTCCCAGCCTTTCCCTGGACACTCTACCCTGGACAACGAGGAGTATGCGACTCTTCACTCCTGCGTGTGTCTCCATCCCAGGTTGGCCCCTCATCCTATTCTGCGGAGATCCGTGGCCTCACAGGCTTCTTGAGCAAAGGTTTTGCTGATCAGGCCTGACATCAGGAAGACAGATCATGCCACCGGGCCGTCCGTAAATTTTAGGGGATGGTCAGCACAGCCCTTCCCTGAGAGGTCCAGGAAAACCCCTCAGGAGAGAAAGCACCTGACCACATGCCCAGACCGACAGCCCCTGCTCCCTGGGGCCACAGGCCAGGTCCTGCTGGAGCCTGACCATCCCACATCTTCAGAGCAGCAGGTGGAGAGGCGCGTTCTATCCCAGGAGGCAGCTGTAATGGCTCCTCACCCCCGCACTCAGACTGGGAAGTTGAAACGGAAGTGAGAGAGGCCTTTGAAACAGACCTCGGGGAGCAGAGGAAAAGCAGCTAGCTCTCAAGCCCCCTCTAGTTCCTCCTCTAATCCTGTTCCCCTCACTTCTCATCTCAAGCCCTAGGACCAGATCTTTTTCTTTTCTGCGACTCCGTTCTCAGGGGGAATTCAATATATGAACGACTAGCTGGGAGTGGGGAGAATGTGTAACCCACCAAATGACACCAGCTCTAACAACATGGGGGAACTGTGGCCTCCCAATCGTGAAAGATGACACAGTGACAAGAAACTAAACTGGTCTGAACTAGGGATGAGAAATATCCAGACATTCAGGACAAAAGGGAGGAGGTGGGAGAGGTTTCTTTTCTATAAAAGAAACATGGACATTTGATGGAGAAATAGAAATACAATTCTTTTTCCCCCTACTACACTTACCCTTTTAGAGTCCTTTAAGGACCCACAAAAATCACTTAGGTCGTTCAGGGACATTAAACTTGCTGGGCATAACTTGGCTCATAAAATTGTCACCTTTGTTATATGGTTCTAGAGATGAGAAGGCCTGTTCAAAAGTTAAAAACATGTTGTTAATGGAGAGGCTTTATTTTTCCCCAATATTTTTTAAAACCAAAAGACTTATCAGGAAATTCGATTTCTTCTTTATCCCTGCCTTCACATTTACGGCCTGGACTCTTCCTTTTGTCATCTGTTTACACTGGAGGCTGCAGACCTTTCACACCGGGAAGCCTCCCACCCAGGGCGGGCTTCGTGACACACCACCCGAGCGGCTGCCCAGGGCCTGTGCTTAGGAGCGCCCTGCATTCGCTGTCATACTCTACTGCTGTCATCTTAAAAGTCTTCATAATTTTTGACAAGGGTCCCACATTTTCATTTTGCACCAGGTCCCACAAATCATGTAGCATATCCCACTCACACTCCACCAACCCCCCCCGTGTAAGGCCAGTGCGGACTTTCCCTGTCCCCGTCCCTCTGGACAGTCTCTTCAGGATCTGGGGTGGCCTTGGCCTTGCTTAACTCTCCTTCTCTGCAGACCCCTGCATTCTTCACCTGACCCTCCCCTGTCCCCAGAGAGCTCTTCAGCACCTCCTTCTCACATCCGCCTTTCCTCTGGCTCTGGCGACCAGGGAGCGTGGGGAACACACAGCACCCCTGAGCCTGCTTCCAGCGCGGGGAACACAGCACCCCTGAGCCTGCTTCCAGCGCGGGGCTGCCCTGAAGGGCCAGGCTTGCTCCCCACCCCAGCTGGGGCTCCCCTCCAGAAGCCATACCTCATGCACAGCGGGAAACCTTCAAACGACACAGGCCTTCCTGATTGTTCTCTTTACATCCTGATCCAGTCCGATGGTGTTTTTGCAATTTTCCTGTCAGCTTGGTGGGAGAAGTTCAAAGAGCTTCTGTCTTCCTTTCTGGCTTCCTTTCCAGACAGAGCAGCTTTCTCTCGGCTGCTTCACTGTCCCACCTCTCTCGAGGAAATTGATGTTTTTCCTCCTCCCTCCCTTTCCAAAAAAAAAGGCTGATTCCTGAGGATTATCCTGAAAGCAGGTGCATGGGGGACCATCTGAAGCACAGGGCAGATCAGAAGTCAGCCAGCTAGCTACCTGGATTTGGAATTGCTTCGCCAATGGAGTTAGACTCTCAGATGCTTGGACAGGGAGGCACAGGGAAAGAGAGAGCTTCTGGGGCTAGAGGAACATCGGCACATCTCTGTTACAACACCTGGTCACCAAGTTTGAAAGATGGGGATGGATTGTTCATAAACTTGCTTCTCCTGGGCACACACCTGAGGGGCCGGTGAAATGCAAATTTGCCCCAGCTGCTGCCTTCTTGTGGGTGAAGCTTCTCTGCTGCGGTGGGAATCCCAGAGGTCTTGAAGGGACAGCCAAGCCCAGAATGTGTGGCAGACACTCCTGGCCCAAATTGGGAGTTTTCTGGTTCTCCTAAGGCATTAGTATCGTTCAGCCCCGGACTCCGTTAACTCTCACTACTCCCAGAAAATCTAGCACAGTGGCAGGGGAAGTGTGCAAGCACAACGAACACTGCTCCTCCGTGCCTTGCCTGCTGTTCCCACGCCAGATAGAGCCGCCCGCTGCAGGAGAGCCTACCTGGTCCAAGGCCAAGCCCAGGACTCCAAGTCTACCCTTCAAGGTCAGCACTGGAGCCAGCCAGAGACCCACGGCCCCATTCCTGGACCTGGGGACAGGACTAAATAGGACTCTCATTAGGCCAGGAGATGAGGTGGACAGTAGGCCCAGAGCCAGCAGGAACAACGTTCCTGAAAGTCTAAATCCTAAAAGAGTAGAGGGGGCTGGTTTCCCGAGGGTCCCAAAGAATAGGCTTGTGAAGAAGACTCAAACGGTGGAGAAATATCTGTTCAGCCTCTGCCCAGGCCTCTGCACCCTGGGGCAGGAGAAGGGCAGAGGAGCAAATAAGGGCCGTCAGCAAAAATTACTGCATACCCCCCAAAAGGCAAGGCAAGAGGAGTAAGGGTGGAAATTTCCATTAAGCAAAACTGTCAAGATGCTGGGGGAAAGTGGGAAAAGACACAGTTACACGCCATTGGAATCAAAGTGGGTCAGTTTGGGTCTCGTGGTAAGAGAACGAAGGGAATCAAGTAAGTGGTGAAATTTTAACCAATCTTAGTCAATCGTGTGATACAGCAGTCTCTGGGGCTTTTTTCACAGAATTAATCCAAATGGACTTGGAACAGCCTTTGTGGCCAGAGACGTCAGCTGTGCACTAACTGTGCACCCTTCTGTAGGGTGCAGGGGATGCTGGGCAGTGCCCACCCAGCCAGGGACTATGTTCCCCAGATGCCCTTGCAGTAAGCATGGTACTGGGTGACTGGTGCTCACTGGCGGAAAATGAATAGAGGTGCTATGTGTCATTTCCAAGCTGACGTGGCTAAGAAACAGATGTGCCTTCTCCACCCTCTCTTTCCCCATCTGTAGTGGCTTTTGAAGGTACGTGCTGAAGTTGGTCAGGTGACAAGCTAGAAGGAGCCTGGATCCCTGAATCATCACGTTGAAGGCCACCCACCAAACACCCACATTAGACAGCTGTGTGAGTGAGAAATAAACTTTTTTGTGTTAAGCTTTTGAGATTTTAGGGGGTTATCTAATATAGCAGTTAGTGTTTCTTACATCTCTGACCCAGAAATTATTCTTATTGGAATGTTTCCTAAAGAAATCATCAGAGATGCAAAGATTTATAGAACCTAACAGCAATGAGCAAAATAAAATGGTGATAGTCCCAGCGAACTACAGCTGCACAGAGCTCCGAAATACGGGAATGGGAAGTAGCCAGCCGGGGAGAGAACACCAACTGGGCAATTGGACGGCCGTACAAATACTAATAATTCTGATGGGAATAAGGAAGAAAAGCAGTTGAGAAGAAAATAAGAAAGCTGACCAACAAGCCCTGAGTTTAACAAGTGCATAAACTGAACCATCTGTACAAATATTTGGCAAGAGGTTGGTGAATAGATGCTGGCATGGAAATACTTTGTTAATCGTGATCAGCATTTTTTCCTAAGAAATTCCGTGACATCTGACTAAGCTACCAAGGTCTCTTTTATCTTTTATATCTCTATTTCTCCAGCCCAAGTACTCTAACACTAGCGTTTTCTTAAATCTAAAGCCTTTCCTTCTCTGGTTCATAAGTGATCCTTCTCACTAGCCTCTCTGGCTCTGGGCAGTGATGGCAGTATTGGTAGAATACGTGCTAGTTCTGGAAATCATATTCAAAATATACTATATTTGTATGTTGCTTCTAATTTCAAATTACTTTCATATGCATTCTCACAATTTTGCAGAATGGTAATCCCTTCTTCAAATGGTATCTTCTGGACTGGCCACCCTCATATACAGCAGAGTTGATTTTCAAGTTTCTCTCATTTCATTTTTGTTGAAATGGTCATCTCAAATATGGGCAGAATGTGAAAAAAAGAAAATTGAAAAACTGTTCCTCCTTGGTAACTATGTTAGTCAGGATAAACTAAGGTATGCTGCAGTAAGCAATAAAGTAACTCTGAAATTCCAATGCACACAAAAAAGATTTATTGTTCTTTTATATTCTGTATTCATTCCAGGTTGAACAGCAGCTCAGCTCCACACAGTCCTCGGGGACCCAGGGTGACAAAGGTCTCACCATGTTGTAGCTGCACCGTCTGGAGCAAGAGGCCCCCTCAATCACTGGGAGGAGACAGTAAAGAATGACACAAAGGTATTTTCTGCCCAAGCCTTCCAGTGACATACACCATTTCTGCTTATATTTCATTGCTCAGAACTTGTCAAATGGCCCACTTAATATGCAGGATTAAATACAATGTTTAGTGGGATCCACTGTCTTTGCCATAATTACTACATCTTCTCTCATCCTGTCTACCATTTCCTCTCTGGGACTGCCTATTTTCCATTTTTCTTTACATACGTACAATAACCCAGCTTTCTGAGATTGCACTAGAAAGGACAGAGGTAGAAAATACGTGCTCCCATGCCCAGCAAACATTGCACATCGGTCATGGCATTCTTTTCTGCTAAGCCTAAATGTAGCATCAGAATCCTTCCCAACACAGGTGGCTGCCAGTTTCTCATTATCATCATTTGCCATTTCCTGCCTATGGAATTTCACTGACCTCAGGACATGGAACTCACTTGCTTGGCTCCACCTCCACTACTTTCTTTGGGGATAAATCTGAGACTAACAGGCAATCAATCATTTCTGTTATCTGTACTGTTTACAAATACCTCATCTGGGGCCTCCAATGTTACCAGCGTTTTTGGGCTCTGGTGTTTTCCCCTCAACTTCTACCTCTTTGACCAGGGTAAGAACAATCAAAGGAAACGTGACTTCCTCCACAGCTACCATGGGCTACCACATAGACTGAAAGAAAGGGAATCTCGGGGAAAACAGAAACACAAGTACTTCTGACCCAGAACTTTTAAATGGATCAGTCCGGACCTCCCCTCTAGAAGCCTCTATAGTTTCACAGGTCACTCCCCTAAACCAAGGAAGGGAATCTCTCTTTCTTATCTTCAGTGACATTCTTCATTAAAAAATAATAAATTTTAGAAAGAAAAGAAAAATTTCCCTTTCCTTAAGGGTTAAATGAAGTACATCAGATCGCAGTAAGAAAATCCAGAATGTTCTTCCCCTCAGCCATTAAAACGCTCCTCACCATTTTCTGTTTCTTGAGAGATTGGTCCTGAGCCCCTGAGGTCTCTGGTAAGAAACACTTTAGAAAATATAGAAGTTGGGGCAGGCTTCTAGCTTCCTTGTGTTTTTTTTTTTTCCTCTAAGTCGTTTCCCAAAACTTCTTAAAGTCCTCACATTATACAAAGTGAAGATTTGTTCTCTTGCAGTGCTTGTCAAGAAGTCTCTCCCTACAGAAGTTTTCACTACTGTTGCTGTTTGGAATTGCCTCAGCAGACGTAAACAGGGTCATCTGGGGCCAAAGAGGGTGGGTGTTTAGTTTTAAAGCTCTGGGGTTAAGAGTGAAAGCATGTGACTCCAGCCTGGCCAAAAACAGAGAAGCCTTTGTGTGCGGGAGCAGGCGACTGGCAGTCCAGACGCTAAGCACAGGGGGAGCTGGAAGGGGCGCTCTCACAGTTTTCAAGGGTCTGATAGGATACCACTGCGGGGAGGTTAACTCTTTGTGGCAGGCTCCGAGGCTTCCATGGGGAGAGCTTCTGTGTGTGGCTCAGGGTAGAGCAAAGAATGTCAAAAGAATAAATGAAGCTTGATACATTCAAGATGGCGGTGTGAGAGTTGACACGGAGAACTCCTCCCAAAACCACAAATAGTACAAAGATATAGTTAATACAACTAACCCTAAAACAGCAAGAAGAAGGCTGAACCAGACTGCATACAGACCTCACCAACAGAACAGACCTCACAAAACAGGGTAACGTACAAAAGCCTTAATCCAGCAGGACCCAAGCCCTTCCCTGACCCCAGCTCACCAGCAGGAGGAAGAGAAACAGAGCGGGGAGTGGGTGGAATCCTGGGACTGCTGAACACCTAGCCCTGGAGATCTGCTCTGTGAGCGGAAGCCTATATTGTGTGGTGCTCCAGACGTCAGGGAGCTTGGATGGGTGGAGGGCCTGGGAGACTGACATTCTGGCCATTGGTGAAGGACGGGGTGTCAGAGGAAGGGCAGGTGGTCTGAGAGGCTTCCTAGCAGCAAGAGGGCTGCTGAAGGGGCGGGGTTTGCACGGAGCTTGCTGCACAGGAGAAGGGAGAGCTGGACAAGGTTGTCTGGGTGCACTCTGCCCAGCTGGTTGGGAACTTTGAGGAGCTTCAGGTGCTCCATCCCCCTGGCTGCCTACTCAGCTCTGAGGCCCCCCACTGTGACACACAGCCTGCTGAGCCTTCCTACTGCCTGCAGGCACCTGCTTGCAACCCAGCAGTCACTACCCTGGCGTCAGGCCACCCAGAGGGAGGCCCCGCCTACAACAGCTAGAGACGCAAAGCACAGAGGCTTCCTGCCCACTGGCTCTGACACTGGAGAAACGCAGGGCAGACGGGAATCAGGAAACAGATCTTTCCTCCCTCAAGGCACCAGCTCTGCTCCCCTACGACCCCCAACCTCACTCTAGGGGCTGAGCAGCTCCAGAGACTGGAGTTTCTGCACACTAAGGGCACCACACAGAAATATGAAATGTCAAAAGAACATAGTTCAGACCAAAATCCCACAAACCCCAGAAAAAGGGCCAAATGAAACTGAATTCACCAATCTTCCTGAAAGAGAGTTCAAAATAAAAATTATAAACATGCTTATGGAGGTACAGAAAAATATTCAAGAACTCAGAAACTAATTTAACTCAGAGATTCAATCATTAAGAAATTCCATATCTGAAATGAAACATACAATGGAGGGATTTAAAAGCAGATTAGATGTAGTAGAAGAGACGGTAAATGGAATAGAAATTAGAGAAGAGGAATACAAAGAAGCAGAGGCAGAGAGAAAAAAGGATCTCTAAAAATGAAAGAATATTGAGAGAACTGTGTGACCAATCCAAATGGAACAATATTCGCATTATAGGGGTACCAGAAAAAGAAGAGAGAGAAAAAGGGATAGAAAGTGTTACTGAGGAGGTAATTGCTGAAAACTTCCCCAATCTGGGGAAGGAGATAGTCTCTCAAGCCATGGAGATGCACAGATCTCCCAACACAAGGGACCCAAGGAAGACAACATCAAGACATATAATAATTAAAGTGGCAGATATCAAGGATAAAGACAGACTTTTAAAAGCAGCTGGAGAGAGAAAAAAGATCACATACAAAGGAAAACACATCAGGCTATCATCAGATTTCTCAACAGAAACCTTACAGGCCAGAAGGGAGTGGCATGATGTATTTAATGCAATGAAGCAGAAGGGCCTTGAACCAAGAATACTCTACCAGGCAAGGTTATCATTTAAATTTGAAGAAGGGATTAAACAATTTTCAGATAAGAAAAAGCTGAGAGATTTACCTCCCACAAACCACCTCTACAGTGCATTTTGGAGGGACTCCTGTAGATGGAAGTATTCCTAAGGCTAAATAGATGTCACCCAAGGGCTAGACAAAGAGTACAGAATATGATTCATAACATACAAAGAATGGAGGAAGAATAAAAAGGAGGAAAAAAAAATCTTTAGGTTGTGTTTGTAATAGCATACAAAGTGAGTTAAATTAACTGTCAGATAGTAAGGGAATTACCCTTGAACCTTTGGTAACCACGAATCTAAAGCCTGCAATGGCAATAAGTACATACCTATCGATAATCCCCCTAAATGTAAATGGTCTGAATGCACCAATCAAAAGACATAGAGTTACTGAATGGATAAAAAAAACAAGACCCATCTATATGTTGCCTACAAGAGACTCACTTCAAACCGAAAGACATACAAAGAAAGTAAAGGGATGGAAAAAGATATTTCATGCAACTAATAGTGAGAAAAAAGCAGGAGTTGCAGTACTTGTATCAAACAAAACAGACTTCAAAACAAAGAAATTCACAAGAGACAAAGAAGGACATTACATAATACAAAGGGGTCAGTCCAACAAGAGGACATAACTATTGTAAATATCTATGCACCCAACACAGGATCACCTACATATGTGAAACAAATACTAACAGAATTAAAGGGGGAAAGAGAATGCAATGCATTCATTATAGGACACTTCAACACACCACTCACTCCAAAGGACAGATCAACCAGATAGAAAATAAATAAAGAGACAGAGGCACTAAACAACATACTAGAAAAGATGGACCTAACGGACATCTGCAGAACACTCCATCCAAAAGCAAAAGGATACACATTCTTCTCAAGTGCACATGGAATATTTTCAAGAATAGATCATATACTAGGCCACAAAAAGAACCTCAGTAAATTCAAAAAGATTGAAATTGTACCAACCATCTTCTCAGATCACAAAGGTATGAAACTAGAAATAATTCCACAAAGAAAACGAAAAAGCCCACAAGCACATGGAGGCTTAATAACATGCTCCTAAGTAATCAATGGATCAATGACCAAATAAAAAGAGAGATCAAGCAATATATGGAGACAAATGATAAAAATAATACAACACCACAAAATCTGTGGGATGCAGTGAAGGCAGTGCTAAGAAATATATTGCAATACAGGCCTACCTCAGGAAAGAAGAACAATCCCAAATGAACAGTCTAAATTCACAATTAATGAAACTAGAAAAGCAAAAACAAATGAGGCCCAGAGTCAGTAGAAGGAGGAACATAATAAAGATTAAAGCAGAAATAAATAAGATTGAGAAGAATAAAACAGTAGAAAGAATCAATGAAACCAAGAGCTGGTTCTTTGAGAAAATAAACAAAATAGATAAACCCTTAGACAGATTTATCAAGAAAAAAAGAGAGTCTAAACACATAAACAGAATCAGAAATGACAAAGGAAAAATCACTATGGACACCACAGAAATACAAAGAATTATGAGAGAATACTCTGAAAAATTATATGCTAACAAACTGGATAACCTAGAAGAAATGGACAACTTTCTAGAAAAATACAACCTTCCAAGGCTGACCCAGGAAGAAACAGAAAATCTGAACAGACCAATTACCAGCAAAGAAATTGAATTGGTAATCAAAAAACTACCTAAGAACAAAACACCTGGACCAGATGGTTTCACGGCTGAATTATATCAAACATTTAGTGAAGACCTAATACCCATCCTCCTTAAAGTTTTCCAAAAAGTAGAAGAGGAGGGAATACTCCCAAACTCATTCTACGAGACCAACATCACTCTAATACCAAAACCAGGCAAAGACACCACAAAAAAAGAAAATGACAGACCAATATCCCTGATGAACATAGATGCAAAAATACTCAACAAAATATTAGGAAACCGAATTCAAAAATACATCAAAAAGATCATCCATCATGATCAAGTGGGATTCATCCCAGGGATGCAAGGATGGTACAGCATTTGAAAATCCATCAACATCATTCACTACATCAACAAAAAGAAGGACAAAAACCACATGATCATCTCCATAGATGCTGAAAAAGCATTTGACAAAATTCAAAATCTATTCATGATAAAAACTCTCAACAAAATGGGTATAGAGGGCAAGTAACTCAACATAATAAAGGCCATATATGACAAACCCATAGCCAACATTATACTTAACAGTGAGAAGCTGAAAGCTTTTCCTTTAAGATCGGGAACAAGACAAGGATGCCCATCTCCCCACTTTTATTCAACATAGTACTGGAGGTCCTAGCCATGGCAATCAGACAACACAAAGAAATAAAAGGCATCCAGATTGGCAAGGAAGAAGTCACTGTCCCTGTTTGCAGATGACATGAGAGTGTACATAAAAAACCCTAAAGAATCCACTCCAAAACTACTAGATCTAATATCTGAATTCAGCAAAGTTGCGGGATACAAAATTAATACACAGAAATCTGTTGCATTCCTATACACTAATGATGAACTAGCTGAAAGAGAAATCAGGAAAACAATTCCATTCACTATCGCTTCAAAAGGAATAAAACACCTGGGAATAAACCTAACCAAGGAAGTGAAAGACCTATACCCTGAAAACTGCAAGACATTCTTAAGAGAAATTAAAGAGGACACTAATAAGTGGAAATTCATCCCATGATCTAGGCTAGAAAGAATTAATATTGTCAAAATGGCCATCCTGCCTAAAGCAATCTACAGATTCAATGCAATCCCTATCAAATTACCAACAGCATTCTTCAATGAACTAGAGCAAATAGTTCTAAAATTCATATGGAACCACAAAAGACCCCGAATAGCCAAAGCAATCCTGAGAAGGCAGAATAAAGGCAGGGATATTACGCTCCCTGACTTCAAGCTCTATTACAAAGCTACAGTAATCAAGACAATTTGGTACTGGCACAAGAACAGATCCATAGACCAGTGGAACAGAATAGAGAGCCCATATATAAACCCAAGCATATATGGTCAATTAATATACGATAAAGGAGCCATGGATATACAATGGGGAAATGACAGCCTGTTCAACAGCTGGTGTTGGCAAAACTGGACAGCTACATGGAAGAGAATGAAACTGGATTACTGTCTAATCCCATACACCAAAGCAAACTCAAAATAGATCAAAGACCTGAATGTAAGTCATGAAACCATAAAACTCTTAGAAAAAAATATAGGCAAAAATCTTGGATATAAACATAAGCAACTTCTTCATGAACATATCTCCCCAGGCAAGGGAAACAAAAGCAAAAATGAACGAATGGGACTATAACAAACTAAAAAGCTTCTGTACAGCAAAGGACACCATCAGTAGAACAAAAAGACTTCCTACAGTATGTGAGAATATATTCATAAATGACATATCTGACAAGGGGTTGACATCCAAATTATATAAAGAGCTCATGCACCTCAACAAACAAAAAGCAAATAAGCCAATTAAAAAATGAGCAGAGGAGATTAACAGACACTTCTTCAGAGAAGAAATTCAGATGCCCAACAGGCACATGAAAAGATGCTCCACATCACTAGTCATCAGAGAAATGCAAATTAAAACCACAATGAGATATCAACTCACACCAGTTAGGATGGCCACCATCCAAAACACAAACAACAGCAAATGTTGGCGAGGATGTGGAGAAAGGGGAACCCTCTTACACTGCTGGTGGGAATGTAAAATAGTTCAACTATTGTGGAAAGCAGTATGGAGGTTCCTGAAAAAACTCAAAATAGAAATACCATTTGACCCAGAAATCTCACTCCTAGGAATTTACCCTAAGAATGCAGCAGCCCAGTTTGAAAAAGACATATGCACCCCTATGTTTATCACAGCACTATTTACAATAGCCAAGAAATGGAAGCAACCTAAGTGTCCATCAGTAGATGAATGGATAAAGAAGAGGTGGTACATATACACAATGGAATATTATTCAGCCATGGGAAGAAAACAAATCCTACCATTTGCAACAACATGGATGGAGCTAGAGGGTATTATGCTCAGTGAAATAAGCCAGGCGGAGAAAGACAAGTACCAAATGATTTCGCTCATATGTGGAGTATAAGAACAAAGAAAAAACTCAAGGAACACAACAGCAGCAGAGTCACAGAACCCAAGAATGGACTAACAGTTACCAAGGGGAAAGGGACTGCGGAAGATGGGTGGGAATGGAGGGATAAGGGGGGAAAGGGTGCATTATGATTAGCATATGTAATGCAGTGGCGGGGGACCATGGGAAAGGCAGCATTTATACAGAAGACAAGTAATGATTATATAGCATCTTACTACACTGATGGACAGTGACTGTAGTGGCGTATGTGGGTGGGACTTGATAATAGGGGGTCTAGTAACCATATGTTGTTCAAGTGATTGTACATTAACGACACCAAAATAAATAAATAAATGGGAAAAAAAAGGATAAATGAAGCTTTCTTGGCTTGCAAAGAGACACCCCTTCTCCTGTAGTTCGTGTTGAGATGAAGCAGGCTGAAGCAACTGGAAGGAAGAGCCATTTCCGAGGGGGAGCTTTTGGTAGGATTAACTGATAGAACTTCCTTGGAGTCCTAACATTTAAACACTGCAAGCTGTGTCTGTGCCAAATGCTTCCTCCAGACTCCTCCCTCTTCTTGTCCTGGATGGCTGGGACGAACTGGAGAAGAAAACGGGGAAGCCTGAACCACATCTCGCTCCCCCTGGCCCTCCTCGGGAGGGAGAGGGTGGTGGTTAGCAGAGCAGTATCACAGGGAAGCTGGCGGGCTGTGGACTCAGCCCACTCTGCCTCTGCCTGCACCCTAAGGCGCTAGCAGCCCCTTCGCAGCACCATTCACCAAGGTGCTAGGGACCCACGGACAACCTGGTGAGCTTGGGCTCTGCTCACAGCCAACCCTGGGCAAGGCAGGTGGCCCTCAGCGTGGCCCACGATCCTGCACTGCTTGTAGCCTAACTGTCCCGGAGCCAGTGTGTCCTTTCCCCAATTCCACCTCTCTGCCCAGAAACTGCTGCACTGAAACTTACTGAAGTGAGCAAGTCAAGTTTCCTGAAAGTCTGCAGAATCTGACTTCCAGACTTTGGCAGGGAAAGGAAAAGGAAACAAAGTTCATTTTGCCACTCAGAGCCTGGACCCATGGAAACCCTCAGGAAGAGTTCAGAAATAAACACGGCACTGGATGGCATCTCTCCCTGAACATCATCACATTGGTACTCATACCATTCCTCCAATTCTTATCTGTCACTCCTTCCTTCCACAAAGATTTCTGAGCATCTTGCAAGTATCAAGTTTTTTTGCCAGATAGTGGGGATATAGTGGTGAATGAGGCATACCAGTTGCTGCCGCCAGGAGTCTTAAGTCTATCCAGAAACTCAGAGCCATTCCCATATTGATGCCATTGGTGGTCAAGAAAATGGTAATTTTGTACTGGATAAATGGTGACTTCCAAGGAAATAGGGTGGTCATGATGGCATGAAATCCGGTCTTAAAGGTGGGTTTCAGTTTCCCCAGTCAAAGAAATGTCCCCAGCTCTACATTTCAGGAAGGGATCCCCCAAATTATGTATGTGGAATGGCAATAAGCAGCAGCAGACTGAGGCAGTACCGAGCCTGGTGCTCAGGTAAGAGGTTCACTGACCCAAGGTTTGATCTGTCAGACTTGGGGGCTGGTGTGTGTGTGTGTGTGTGTGTGTGTGTGTACAGTACCTGTGTGTGTGTGCATGTGTGTGTGTGTACAGTACCTATGTGTGTGTATGTACAGTACCTGTGTGTGTGTGCATGTGTGTGTGTACAGTACCTATGTGTGTGTGTACAGTACCTACGTGTGTGTGTATGTACAGTACCTGTGTGTGTGTGCATGTGTGTGTGTGTACAGTACCTACGTGTGTGTGTGTGTGTGTATGTACAGTACCTATGATATCTGTAACCAGAGCTCTTGGCAAATGTAATGATGTGTTAGAAATGAGGTTCCACCAGGCACTGAAACCTCTGCTCTTCAAAGATAGAATCACTGGACAGAACCCTGGGCCCACTCGGGTGAATAACAAGAAACTTTTATCAGCGGTGCCCAGAGCTCCCAGGCCTTTGCCCTTGACAGCCACAGGTCACATTCTCCTTCACCTTCAATGTCTGATTATCTCCCATGGACTCATGGGGCATGAACCTTTGAGACACCTTCCTCAGAAACCCCTTTCCTCCCTGAGTTTACAGGAAGGCACCCAGGTTCACTGCACTCTCCCTTCAAGCTGGATGAGATAGAAAGGCTACAAAGATAGCTGTGGCCACAAATACCCTGTCTGGACTGGGGTGGTGGCCTCTGGAAGGACCAGACCGTTGTCACAGCCTCAGTTTCCAAGTGCACTGGTGGGGAAGCATGGGTCTCTGAAATCAAGAGCAGTCCATTAATACAAGTACCTCCAGAGACTGCACCACCCTCCTTCATGGGGCACACGGGGGTGAAAGGCAGAGGAGGCAGAGGTGACTGCTTGTCATATGAGCAAAGCCAGCAACAGTGAGGAAAGCTTGCTTTGTTTCTAAATTTTGTAGTACTCACTCTTTCGCTTTTTCCTTTGCAAGAAAACCATAGTCCTTAAACCTGGGGACCACATGACAAAGAGACTCAATAAATTGCTTGAAATCTTATATAAAAATTCTTGAGTCTCTGTATATTTTGTGCCTGTTCCCAGGGACAGAATCCATGTATACTTTCAACAGAATCCCTAAGGAGTTCAAGACCCAACAAAGAAACTACTAAATAAAATGCTGGGCGAGTCACAGATAGGCTGTCTGGTCCTGCTCCCTTTGGCAGTCAAGGTCACCAAGGACCAAAGGGTGAAGTCGTCCCCTTGCCCGAAGTCACCTAGCCAGTCAGTGACGGAACTGGCTTACAGACCCAGTCTCCTTAATCCTCATCAGGCAGGATTTCCACTGCTTCCTAGCAGCTGGATTTCTTACAGGACATGATTTTGAGGACAGAAATTGTGTGACCTGTTTATTTCAAATCCCTGCATGGGCTTCAAGTGGTGTCTTGCACATGGCGAGGGGCTCAACCTGTGCTGTTGACTTGTCAGGGCACCTTGTCTTCTCTCGCAGGCAGGGTTTGGTATGGAGCCCAGGGACCTTCCCGTGGCAGCTGTAACAGCACCCAGGAAGACATCACTCAACGTCACTTACTCTCACCTTCCCTTTACGGCAATTCCAATTCCAGTTCTAATTCCACTCTGAGCCTCCCCATCTAGGAAGGCAACAACTTTTTCCAGGAAGCAGGGGATTGAGGGCAGAGCAGCTGGGCTCAGTGGTCTAGGGGAACTCGCTCCAAGACCTCCTGTAAAGCAAACATCACATGAAGTGAAAACTGCCCTTGAAAACCCTCCAGGCACCCGTGAAGTACGGCGAGCAGACGTAGCACTTCTCAGGACCTCCTAGGCAGCCAGCTCTTCCTTCAGGTTGAAAGTTCTGTTGCCACAGTTGAGCAGCAGAGGAAGCCACTGGCATGTGGGACCATACTGCAACAGAAAAACTTATCAGCATATTGCTGGTGCAACTGAAGCCCCGAACGGCCTTCCACACGTGGTCCCATGTCACACTCACTCCAGACACCCCGTGTTCCCTGAGTAGAGGACAGGAGACCCGACTGTTGTACTCTATCACCATGTACATTTATCTCCCTCTCCTTTTCCTTGTCTCTCCCCCACCCTCCCCTCCCTGTCCCCCACTGAGCTAGTGCAATGGACTGCATATAAATCAAATGGGTGCTCCAGGAATCCCCACCTGAATACTAACCTCTCAATATGCTGCCACCTTAGGCTGCCACCCCTGAATTCCTGACCCACAGAACCTGTGAGATAAATATTGGTGATTTTACAATGCCACATTTTGGAATAATTTGTTATGCAAAATACAAATACAGAATACTAATTCAAGGGTGAAGCTAGGAGGCAGGCTAAGGAACGTTAGCCTTGATCCTGTAGGGCAGGCTTTCCAGTGGGGAATGACCGGCTCAGGCCTATCTTTTAAAAAAAAGGCCCTCTGGCAGACGAGAAGGTGCCCTGGAAGGGGCAAGGCTGGCCAAGAGACCAGTTGGGGGCTCTGCAGGTGTCCAAGCAAAAAGGCGTACATTAAGGGAAGGTGGCAGAGATAGAAGATAGGTGCAAAAGACATTTCCAAGTAAAAACAGTCAGAGGCTATTCATCAGCTCCATGCAAATAATAGCAATAAAGGTGGTGTTATCAACGGCTAACATTTATTGAAAACTTAATATATACCAAGCACTGCTCTAAGCATCCTGTACATATCCTCACATTTAATGCTCACAACTATATGAGGTAGGCATTATTATGTCATTTTACAGATGAGGAAACAGAGGCACAGACAGATTCTGTGACTGGGCCAATGTCACTCAGCTGGTGAGGAGCAGAGCCTGGGTTCCAGCTTGGGCAGCTGTGCCTTCAACCTCCCCTGGACTTCCTCTGGAGGGATTAGAGAAAGGCAAGGATGCAGAAGACAAGGGTGAGCTCTCTCTCAAGCCTGGGAAGCCGACTGCAGCCGCACCGAAAGCAGGGGCAGATGAATTGAAAGAAAGACATTTCTATCGCCAATCACCTAATTCCCTGTGTACCACTGGAGCTGCTTAATGAGCTCAACTACAACCCAGCACGTGAAATGTGGAATAACATCCGGATGTGGCACCAGGCCCCACTTGTACCACACTCCAGTAAAAATAAACCTCTCTGTCCAAATATAGAATGATTAGAAGTGCCATGTTTTACCGGAGAAGAGGCAGTTATTTGGCATTAAACATAGACAAGTTTTGGCTTCCCCACAGATTCAGGCGAGAGCATAGCAGTTTCCAAATGGAAACCCAGATGAGTGGGGTAAGCCCCCCTCAGACTGACTCCGCTGTTTAAAAGGCCCAAATAGAAAATCACGTCCCCTTTCTGGGCCTCTTCCACATGATGAAGAGGTAAGACAACAGAATCCATATCACTTCAAACTGGCACTGTCTATGAGGATAGGTCCAAAGTCCAAGGCTGTCCTCAAAGAGCTGACAGCTTCCTAAACCAAGGGCGCCTGACACAGGCAAGGCAAGTGGGCCTTTTGGCTCACAGTTGACTGCTGATAGGACCAGGAGTGGTTTTTCCCAAGCATTTTTCAGAATTCTTGTCAAGTGCTTTAAATTATCCTTTTGAGTCAGACACATTGTTAATCCTCAAAGAACCACTTCTAGCATACCTCCTGAGATGCCAGCTAGATAAAAAGGAAACTGCCGCCCAGTTTGACATGGGTGGGGGGTTGCATGGAGGGGCTGGCAGGACGCTTTCGGTCAGCGAGGCTGCCATCCCTGAGTGCCCGCGGGGCAGGTCCTTTGCGGACACTCCCTTTAATCCTGCCTGGCAGGCACAGCTGTGATTTACACAGGGAAGAATGGAAAGCTCAGAGAGGTTGCATAACTTGCCTAAGGTCATTCAGCTGACAGAAGCTGGAACCAGATCCAAATCCCCATCTGGGCTGGTCTGGATTCAAAGCCTGTGTCTTTCCCCCTCAAGGAAACTCTGCTGCGCTGTTTACTATGTGGTCAGAATGGCTCCTCAGATCTCCAGGAGGGGAAAGGAAGTCCTGACCAAAGCCAGGAGCCTTGGAGGTAACTCAGGAAGGCAGCTGAGAAACGAGGTAGAAGTCTAATTTCCTAACCGACCCCCATGCATTTTTATCACACCTTGAAAAAGAAAGATCAGCTTTGCTTTAAATGGTTTTATTAAAAATTGTACCAATTGATGGGGGAAAATATACACATACATATATGCATGTGAAGAGACATAAAGCCAAATACTCTGTACAGATTAAAAAACAATGGGTTCCCATCCCCTCCCTCTCTTTCCCTGTCTCTCTCCCAGAGGCAGAGTGCCTAGAATCCAGGAAAACTAACCTGGGATGAACAAAATGCTACATTCTCACTGGGTCTCACCCTGACAGTCCCTGTGGACCCAGGGATGGGGCAGCACATTGGGCAATGCTCACAGAGCAGGGAGAGGAGAGGCGCTGGCCACCTGCTCAGAGAGACGGGATGTGCAGACCGGGTAGCCTGCACAGGGTCTGAGCACCTTTAGCCCACAAGGCTGGCCCATCTATGGGAGAGCTTGGCTTTCTCTGCTATTCCTTCAACACCCAAAGTCCCCACCAGCCCTAAGGTGCCCACTGCCCACAGTGGTCCAGGAGGCATCACAGGCTGATAGGCTAATCCCTTCCTGGACCAAGTCCAGCCGGGGTGGCCTCCCACCAAGAGTTCCACCCATACATGGAGGAACCCTGTAGCTCTCTCCAGGCTGGGCTGTAGCACTGATTCACAGAAGCCCCTTGGAGCCCTGGCAGCTGAAATCTCACTGCTTCTGCCACTCTCTACTCTCCCTACCCACCTCTTCATCAAGTCCCCCAAATGGGACAAGCTCTCAAGCTCTTGGCATTGGTGACCAGGACAGTCACAGTGACCCAAAGGAGGCCCTGGATGGACAATCCCAAATAACCCTCTCCCTCCCCATGCCCAGGCCAGGGACACCCTTGGACAGGGGTGGGCAGCTGGGCCCCTCTGAGTGCTGGGAACATGCCTGCCTGAAGTCTGGACACAGAGCCATTCCCTTGGGGCTCAGGGAGGCACTGGGAGGTGATCTCTTTCTGCCTCGGACTGCGCAAGAAAAGGCCATGGGGCAGTTCTCCATCAACCCAGACTTTAAAGCAGGCAAAGGCAGGGAGGCCAGGCTAGTCCTCCAATGGCCCTGGTTGAGTCAGATGGCAGCCTGGGGGGTTCCCTCCCCAGTTCCATCTACTGGCTTCCAGACACGGCTACTAGGGGTTCTGAATTAGAAGGGCTGTTTTGAGCCAGAATATCAAGCTTCCCTTCCTCCAGGGCATTTCTACAAGGGGGAGGTTTCCAGTGCCTCTCCCACCCTCACCCTCAACAAACCACAAAAGCTCCAGAAGTCTTCAGTTGGTTACAGGTCAGGAGCTAGGTCAGACTCTCCCTCCCTCTAAATCTGATTCTCCACCCACCAGCTAGAGACGGCCAAGCCCCTGGAGGTGGGGGATGGGGAAAGGGGGCCCAAGGGGAGGGGCGGGTCCCCTGAGGCTGGACCTGAGGAATGTTCAGACCCACTCACCAGGCAGAGGGGGAAGGGGCCAGTCTAGATCATAAGGCCAATTAAAAGCAGCCAGTCAAGAGGAAACTCTTCTCTCCCTTCTGGACTGTTCTGCCAGTCACCTCCTGGGTTTTTGCATGGAGGGCGACGAAGGGAGTTCTAAATTTTACCCTGGCTTGCTTAGGCTAGTGAGTTAGCTTGTGGCTTCACTTAAGATGGAGACAGTGTAGTCAGACCACCCTCCGCCTGGCCCCAGGCAAAATGTTCAGGTGGGCTTGTCCAAGTCTGGGCTCAATTCTCAGGATAGGCCACAGGACATCTCTCCCAGGCCAGGCAAGGTCTCTGCAACTGATGGCTTTGCCTCAGCACCAAGGCCCAGTCCACTTACTTGCTCTCTCACTCAGCTCAGGTGGAAAATCTGTTGAGAGGGATTAAAGGTGTCTGGTAGAAATAGTTCTGGTTTCCTTGTGTGTGCTACACAAACACATACCAGCAGCCTGCCTGTCACAGTCCAGGAGAGAGGAAAACAACACATGTCCTATGCACATAATAAAATGGTGTGAAGACATGAAGAAAAATCCAGATTTCACAATGGTCAGCGTGTCCCAGAGCCAGTCTTCACCTGTTCCCTGGGCTCCTTCTTGTGAGCAGGAACCCACCTTCTTAGCAAACGATGGTACACACCCTGAGAATATAATTCTGGCAAAGAGGTAATACTTTCGGAACATCCAAGCAGAACAAAACAAAGGCTTGCGCACAGTTTGAAGTCCTTTGCCTCAGGGCTACCGTGAGCCCATCTGACACCTTCGTGCAAATTTAAGAAAGGCTCCCCTTCCTCTGAGCAGATATAGCCCTACACTAGGGCATACATCTTAGGGAGCGGAGCCTGGGCTGGATTTTAGCTTCCATGATCTTCCTCTGCAGGTGCCCTTGTGCAGTGAACAACCTGCCCGACTGTACATCCAGAAGAGTACGGCCTCCCTCAACAGTACTGAAGGTCTCCTCTATGCAGAATTGGAGGAGCTTGGGCTTGTTCAGATTTGTGAGTCTACTTGGGACTCCTCCAATTTCCTTGGGTAGCCCCGATGTCTTCTCTGACCAAGCAATCTTTTCTTTGTGCCTTGCTTCACGGTTAGCACCAAGGTTATCTTTTCTTACATATGCAAAAATTATAATTTAATTTCTAGGTGTCTGGTTAAGAGAGTCCCTGTGTCTTTTCAGATTCCCTGTGTCTGCTATCAGAGCTGCCAGACTGGCTGCTTTAAATTCTCTCCATTAGTGCCACAGCAGGCAGAAAAGGGAGGAAGTTCAGAGGCAGCTGTGATCCTGCCGAGTTCCAGAGCATGCCCTTCTGGCCTAGCTGGAAGCTGAAGGAAGCCAGCTTTAACAGTTCTGCTTTCTAATCATTGTCTGTTACTCTAAAAGACACATTTCAGCTGACAAAGCCACTGTGCTGGCTTCTTCCTGTATCCCACTAGGTGTGAAAAAGGAATGGGTTTCAGGGGGAGGAGGTATGTTGTCTCCAAGGAAACCAAGGGGTCTGGGCTCCTCTCAGGCTGACTCCTACAGGTGAGGGCCTCCACATTTCCCAGCCCCACAGCAATCCTGCCTCCTCACGCCCCAGAGTGCTGACGTCAGGGTAGAAAGCAGTCTGTCAGCTGGGTCTTTTGGAAGGAGAGCTGAAAAAGGCACAAGCTGCTGGCTGCAGCATGTTGATTAGCTATTTGGTTCATCCATGGCTGATACCCAGCCAGTTCAGTCCCAGGCAGCCAGAGGTGGCAGGGATTCTGCACCCGAGGACCAATCCTGGGGCCTCCAAGTAGAACCAAGTCAGAACGGAGGCCTACCCAGAAGTTTGGTTCATTTTGCGGCATATTTGAAGGGTCCTTGGAGAAGCCCAGCCCTCCCTGAGGTCTGCTGGAGATGACAGGGGCTGGGCGAGAATCCCTGAGCCCTTGGGGAGAGCACTGGCTGGGCCGAAGAAGAGCCCAGAGATTCAGCTGGCTGACCGGCCTAGCGAAATTGCCATGCTCAGCCTGAAAGCCCCTGGCCGAGGCCCTCGGGGGTTTAAGCAGTGTGACCGCAGATCTCGGCCCCATCCATGGTGGAGGGCTGATAGATTTTGCTGGAACCAGGAGTCTAATCCAGTCTCCTATTTGTTAACCGAGTTCCTGTGGGAAAACTGCAGTCCACTGGCCAGAGAGTATCACTACCTGGTCGTCTTCAACAACTGCTGACTGTAGAACTACTTGTCAGAGCCTTTGGGAGGTCCCACATCACAGACACATCGCCTCTACTTCAACAGTGTTTGACAAAGGCCCTCATTCCTGGCTGGGGCCCTGAACGGGGAAATAGGTCCTGCTTGGATATGTCTTATGTACACGGAGAGATATTCTAAAAATAAAACACAAAACAACAACAACAAAAGCTTCACAAGACACAGTGTCCATCCTCGTCAGCGTCCTTCCTGTGGTGCCCCAGTGAAGAGGGCAGCCCAGCCTCACCTGGGGCCTGCCCCATTCCTGTTCTCGTCAGCATTCAAAGCGAGGTTGTGTAGGAAGAGCAGGATATGCCACCACACGCGATTTTGGTTCTGCTGGTGCTGAAAGGAGAAAAAAAAAAATCAGTGGAACTCCTAAATGCAGCCTGAGATGACTGCTTATCGTTTCCAATAAAAGTTCAGATGGACGCGTCTCGGGGTGGCCCTTTAATCCTATCAGTACAGCAAACTGTGGGGAGGTGGGGGAGGGATGGGAGAAGCGGCGGTGAGGGGGAGATAGTTGAGCTCTCCAAAAACAATTGCAGTTTTAACAATAAAAAGAAAAGACCAGGCTCTTTATGCACTGTGCACAAGAGGATTAAACTTTTTCCCCTGCTTGCAGGATTTTCCTGAGTTTAGCCAAGTGCTGCTTTTAATCAGATTGGCTTCTGAGCCCCTCGAACCTCAGCTGCATGAACAACAAACTTTCTTCAGAAAGAAAGAGAAGTGCCCCTTCTCTTCCCCCACGCCAAAGTAACACAGAGAACAAGGGAGGAAGGGGGGGGGGCCTCCATCTGCAAGTGATTTGACACTGTGAAGGTCAAAGGGTTAATCTTCCATTTAAACCACACTGCTGAGGCAGCAAAAATCTGATTTCATCCAGTGCAAACACGCACACACACGGACACACACGGACACACACACACACACACACACACACACTGGTGCACCAGCCCTCTCTCCCTTCCCAGCGTCTCCAGCTCCAGTGTTGCCCTTTTTATAGCTGCTCTTGACAGTAAGCCATAAATAATCCCTCTTGGAGCGCTTTCCTACTGACTGGAGCCAATTAAACGTTAAGCAAGAGCATACTTGAAAACAAAACAAAAACAAAGAATGCACACTACTCTCTGGAGGTTATCCCAGGTCCTACTGTCAGGCAGGGAAGCTGGGGGCAAAGGTCAGAGGTCAGTGGCACACAGGATTGGGGCTGGTGGCCGGCCCACACAGGTACCATTTCCCAGGGGCCAGCAGTGGTCCAGAAGGGACTGAGGGGTGCTGGAAGAGGCGGTCTTTGTTCTTTCTTTCTCTGCCAGGGCAGGAGGGCTGGGCCGGGGCACTCTCCACGGGGTTATCAGTAGACAGGGGAATAAAACCTAGTGTGCAGAAAGGAGCCAGTACAGGCTGGACTTGGATTGCTGCAGTGACCCAGGCAGCAAGCACGTTTATGTGAATGGTCGGGAGGCAAGGCAGGGGGCCTGGAGCCCTTGTTTAGGCTCTTTAACCATAGCCCCGGCCGGCCCTCACCAGGCAACTCCCAGTCAGATGAGAAGGGGAGAGAGCAAGCCAGCAGCAGCACTGCAAAGTGAGCCCAGCTGCACTCCCAGAACTTCTCAGGCACAGCTGGCCTGACCTCCCTGACCTTTCCCCAGGCAGCCGGGTTGCTGGGGTCCCTTTCACCCTGCCTTAGGCCACAAGGAGAAGAGAGGTAAGATGTCAACTGAGGCTGAGGGTCCCGCCAACCCAGGTGTACAGAATGCCGTCTGTACGGCGGTCACATTCCTCTTTCCCCTGTGGAAGCAAGACTGGAAAACAACACAGAAAGCTGGGGGCACGGCTACTGTTAGGAAGGGAAGGAAAATCGGGGTGTGCCACAGAGGAGTCCTGGCAGACTGTGGCTGGGGAGGCTGATGGCTTCCTCATGTTTTGTAAACAAAGATGAGTAAAAAGAGGAAACACCCAGCTTAACAAAACCTGGTTAGAGTAAAGCAGCGTGAAAAAAGGTCTCAGCTGCAAACCTGAAGACCCAGGCCTGCGGGCAGCAGCTGGGCTAAGCACCCCTCCTCCTGCTTCCCTCCCCAGCTGCTGCCCACGACAGGTGCAAAGGTCGTGTGGCAGAACAGGAGGAAAAGCCAGGAAAAGATGGGTCCCTGGAGAGGCCGGTCTGCTAGAATTCCAAGGCTCCTTGGGTGCCTGTTTGAAGAGGCCAAGTACCAATAGCAACCACGCCCATGACAATAATAGTGACAGCAAGTGAGCCACACTCTTCTGAGCGCTTCAAAGCCTCGCTTCTCAGTGTGGTTCTGGACCAGCAGCCTCCGCATCATCTGGGAGCTTACTCGAAAGGCAGACCTACAGAATCAGAAATGTGCATTTTTAACAGGATCCCCAGGTGACTTGGCAACACATCAGAGCACGGGAAGCACAGCTCTACACACATTAAACTCCTTTGGTCCTCCCAACAGCCCTGTGAGGTACGTATATATCACCATCCCCATTTTACAGACAGGATCACTGAAAGAGTAAGTAGCTTGGCGACACAGCTGTAAGGGGCAGGGGCTGGACGGGACCCAGCCCCTAGGGCAGTGTCCTCACGCATTACCACTGTGCCCCAGGTACCACCACATACCTTCTCTTTCTACCAAATCAGACCCTCCACCCTCCGCTTCTCCAGACCATCTCAGAACAGCTCCGCAGCTAAGGAAGGGAGGCCGCAAGTCTATGATTTGGGGCCTGGGCCAATCCCATCTCTGTGTGCTTCAGTTTCTTCCTCAGTTCTCCTTCTGGAGGAGAACTACCTGATGCCTGGGTAACTTCCTGGGGTCTCTGGGGATGAAGCAAGGCAGCGCCCTCACTCTCATCATTTAGGGGCGTTGAAAGACCCAGAAGCTACTGTGGGCCAGAAAGCACTGTCAGACGGGAAGGCCGAGGTCTTGCTGGGAGACACAGGCAGGCTGAGGTGCAGGAGGCAGGGCGCACGGACCCACCCTTGGGAAGGACCCAGGTTCTGTGTGTGCCTCTGCTGAGACAGGCCTCAGGGCTCATGGATCTGCAAGGAAGGCAGCGGGTGGTGGATGGCTCCCTGGGCCAGGAATCGGAGGACCTGGCTGGGGTCTCCCACCGGCCCGTC
This sequence comes from Smutsia gigantea, assembly GCA_032199065.1. Taxonomy (NCBI): domain Eukaryota; kingdom Metazoa; phylum Chordata; class Mammalia; order Pholidota; family Manidae; genus Smutsia; species Smutsia gigantea. The sequence continues at coordinate 165,277 of JAVSCE010016990.1, read as the reverse complement.
TGTGAGGCCTCACTTTCCTCCTAAGTGAAATGCAGGTGCGTTATTAGATCGGTGGTTCCCACACCTGATTGTGTTCCGGAATCCACGGAGGTGCTGCTGTTGAATACAGAGTCCCCACGTCCCGCCCAGACCAACTGGATCAGAATTTCCAGGGAATGTGTATATTGAACGAGCTCCCTGGGTGACATTTTTAAAACAAGAAGTAAAATTTATTGTACATTTTAGTCATAAAAGTAATATATGTTAACTCCAGGAAAATTAGAAAATACAAGAAATTAGAGAGGGGAAAATAAAATCATTTATGATCCTAGAAGAAAACATGTCATGATTTGGTATTTTCTACAGTCTTTCAATCTCTTCCCCCCAGAGTAATGACCTGGCCAAGCCAGAGGTAAATCCTGCCCAGGTGGTTCACAGGCAGCCAGGCCACAGACAGGCACTTAGAAACCACTAAGGTGCTTTCCAACCCTACAGTTTGGTGATTCGGAGTTTGCCATCCACAATTACTTTCAGGATTACAGCTCAGAGCTCCAACAACTGACTCCTGTCGGTCAGCCTGGCGGAGGGTCTGGGTGGGCCTGGAGAACTGGCTGCCTCTTACAGAGTTAAGCTGGCTGCTACGGCCTGGGAAACCTGCGACAGCCCCTGCAGCCCTTCCTCTAGGTACAAGCAGAGGCCACACATACTCCACTTAGCCTTCTCCTGCCACAGGACAAGCCCCAAAAGGCCCTTTTCTGAAAGGAAACCAAGCAGCCTCCTACCAAGAGAATCAAAGAATGCCCTTTATTATGTGGAACAACAATAAATATATATTTTTTGATTAACAAAAGGGCCCCACTAGAAAGGCAAGAAAAAGACTTGAAGGGAGGCCGGGGAGAGAAACAGCAAGAAGGAAGGAAACCAACATTCATTGAACAGGATGAGGTCCACAAAGACACCAGACACCAGAGGACACAGACCTTCCAGGAAGAGGGTGTGCAGAAGGGGAGAAGGAAGGGAGAACTGGGAAAGAGCGTGCGGGCTCTGACTCTCAGGCGCTTGGCACAGAACCTAACACATAATTTGAGCTCAGTGAAAGCGCACCCTGGGGCAAGACTCTCTGGGACTCAGCTTGAGCACCCCTTAAAGTGGGGGAACCTGCAAAGAGTGGGGGCTCCCAGGACGCATATTCAGGGTGGCCAACAGGGGTAGTGGTACGGAGGAGGGGAAGCTGGTGGGAATTTTAGCTTACACCAGAAGCCCTCAAATTCAGAGTCTGGACGGTAGGATCAAGGCGTGGAGGGAAACAATAGAGGTGAATGGCCCAAGGGAAGGGGTCCTAACATGGTGGGTAAAAATATCCTTTTCTGTTAAGAGGATACAACCAGGCATTAGACTTAGGTTTCCTGTTTGACTCAGTCCCACTTTCTTGCTGTGGTCAGGGGATGAAGGCCATCAATAAACAAGTGTTTAAGTCACCCCCACTGTGACTGAATGCATGGTCGTTCATCCTGAACAACAGCGGACAGACACGCTGGGGCATACAGCAGGTACTCGGTAAGAGCACACTGGACTGACTACAGAAAACTCAGTCTTGCAAGATAACCCACTTGTCTGAGGCCAGGAACAACTGATGTCTGGCCAGGTCTAAAGATGGACCTGACGTGATGTTATCAGCCCCCTGCCTAGAGAAAAGCTCAACTAGTAGAAGGCGTTTTTTGTTGCCTTTTTTTTTTTTTAAAGAGCTGGCAGTGGTGTCTGATGAGGTTTATTACACAAATCAAACCCTGTTTCATCCCACGTGGTCTCTGCCTGAAGCACAAAGAGGGTCCCCTGCCCTCCCCAGACAAGAATCTTCCTCTGCCTCTCCTGCTTTGGGTCCAGTTCACACCCTCTAGGGGATCTGGGTGCTACAAGAGCTAATTCAGCCCAAAACACTAGAGGAATGAGCAAGGCTACATGGAGACTCTGTTTTAAATGAACCCTGCCAATTTATCAAACGGATAGCCATTTATGCTATCTCACTTAAAACAGAGTGCTTTCCTATTTTCCCATTTGCTCCTCACAAAAACCTGGGGCAGGTGTTTTCAATCCCAATTTTACAGATGGAGAAGCAAAGGCTCAGAAAAGTTACCCCAAGCAAGTTAGTTGTAGGGAGGGAGGTTATTTGGACCCCCAACTTCCGACTCCTTTCACTAAAATACTGCAGTGCCTTTATTTACAGTAGGAAAATAATATTAACTTTTCAAAGAGAATTGCCACTGAACTGCTCCCCCAGCATGTTTAAAGACATTGTTTCCAGATCATTAACTATTTAGTAAGGATGCTGTGGACCAGAAAAAAAATAAACCTTTCAGAGGCAGAGCTAACCGAAGATCAAACAGAAATAAAAGCTAAAACTGGTCTGAAATTATAACTTCAGATCGTGTTCTGAAACCATGCTCAGTTTCTTTAAAATGAAGAATTGTACATACTCTGCTTTGCAGGAAGGAACATGCTCTACAAAGTGACCTTTTCCTACCTCTTCCCTGCTCCCCATCACCCTCTAAACCCAGCCCAGCCAAGGCTGAAGTGAAAGAGCCTTGCAGTTGAGCACAGGAACATGAAGACAAGGCAGACCAGGAAAACTGCAGCTGAAAGAAGTTGGGAAGATGTTTTTGTTCAATTCAGCAAGCTTTTATCAAGCACCCAACTGAGCTAAGAGTTACAAAGGACACAAAGATGAGCCAGTTGTAAGCCTTGCCCTCAATTATTTTATAATCCAAAGGGGAGAAAGCAATAAGTCTTACAGGAGACAGAGCTAGGTCAGGGCAGTAAGTGGGAGCTCTACTGTATTCTCAGTGTCCAGGGTGTGTTTGCTGAGGAGCTGAGGTGGGTGGTGGGAAGACCATGGTTTTAGGATCACTCCACTTGCAGTATAACTTGGGCATGACATCTCACTTCTCTGAGCCTCTGTGTCCTATAAAATGGGGATAATGCGGTCTAGACATACAAGGTTGCTGTGATGATTAAATGAGAAAAATATATGTAAAGCATTAGGTCTGGTGGCTGCATCTAGCAGCCTGGTGAGGACAAAGAAAACCTGTTGCCACTTCACTTTGCTCAGATTTTCCCCAATATCCTCTGCTCACAGTACCCACCTGAGGAGTGCTATCTTCTAAACAGACTCATGAAGTCCAGGGGAAATCCCTGACTTTTCACTCTGAGATGGACAGTGGCAGCCAGAAGCAGCCAGGCTCAGAATTCCAGCCTGCCAAGCTGAGCAAGGGGTTCTGCAACCCACGGGGCAGCCCCTTGGGCTGAGTGGCCCACCTGCCCAGAATGCTTCCAACCCAGACACAGGAGGAACGAGCAACGTGGCAAAATGGAAAAGGAAGAAAAGTAGTCCTTGCCAGAGCTTTTCCAGCCCAGCCAGCATTGATAACAGGACACTAAAGCCACCCACTGCCACCACAGCAACACCAATCACTTCTCCAAGGAAGAGAGGGCAGCCTGAGGCCAGCCCATTTTCAGTGGAAGACAGGGGGGCTTCCTCTAACCCAACTGGCTTCAGCCCCTGGAGCCTGGGGGTGGGCCCGGCTGTGCATAAGTCTCCAAAGGCTTGTGCAGCACCTCCTGGGGAGTGGAGGTGGGGACTACTGAGGCCCTTCCCAGCTCCCCCAGGGATGGCTCTGCCTCCCTCAGTCGGAGGGCAGCTCCATCAAGCTAGTGGGCAAATCGTTAAGAACTCAGGAGGGAACGGTGGTGTGTGCACTCTGGTCAAAGGTGAGGGAGAGAAGGGATTGAGGAGGGGTGGGTCTGTTGTGGGTCCGTAAGGCTGTGGCGAAGGAACCCCAAGGCGGACTCCCAGCTGGGAGCCTCTGCAGCTGGCTGTTTCTGTCCTGCCAGGGGCCAGCGCCATGGGCAGGACAAGACACTGACTGGTCTCCTGCTGGTCATGGAACATGCCCTGTTGGTTGCCAAACTTCGATCAGTAGGTAAACCAGACATTTTTCCTGATCCTTTGTTAGTGCCTCCCCCAAACCTCCCCCCCACATCCCACCGGCCCCCCACCCCAAGCCAACTCCCATCCCCATGGCCTGCCTTGGTGGGGAGAAAATGAACTGTCTGGAACCACCAGGCCCTTCTCCTGGAAGGGAGAGTAGTCAGGTGCAGAGCGGAGTGGGGAACTGGCCCCTTGTCAGCCGTGCTGATGACTCAGACGCTAAATATAGCGACGATATAAACAGAGCCAGCCACCGAGCAAACACAGGGCCCCTGAGTCCCAGCACGGACTCTCACGCAGAGCGGCTCTCCACAGCCCCTCCCCCAGCACTGTCCTGGAGGGCCTCCCACTCCTGGGACAGAGGTTGGCGCCGTAGGGACTCTTCTCCCTCTAGGGTGAATCTCTGGGGTCCTGCCCAGGGCTGCCCCACCTAGAGCTTCAACAACCTCATCGGCCAGTCTGAGTTCCAGAAAACCACTTGCCAGCAAGGAAAGCATCCCAAAGGGTCAGGAAGCAGTCAGGGGTTCCCTGAACAAAGGATCCTGGCTCCTGGAAGAAAAGCTGCTGGTTAATAAACCGTGCAAACACCACCTTTGGTACAACTTCCAATAAAGGCAGGTCCAAGCAAAACCCTAAAATCATTTTTTAACACCTTTCCAAGTGTTACACAGTCCATACCTTAACAATTATATGTATTACAATTTCCAAAGGCCTTCTACATCAACTCTGCAAGGTAAGTATTAGAAACTGAGGCTCAAAGAAGTTAAATGATTTGCCTATGAATACAGAACTCATAAGTGACAGAGCTGGGATCAGAACCTGGATCTGCCTCTAAATCCAGGACTCTTTCTGTGATACTGCAACCAAAGATGGTTTCAACTAAGTGGCTGAAATCTTTCTCAGATTTCATTTTCCAGAAAGTCTTATTACTATTCAGGGCATTCCAAATCCAACTGTTCTGAATGGAGCCATTCCTGGTCCAAATGAAAAAGCCATTCCCAACAGAAAGAATTCCAATCTTCCTGTAGCTTTACTCATGCAACAGTCTATAGTAGCTACATTTTTTGAGAATTCTTGGCTTCTGAACATTGCCCAGAAATATCCCCACAAGTTTCAAGATGTGCCACTGGGACAGGAGACTTTCCTAAGGGGAGGAGATACCAGCTACTGGCCATTCTTAGACCCATGCTGGCGACGACCATGGCGGGAGGAACGGCAAGAACCTGAGACTACACCTTCTGGCCAGAGCAGCCCAGTGAAGCAGCAGACCTGAACCTCTTTGCTGCAGAAGATGGATGCACATGGAAACACCAGGGTACCCTCGGAGAGCCAGAGGCAAGGTAGGCCACAGTCAGCAGACCACTGGAGGCCACCTGCTGCAGCTGGCCAACTCACAGAGCAGCAAAGAGGGGACCCTTGCACTCCTGGCCCGGCCAAAAGAAAGTGGGGTGCTGGAAAGGCTTTTCCCTCCACTCATTCTTCTTCCAAACCTCTTGCTGCTTTGGAGACCCAGAGCTGACAGCGAGCACATGACACTGAGCTGCCTCCAATTCCTCCCCTGCCAGTCCAGAGTCCTGACCACTCAGATAACCAGGCTAGACCGTCACCCTGCATGCTCCTTGGAGAATATCATGGGAGGGCTGATGGCCAGCATAAAAGGACACCCAGGGGAATTTGCAACCTTTTGAATCTGGGGCTGTGCTGGTGCAGTCGACTTGCCATAATGCCAACCTACAACAAATCACACTTCCTCTGCTCCACATCTCCTGCTGCGAAGGTTTCCCCGACACAAAGAAAGAACAACTGAGGTCCGAAACCAGGGGCAAAAGGCAGGTGCTCACACTCCCCGCAAGACTCAGGGACCAATGGCCACTGTCTGGCCCTGGGAGACTGTTCCAGCTTGAGGAAAAAGGAGACGGCCAGGCCCCCTCAAATTCATACTGCCTCTTGGGTTGTTATCCTTGGCTCTCTAAACTCAGCCCACAGTGATGGGGACTGATCTTCATTCTCGAAGGAGATATGTACAAGGCCGAGGCTCACGGCGGAACAGCTTGGACACAGATTTCTTTGGACAGGGCAGGTGGAGGGGAGCTCTGTTCAGGGAGCAGCTTGACAGGTGAGGGGGGGGAAATGCACTGTAAAATGACAAGAACAAATGTGAAGATGATGCAGATTATGAACAGATAGAAGGAAACAAGCATTAAAGAATACTCCATGTACCTGGAACTTTCACAGGTTATTTTCTCACTTGATCTTCACAATGAAATTCTGTGCTATTAGCTCCAATTCACAGAAGTGGAAACAGACTCAGCAAGTCACTTGTGACTTCCCAATGGCTAGTAGGTGGCAGAGCTGGTATCCAAACCTGGGCTTGCCAACTTTGTACTCAAAGCCTAGAGACCTAATCATCAGTCAGTTTCTTCCTAGTGCCTTAGTCTCCCTGCCTGCAAAGATGCGGGAAGGGAATAGGGAAAGAAGATAAAGGATAAAAATGTTGGCGTGCCAATAGCACTTTCTAGATATGAAATATTAGACTATAGTTTACGTATTAATCGAGTTCAGAAAATGACCCACTTCTTGAAAGTAGCTGCTAAAAGGTCTTATACATGCCAGTACTCAGGCTCTGCCTGTAGCCGTCATCCTAGCCCTTCCCAAGGGATGAGCTCCCAGGGAAGGTTTGTGAGCAGAGATAGTGGGGAGGAGGGGTGAAGAGCAAGAGGGCTCCATGGACAAACATGTCTGGTTCTCTGTAATGGAAAATTTTAGAAAACTAGCTCTGGGCTTCATTGGCCGGCCTCCTGCCACCACAAGGTAGGAGAAGTAGGTGGCTGGCAGAAGGGCAAAGGGCAGAGGGAACTTGGGAGCCAGTATGGGGTGAGGGGCAGCACAGGGGAGACTCTCCTACAGCCCTCCTCTGGCTCTGCTGCCCTGCCCCTCCCTCCCCCAGGCTGGGGCAGTTGGCCCTGGCTGTGAGGACAGCACCCTGTCTAGACCTGAACTGTGCCCTCAAAGAGGGGGACTTGGACTGGGGGAAATGAGGCCAAGAAGCAAAAAGCAGGGTCAAACCTTGGAGGAAGGGCCATGCACTGAGTCAGGAAGAAAAGGCCCTGGGCTCTATTCCAGCTCTGTCTTCCAGCCTGCTCCCAAACCTACTGGGGCTCACCAATGGGTGGGGACTACTCTGGGAAACAACTGTTGAGAGAGATCAGGTCTATTGGAAATGGAGAATCTGCATTCTGTCTGCAGACAATCCTGTAGGTGAGCCTAGAAGACCCATAGCCACTGTCTCCTCCATCAGTTCCAGCACCAGGACTGGAAGCTGTGAACTGGGCTCGGCTGTAGGCTCTACAACCAGAGTAGAATGAATGGGCAGGAAGGAGGCCAAGAGATGGAAATCAAGAATCAGAACAAGTCAGTACGTGGACTGAAGAGGAAACCCTAAGCCAAGTTTCCACAGAACAATCAAAGAGGGACTAGGGACTGGGGCTTGGTGCCAGAGGGCCACCCCTCCTTCCTGGTCCCTAAGAAACTGGGAGAGCCTACCAGGACCAGATCTAATCCCAAATTTCCCTCATACTCCTTGGCAGAAGGCATTAACCATATCTAACCCCTGAAGGCCTGTTCTCAGGAGACCCAAAGCCAATTTCTTTCCCTTGGTGCTGGCAATTAGATTCGGCCCTTCAATCAAACCTACCATATAGCCAGTAGCTCTCCTCTGGTCATCTAAAGTTACCCATTTAACCTCAGGGTCAGCCCAATGGTGCTAAAGTATTCATTCTGTTGATTTCCAGACAGACGACACACACACACACACACACACACACACACACACACACACACCCCTACCACACACACACACACACATCCCTACCACACACACACACACACACACCCCTACCACACACACACACACACACACACACACACACCACTGTCCAGAGGTAGGAAATGTGTTCATCTCCAGGTGGCATGCCTTTGCTTCAGTGGTGATTGTATTAGCACGGATCCAACCTTGGGCTCCTCTCCCTGCCTTGGCAGCCCCCCAGAAACCCCGCCCAGAGAGGAAGGGTTAAGTGCATGGGGGCTGGCCCAGAGAGCGGCTCCAGAGCAGGGCAGCCTGCAGCCTGTGCCCCGACGGATTCCTCCAGCACGAGCCTGCCAGCCGCAGCCTTTGTTGATGGACTCTGCCACAGGCTCGACTGACATGCAATGCTCCGCCCTGGTGGGGCTGGGGCCAGGCTGCCGGCCAAGCACCCCAGCCTCCTGTCTGGAGACACTCTCTGAGGTACACTCTCCAGAGTCCCAGGCCCGGTTCCCAGACAGAGACAATGAAGAGCAGCCTCCCCAGCTGGGAAGAGTCAGGTTACAACAGGTTCCACCACTTTCCCCCACTCAGACCCATCCCTGGCCTTCCCCAGTTGCCAATTTCCACTGCACTTCAGCTGGGCACCCCCAACTGTTCAGTTTCACTGCAGCACCCTGAAAATCTTCCCCTTAGATCTGTGAGGCACCATCTCCCAACCTCAGCCTCAAGAAGACAGAGTTTGTCAAGCAAGGCTGCAGAAAGCCATCCCATTCCCCACAAGGGATCCTAGCATCTCCCAACAAACCACTGTTAAGGAGCCTGGCCTCAGAGCGGGCAGATAAGCAGCTTGGAGCTCAGAGATGAGGGCAAGAATACTCATCCAGCTGGACCCATCCAGTCCATGGGAATCAAAGTAGCCAAGGTAAAACTTTGGGACCATATCCTCGAGGCCCAGTGGAGGCAGAGTTACTGAGGAAGGTCCAGAGCCCCCAGCCCCAGCAGGCCCCCTCTCCCCCGGCCGCCAATAAGCCCCCATGCGTACCTGCTGCATATGAAGCCGATGGAACTGGTCTGCAATGCACTGAAGTTTTCGGGCAATCTGTACCTCTGCTCGATGCTGCCACTGTCCTTCGGGGGACTGCTCACCGAAGGGCAAGCCTGCAGGGAAACCCGCAGGGAGCGGGAGCCGGTAGCCAGCATTGCCTGCAGAGACAGAGGGCCCACATCTCAGCATTCTCTTTAGCTCCCCAGTCCTGCCCATGCCAAGAGCTGGGGCTGAGGCCTTTATCAGGGCATTCTGCCAAATCTGGATAGCCTGACTTGCCTGCTGCCCAAGTGTATAAAAGTTTATGCTGGGAGAACAGAAGGAAATGGTCCCTGCCTTCCCTCCAGTTCTCCAATCACCAGCAGTCCATGGCAAAGGTACTACATGTGGGTGGACCTGACAACCTTCTGTCCTCATTTACCAAACTATCTTTGACTACAGTTTATGATTCCTGTAGTAGCAGGCTGAAGCTCTCCTCTGGAGAAGCACTGGAAGCAGCTCACCAGACTTCCTGGGGGGAATAAGCAAGGGACCCAGAAAGAGAAAACCAAGAAAGGGTCTTCACTTTTTAAGTACAGTAGAGGAAGACCAGTCTCAGGTCCTGACACTCTGGGCAATGGCACCAAAACTAGGGAGAGCACTCCTCAGACCCAGAGAATAGCCAAGGTCCTCTCTGGAGGCAGTCCGTCCCTGCACGACCTCTAGACCTCAAGACCAGCGCTCCACACTTAGCAAGTGCTAGGCACTGAGCTGCCGCTAGGGGCGCCCACCCTCCTCCTCCCTCCTTTCCCTTTTCCCTGCCCGCCAGCCTTTTCCACCTTCTCAGACTCCCTCCAGAGCTGCTGTGCTGGAATTGCCCCATGGGGCGCTCCTTCTGGGAATAACTGCAGTGTCTCCTCAATCTGCTCCGCCAGACACAGCAAGATAGCCTCTGAGCCTTTCCCCTCCCTCCATAAGCTAGTGTGCTAAAAGAAGAAAACAGACTAAATCTCAGAAGAGGGCATGCTCGTAAAACAAAATTCGTAAGCCCACAAGTGAAAGGGTCTTGTCTGACTGAGCCTTGGTAACAGCCCCTCTGCTGGCATGGAGCCCAGGTAGGCCCAACCTCTTTCTCCAGTTCCGCTTCCAAGCACAGAAAGTCCCAAGTGACACCTCTGCCTTCAGAAACCTTCCCTCCCAGAATGGACTGGGCTTTTCCCTTCACTGTCAACACCAAGTCACAGATCCCTCAACCTCCTCCAGGGCAACACGAGCCACTTTAAGCAAAGTACATCACCGGGTCACAGAAGACTGGCTACTCCACAGGCCACAGGATGTAAAAGCTGAGGCCCAGATACCCTCTTTCCAACCCAAGGAGACACTGTGGACCCAAGGGTCCCTCCAGAAAGGGACAGAAAAGCAGAAATAGTGGCACGGTAATCTGCCCTTCTTGGGGCCTGAAGAACACAGGTGAGGAGCAACAACAGGCCGAGAGGCAGAAAGGGTGACAGCTGAGGAACCAGTAGCCCCTGCTGTTCAGTTTGGGGAAGGAAACAGCAATTGGCAGGTTTGGGGAGGGAAAGTCCCCTCTTTTCCCCCAGTCTCTATAGGAGGAGTCCTGAGGCTAAAAGCACTCACCATAAAAGAGTCGCTGGGGTTCCTCGGTCACCCCACAAGGCAGCATGACACCCTGGCTTGGGGAGGCTGGACTGAGGGTCTGGGTGGCTTTGTCTTCCTGGCTGGCGGGTCGAAGCCCAGGGCCACAGCAGTGGGTGAGGGGGAAGAGCTGCAGACGGCTGAGGGGGCAGTCCAGCTGGCTCTGGGCAAGCAGGTCAGCAGAGAGCAAGCGCCCTGGCTGGGTCTCCGGCTCCCCATCCTCTGGCTGGAACACATCGTCCTCCAGCTCCTCCACACACTGAGGTGGCTCCATCTCCTCTGTCGGGGGGCAATGCAGGCATCCAGGATGCTGCCCCCCACCCAAGCCAAACCTGGAAGACTCCCCTCCCCTTCCTTCTGCCCTGCTTACCCTTCTTATCCAGGGAAGTCAGGCCAGGTACTGGTGATAAAGCACTGCCAAGGACAACACCCACACCCAAATGTGGACTGCCTCGCTGTTCAGGGACTCCCTACACCTCTTCCCTGGGTCTGCCCAGAGCCACCCTCCCCTTGGCCTCTTCTTCTGACTCAGGCTGGTCATGGTCATGAAGTTTGACTGCTGTTGACTCTGGGCAATAGCAAGGGTATGTATGATCAGCCGCTACAAGCTCTCGCAGGGTACCTGGGGCAATGCTAACAAGACTCCCTGTGAGTGGCTGTGGGAGGGCAGAAGCGTGCTGTGACTGGCTATAGACACAATGCTCACAACACACACACTCACTCCTTCACTGTCCTGGGGAGTAGCCACCAAGCTCTCATCTTCGTCCCAGCTCAGCAGCACAAACAAAAGGCAGCCTTCCTAGGGCAGCCAGGTTCCCTCCAAACCTGCTAAGCCCCGCCTAGCTGCCCATCTACTCTAGTCTCCACCCCCTGCTTGATCAACACGACAAACAGGCTCCCTGGTGTGTTCTGAGTGTGTTTTGGGAGGGAGAGAGGAGAAAGACCCAAGTTAGTCATTGCTGCTGCCCTCTCAGCGGAGCAGAGCTGGGTGCCCCCCACAGCTTGGCCTAGAGGGTAGATCCAGCATCCAGCGGAGGGGCCAGCTTGCCCCAGTTCAGTCTACTCGTTAGTCTCCATGACTTCAAATCTCTCCCCACAGCCTACCATTCCTGCCAGCGCCGAACCTGAGATGGGTATAACCTGCCTCACAGAAGGAAGTGAAATTCAGCCCTCTGTCTGTGACCTCACTTACTGCCTATAGTACTCAGGCTGTTGATACAAGTTCCTTGGTGATAAATAAGTTCCTCTTGCTCCACCTGATGGCTCTAGGAAGTCTGAACTGGGAGCCACCCGGCACGCAGAGCTCCCAACCCAGTCCCCGAGATACACACCAGGAACCCCTTAGGGCCCCGGGGGCACCCAGAAGCAGCAGCCACATGAATGGGTTAAGGATACAGAGACAATGTTCGTCACTGACAGACTTACTTAGAGATCCCCTGGGAATTCTGTCTCCCAGTCTCTTGCCTTTGAAGAACAAGACAAATGGTCTGTGGGTTGGTGATGTACTTAAAGGAATCTCAGTTAAATTCAGAAATCCTGGCTTTTCCAAAGGCAAGCTCTCTCTGAGGTGCTTGCTTCAACCCTCCCTCCAACCAGTTCTTGAGCTAGGTAGCTGTGATCCTATCTGCCCTCTTTCCTGGAGAGCGAGATGCCCCTAGGATGGCAAAACAGGCAATGGTGTTCTTTGGATAGTGTTTCCCAAAGTGGGGACGGGGAGAGAACTCCAGCTTATCAGCACCAGAAAACAAAGTCTGGCGCTGAAAGGACCAAGAGCTGGCTGTCCTGCCAGTCACTTAGCAGGGGGCTCCCCTCCTGCCCTTCAACCTTTTCTCTGCAAGCTGGCAATCCCAACCTTTGGGTCCTCCAAAGCCAATCACAAGCAGGAGTCATTGTCTGGGTTTTTCCTTTGAAGCCCGTCACCTCCGCATTTCCCTCCCAGCAAAGCCCCAAAGTTCAGCCCTTGCCTGGACTGGACAGTGGGGGGGGATGCAGCCAGAGGGTGTGGCTCTGCAAGCGGGCTGGTGGGGGTTGGGTGGGGGGGACACCCTACCTTCTCTCCACAGGAACTGCAGGCAGGAGCCTCGGGAGAGTGGCTGGGCAAAGTCAAGTGTAAACTGGGATACAGTAAAGAGATCCTCTTCTCCCCATCCCCCGAGCTGCAAAGGTGATGTCCAGACTGGGAGGAGGGGGCACTTGCTGAGAGCACTGCCAGGGAAGGCTTTATTCCTAGCGAGGGGAACTACAGCCCGCTGCAGCAAGCCCAGACCCTAAGGGCTCTCTACGCAGGGATGCTGAACTTAGACTCCTCCTCCTAAGGGAAGCCAGACGCTCTGAACCTGGACAGGGGCTAAAATTTGGGAACGCACACATACACACACACTCACGCACTCACACAACACACAGCCGACCTGGATGACTCCAGGAGGGAGTCTCAGCCTCCGAGTCGTGATGCCAGGGCTCCGCGCCAGGGTCCAGCGTGACGGGCACTCGGGGGCTTGTCGCCCAGACTCAATGGGGAAGGACGGGAAAAGCCCAGCTGTTAAGGAGAGGAGCCTTCAGACTCCGCGGGAAGTCAGGACGCCCTACGACTCCCTACCCTACCCCAAAGTCAGACACAGAGGCCAGGCCATTTTAGGGCGCCCAGGTCTACTCAGCGGTGCACCGCAGGTTCGCCCGCCCACCTGGACCCAACCCCTTGGCGTCTCAAATGCTACTACACCCAAGTTCCCTCGTGGAGCAGCGCACCTAGATGTGGGTTCTGCACCCCGTTTCCGCACCCCAGCGCCTCAGTCCTTCAATGGTCACCCCAAACGCCTGCAGCCCAACCCTTCTCGGGCCCCCGCGCGCAGAGCGACTCCACTCCCCACTTTCCCGACGAGATGCGATCCAACTCCGCCCGGCCCCCAGCTGCACGGGCGCTCACCGGGCTGCAGCGGGAGGCGGGAGGCGCAGGCAGGGGCGGCGGCTGCAGCTGGCGGGCGGGCGCAGGAGGAGGCCACTCAGCACCGCGCGGTATTGTTTCCAAAATACGCCCGCTCGGGGCATCCCGCAAACAGCTGATGAGGCCCCGCCTCCGGAGCGTCACGCCGTCGGCTGGCCAATGGCGAGTGGAGCCCCAAGTCCCGGGCTGGGCGGCTGCCAGGGACTGTCACGAATGTACGAACCTTCCCTTGGAAACATTGCAAGGGGCCGAGCAAAATTCCTACTCCCGCCAGAAACGCATTTGGAGCATCGTCGTCCGCGCAGATTCCGTTCCTAACGCAGGCTCTGAAGCGCCAGAGAGTCCCTGACTCCTCTCTGTTTGGAGCGAGAGAGGGGGCGTCAAAGTGACTTTTGTCTTCTCTTTCTCGGGAACGGGCTGAATAATTACACCGCGTCCAGAAAAGGAGGGGAAGATGAGGCGGGGAATTTTCAGACGCTGGCTGCGTCTTGTGGGTGCAAGATGCGGGTCCCCGTGGATCCCGGCCTGGTGGCAAAGTACCCTCCCGCCTGCCGAGCGGGTCAGAAGAAAACTCCAGCCCCAAATCTGTAGGAAAAATGAGAATACGTGTGTCTGGCGCTGTTGCTGAGTGCCATTCAGATCAAACACATCCAAAGGGACACTCATGTCCTCTTCTTGACTGGGCGTGGACACTTGGAAAATACCATCGGGCTGGAGGAGAGGAGAGATCAAGAATGCAGGAGCTGCTTGGGCAGCTGACATCCTGTTTATGGCACCATCCAGAGATAGGGCAGGCGCCGCCAGGAGAGCAGCGCTGCCTGCAGAGCCTGCGCTGTCGGTAACGGAGTCCATGGGCTAGCTCGCAAACATTTATTGAGCACCTGCGTTTGAATGCCGGTACTGAGCTAGGAACAACAACAACAACAACAACAACAAAAAAAAACCTGGTGCCTGCCCTCTGAGAGCTTCCAGTCTACTTGGAGAGGAGGACCTGAAAATAAAGGAAAGCAGCATGGAATGCGTTAATTTTAGGGATAATGACTGCTGGGAAGTGCAGAAGAATTCAGAATGCAAAGACAGTACGACTTCAGGGAGATGGCTTTTGAGTTGGGCTTTAAAGGATGGGAAATTTTTTCAAGAAGGAAAACCAGATAAAACAATTCAGGCCTCAGGCAGCAGAACAAAGTATCGAACTGGAAGGTAGGATCATTGAGTCCACACTGGGATTTAGGAAGGATGGACACGGACAGGTAGATACAGGTCTGAATACCGAGGTGTCCCTGGAATGTCAGGCTGGGGAATCTGTACTTTATTCTGGAGGCAAAGGGGAGCCAGCAAAGATTTTACAGATGAGTGACTTGACCCAGAAATCCGTGAGAGGGAACCAGTCCCTGCAAAGACGAGGTGGTCGATGCTGGGGCCTGACCCCAGGGGCAATGGGGACTAGCTCATCACCAAGCTGCTCTCTCTGGGTTGTAAACCTAGACAGGTTTAGGTTAAGTGGAACTGGGGCCCTTAGTCCAGAGGAGCCTGAAATCTCCTTATACATTTTTCCTATCCATTCGTTCTTTTCCTAGCTCCCAAAAAGAGTGATTGAAAGAGAGCAAACCAGGCATACTGAGGGCTGTAGTTGCTAGAGTAAGAAAGTACTGTCCCCGAAGGACAGAGAAGAGGGAGAAGGAACGGGGAGAGTCAACGCTGGCCAGCAGCCCAATCCCCTCAGGAGCCGACAGATATCCACAAAGATGGGCTGGAGCCAGAAGGAGGTACTTTATTTTTCTGGGAGACTTGGGCCAGGAGGGAGTGTCAGAGCTGGTCGGGGTGACCTCGCACTCATGCCACTTGAGATGCAGAGACCAAGCCCAGCCTCAAGGCAGGGAACTGAGGAGCCCTGACTATGCTCACCATGCACACACCTCCTTCTCCTCATTCTTTCTATCCTTCTCTTCTTAGTGGCTTTCCTCCTGGGCCAGTGGCTCATGCCGGCCAGTGATGATCATGAGTGGGACTTAGGGTCAGGAGTGGGGAACCGAAAAAACGACTCAGTTCTGAATCTATCCTCTGGAGCTGCATGGTCCCCGGGATGCACGGGTCATCCTGTTTCTCCTGACCTACCCAAACTGCTGAAGCTCTGCCTCATGCATCACAGCCCTGAAAGGTGGGTCTACAAGGCAAGGAAGCTGGTACCTGGGATCCATGTACCCACCAGACTCTTCAGCTTTAGTGTGTATGAACCCCTGAAACTGGCTCCATAGTGTGTGGGTTCACACAAACTTTTAGGGGGTGGCTCCATAGCTTACAACAGTTTCCCAATAGGATCTGTGACCCTATAAAAGGTTAAAATCACCATTGTAGGAGAATGGGGCTGGGGAGCAGAAGAGATCATCTTAGTGGGGCTGGACAGCTTGCAAGATGGTGGAAGGGTCACACTCTTAGTGACATTTCTTCTAAGACCTCTCTCCCAGGCCTTTCCATCCTGCTCCCTCAGGCATCTGAAGGACAGAGCTCCCAGTAGCTTGGCCTCCTGTGCTCTTAGCCTCTAAGGTCAAGCAGCAGGGGCCCAGCCTTCTGAGCTGGAAGGACCAGAAAAGACTTTCAGGGATAAAGGGGTCAGGGAGGTCAGGAGCCTCCTCCCCACTCTCATCACCGTCAAAGCAGACCCCTCCCTCTTGTGCCCTTTCTTTCTCCCTTCCAGCACACAGCAGTCTCAACAGTGTCAGGACCTCCTGTGCTGGAGTTCTGGGCTCTGAGCTCTCTGACCACCAGCAGCACCCTAGTAGCAGATGAACCCTGGGCTTTTGACAGGGCTCAGAGCAAATGTACATTGCAGCCACAACAGGCCTTTTTTGAGAATTTCCTCTCTTTCTCTTCCCACAACTTACCCCAATTTGTTTTTCCCTTTGCTGACTGATGCTGGCTCCAGAAGGAGGGTCCCCAAAGAAAGGCAGGGTTGTTCTGAAAGGCATCAGGGCAGAGGCCTGAGGGGGAGGCAGACCTTCCCCAACAATCTGGGAGGGATGCAAAGAGTTAAGGGGGGGCTGCTTTCAACAGAAGAGAAAACCCAGCTCCCTATAGAAAGTGTGCAGGAGCCCTCTCCATTGTTTTACCTGGCTATAGGATTTCTCTCTGAGACAAGGAATGGGCTCCAAAACTCCAGTAACTGGATCACTGGGAAGGGAGGTTTTTAAAAACCAGCTGACAGCTGAATAATAGGAATTACCAGGCAGGCTGCCCTGGGGTTACTGAGGTTTGTAACTCAACCCCCAGGGAGGGGTTAGATTGGAAACTGATTTATGGGTAAGGTGGGGGTCTTGGTGGGGGTGCCCATAGTGCTTGACCTGCTTACCTCTTAACTCCTTCCATGAGGGATCATGTGCGTAAGAAAGACCAGGAACCTGGAAGGTTTGGGTGTCCTTCCCTCAGTGGACTTGCTCTGAGAGAGTGAATTTATCTCTCAGTGCATCATTTCATCTGTCTGCAAAGGAACAGTCCCTTTCTTCTGAGTTGCAGAGAGAGAGAGAGATGAAGAGACAGAATATACCAGGACAGACAGATTGGCTTCTGCTAATTGAGGAAGCAAGTGAAGAGACTTGATTTCCCGGTCATTGAGCTCACTGCTTGCCAATCAGTGGTTCGGTGGGGTTTTGATAGAAAAAGCAGATACCAAGGAGACAATGTTTGGAATTCAGAGACCTGGATGTGAAGGGAAATGCAGAGATAGAGGCTGCCATGCTGGAGTCCAGTGGAACCTAAAAAATGAGGTGGAGTCCAGGATCCCATGAATTATGCCATTCAGTACATATTCAGCTTCATTTGGGGGAACACAACAAGTATTTGCTGAATGAGTGAATAAATGAATGTACATATACACAATTAAAAAATATGAATAGTTTTGTGTTGGCAAGTGGAAAAAAACCTGCAGTGGAGCATTTTCCATAAATGTTCTGTCTCCACTATGTTTGCCACATGGAATGGCTGGCCTTAACCTGAGTTTCTTCTCACCAGCAGGGCCTTCCCCTGGAAGGCAAAGGTGATGCTTTCAAATTGCACCTCCAACCACCCTCCTCCAGGCTTGGCACATTCTGCACCTAGGTCTACAGGGACAAATTTACAGAAAAACTACAAGCAGGCCCTCAGGGCAGTGTCCTCAGCTCCCCACTCCCCCACCTCTGGCCCAGCCCAGGGCTCAGTATGCCCATGAAAAAGACATCAGTTCTATTCTGCCAAGAAATGAAGAAACCCAACCAAAATACTCTTACTCTGCTTTCCCAGGGATGCAGCCTCTCTCCTGGGCAAAAGTACATCACTATGTCAGTACATACTTCTCCTTGAGATTGGCAGGGAACTCTGAGGAGCTAATGGCTAAGGACACAGAATGATGGATTGCTATCAAGGAAACCAGCCACCTGGAAAAGCTGGGCATCAGTCCCTTCTGGGTCTAGAGGCTCCCAGGTTTTGAAGTTGGTGCTCAAGAGGATCTGGGCCAAGAAGATGAGTTGGATCAGCTGTTTCCCAACCAACCTTTCAGCCCCCACTGTCCTGGACTGGAGGAAGGTCACTATCCGGCAATGAGAGAGAGGCTCAGTCACTGAGGTGTGAGTTCATCAGACATTCACTGGGCACCTGCCACATGCTAGGCCCCATGCCAGGGGCTGGAGGTGCAGGTGCAATCCCTGGGGGGACCCTTGAGCATATCCATATCCTTTCTTCCTGAACATGAACCCTTATATGCACACCTACACACAAGCTGAAAGAGGAACTGGGGACAGGAGGAGGCTATGGTAGGAAAGACTGCAGCTGGATGAGCTAAGGGAGGCTGAGCCTCCCTGAAGGGGTCTTGCCTTTCTTGTGACAGGGGCAACCTGGGAATGTCTGATGCGGCACTTCTTCCCTGTTCCCAAAGCCCACTCATAATCAGGTCAAGTAGAAAGAGTTCTAAATTAGATGTCAGGAAATCTGGGTTCTGTTCCCAGCTCTGCCATTAACAGATGACCTTCCAACACTCAAATTTATGTCCTTGCCCCTACAGATTCAGAGGGGGCATCACTTGAGTAAACAAGCTGGCTCCACAGGGCTTAGGACTTTGGGGCAACACTAGCCCCTTTCCCCAATCTGGCCTGAGCTCCCTGGGCTATCATCAAAACAGCCCTCACCTGTTGAGCACCTTTTGCATGCCAGACACATGACAGAATGTGTCTCATTTAATCCTAAACAACCCAAAGAGGGAGCTATCACCACCGGTGCCCTTTTACACTCAAGGAAATAAGGTCACTTCTCTGAAGATAGGCAAAGAGCAGCAGAACCATGATTTGAGACCACATCTATCTGATGAAAGCCCATGCTCACATCCCCTACATCTACTGCCTTACAGGCAAACCCAGTCCCTCCCACAGACGGATTTCACTCCCCTTCCCCCCATCAATAACACACTGTCCTCTGTGCCCCCAGAACAGGAAGGCCAAGCCTGAGGCAGCCTTGCGAGGTAAATTCCAGACTCTCTCAGTTGCAAACACTCCTGCTGCCACCACCACCTGCCGCAGAGGTGATTGCATCACCCGCAGGAAGCGGCCCAGCGGCCCAGCGTCAGCTCTGGGGTAAGTTTTCAGTTCCTACTTCTACGCTTGCCTGCATTGAGCACACTGCCTTATCTTCTACCCCTGCCCTGGCCCTGTGGGTTTAGGCAAACGTGTGTGTGATGGACAAGGGACTGTGGACTGTTGCTTAGATGGGATTTGTATGGGACCAGTGGGTACCCCTCTCCCTTTTCTGAACACTATCAGATGGGAGAGGGGAGGTCAGGCTGAAGGAGCTTTCCCAACCACGAACCAATCAGAGACCCTGTAGGCTCAGAGAAAAAGTCCTCTTGGATGCAGGAGACAAGTCCCAGGTAGCCACCATTCCCGTGCCCTGCCTTTCAAGGATGAGTACCCGCATGTCTGGGCCATGCCCAGCAGCCAGGTGGGCCACTGAGAGGCAGGTGCTGAAGAGGCTGCCAACATAGCCGTGATGTTTCTGGTGAGGTGTCTTGGGCCCATTCAATTGACAGATACATTGCACGGGGCTTTGCTTAACCCCCACCCTACATTGCCATGGAATCTTCAGGAACTGAGGACAGATCCTTGCCCCTATACTTCCTCTTCTGTCCATCCTGAACTTCCTTTCTCTCCCTGCCAACTTCCTTCTCTCTCTCCCTATGAAGCACTCTTTCTTTATCTCCCTAATTTCTCTTCCTACCCTGGTTTCCTCCTGCATTTGCCACCTCTCTCTGGCCTCACCTCGGCCCGCAGCAACAGTCAGCCCTCTATGGGCTCATAAAAAACTTGATGTTTTAGTGGAACTTATCCTGTGTGGAAAGGCTGCTTCTTTTTTTTTTTCTAATTAAGGTTTCACATGAAAAACATTGTGGTTACTACATTCACCCATATTATCAAGTCCCCTCCACACCCCATTGCAGTCACTGTCCATGAAAGGCTGCTTCTTTTAACATTATCATCCCATTTGAAAATGGTTCTTAAGTCTGAGTGACACTTGAAATGGCTCTATGAGTGGGGTTATCGCTCTCTTCACCCAGACAGAGAGCGCTGTCAAACCAGTGCCCACTATGTGGGTCTCTCCCACCTCTCAGACGCTCTTTGCACCACAAACCTGACTTAGTCCTTGGCAAGGGATAGGGCACCTGAATCAGTGATTTGAATAAATAACAAGTTGTTCTTTTAGGACCAGCCCCAACTTAAATAATCAATACTGGTTTACTGTGTTAAAAAAAAAAAGTCAAACTGCAATGTGAAACTGGGTAATGATAGGGCTATTTTATGCTCTCTCCTAAGGCTTTGGGGTCATTAAACCTGTTCTAGATGTAATATCCCCCCAGAAATGAAGGGAGACCCAGGGACTCTGAGCTCTTCCCCCAAGTCAGACCAGGTAATGGAGCCTATTCCAGGTTTCATGGATTCCTGAACATCATCTGAGGCTATGTAAGGTGATGAAGAAACTGAACATCAGGATCCATCCTGGATTTCACAACTGGAGAAAAATATCAACAATTCTCAGATGCTTTAAAATAGAATCGTTTCTTTAATCCTGACCTCGCTCACAATAAGAATATAAAATATACAAAACTGACCTTTATATAAGCCCCTAACACAAATTCTCAATGACCTTAGACAGAAACCCTTCCCAAGCTTGCATCAGCTCTGAGATGGGGTCATAGAGTACTTCACTGTGCCTTTGGACCAGGTAAGCTCTCAGAGGGGAGGACACAAAGAGAATCTTGATGGAGCTTTCAGTTTAAAATATATTTCTCTGGAAAGCATTCCTGGAGCTTACCAGCTTCCTTGTCTGCAGGAAGGAGGTTTTTGCTTAAATGTTTATTGCTCAGATGTTCCCTGGAGGCAGAGAGTTTCTTTCTCTATTCCATTTCTTTAGTAGTGAAAGGTTGTATCATCATCTTTGAAATGTGATATTTAAAACATAATTTAGTCTTTTGCTTTGGGGACCTTGCTTATGTGTCCCAAACCATGTTAGGAGTATTAGGGAGGCCATAAGGTATAAAACACATCTTCTGCCTGCCTTCCCACTCTCTGCTCTTATAGTATTTATTGAGATATAATTCACCCACCATAAAGCTTACTCATTTAAAGTATACCATCTAATGGTTTTGAAATATATTTCCAGAGTTTTGTGACTATCATCACAATATTAAAACATTTCATCACCCCCAAAAGAAACTCCCGTACCCATTAGCTATCACTGTTCATTTTCCTCAGCCCTTCCCCAGAGTCAAGTCATCACTAAGCTACTTCTTATTTGCCCATTCTGGACATTTTGTATAAATGGAAGCATATTCTGTGTTGTCCTTTGTAATTTTCATTCACTTAATGTTTTCAAGATTCATCCATGTGGTTGTGTGTGTCAATATTCCTTTTTATGGCTGAATAATATGCCGTTGTATGGATATACCACATTTGTTTATCTGTTCATCAGTTGATGGACATTTGAGTTGTTTCTACCTTTCAGATGTTGTGAATAGTGCTTCTATGAACATTCATGTATAAGTTTTTGTTTCAGTACCTGCTTTCCATTCTTTTGAATACATACCAGGAGTGGACTTCCTGGATCAAGTGATACCTGCACGTTTAAACTTCTGAGGAATCATTGTGGGTTTTATTTGCATTACCTAATAACTAATGTTGTTAAATATCTTTTTGTGGGCTTATTGGCTATTTGTATATCTTCTTTGGAGAAAAAATGCCTATCCAAATCCTTTGCCTATTTTAAAATTGGGTTATATGTCTTTTTATTATTGAGTTGTAAGAATTTTTTATACATTTTGGATACAAGTCCCTTATCAGATATATGATTTGCAAATGTTTTCTCCTATTAGTGGTTTTTTTACTTGTCATGATGAGGTCATTAATTTGCAGCACAAAAGTTTTTTATTTTGATGTAGTAAAATTTGTCTATTCTTTCTTATGTCACTTTCACTTTTGGTTTCGTATCTGAGAAACCATTACCTAACCCAAGGTCACAAAGATTTATTCATATGTTTTTGTCTAAGAGTCCTACAGTCTTAGCCCTTATATTTAGGCCTGTGCTCCACTTTTAGCTAATTTTTGAGCCTGTTATAAAGAAAGGATTCAAGTCATTCTTTTGTGTGTTGATATCCAGTGCTCCCAGTACAAATTGTTGAAAAGACTATTTTTTCCTTACTTAAATGGTCTTGGCAGCCTATTGGCCATATATGTAAGAGTTTACTTCTGGACTCTCAGTTCTACTCCTTTCATCTATCTATATGTCTGTCCTTTATGCCAGAACTACACTGTCTTGATTACATTAACTGTGTAGTAACTTTTCTTTTTAATTTTCAATTTTGCTATCACTAATGTACAATTACATGAACAACATAATGGTTACTTGACTCCCCCTATTATCAAGTCCCCACCACATACCACTTTACAGTCACTGTCCATCAGTGTAGTAAGATGCTATAGAATCACTACTTGTCTTCTCTGTGTCATACTGCGTTCCCCATATCCCCTCCCTTCATTATACGTGCTAATCATAATGCCCCTTATTCCCCTTATCCCTCCCATCCCACCCATCCTCCCCAATCCCTTTCCCTTTGGTAGCTGTTAGTCCATTCTTCGGTTCTGTGAGTCTGCTGCTGTTTTGTTCCTTCAGTTTTTGCTTTGTTCTTATACTCCACATATGAGTGAAATAATTTGATACTTGTCTTTCTCTGCCTGACTTATTTCACTGAGCATAATACCCTCTAGCTCAATCCATTTGTTGCAAATGGTAGGATTTGTTTTCTTCTTATGGCTGAATAATATTCCATTGTGTATATGTACCACCTCTTCTTTATCCATTCATCTACTGATGGACACTTAGGTTGCTTCCATTTCTTGGCTATTGTAAATAGTGCTGCAATAAACATAGGGGTGCATATGTCTTTTTCAAACTGGGCTGCTGTGTTCTTAGGGTAAATTCCTAGGAGTGGAATTCCTGAGTCAAATGGTATTTCTATTTTGAGCTTTTTGAGGAACCTCCATACTGCTTTCCACAATAGTTGAACTATTTTACATTCCCACCAGCAGTGTAGGAGGGTTCCCCTTTCTCCACATCCTTGCCAACATTTGTTGTTTGTGTTTTGGATGCTGGCCATCCTAACTGATGTGAGGTGATATCTCATTGTGGTTTTAATTTGCATTTCTCTGATGATTAGGGATGTGGAGCATCTTTTTTTTTTTTGGTATTGTTAATGTACAATCACTTGAGCAATATTATGGTTACTAGACCCCCTATTGTGGAGCATCTTTTCATGTGCCTGTTGGCCATCTTAATTTCTTCTTTCAAGAAGTGTCTGTTCACCTCCTCTGCCCATATTTTAATTGACTTATTTACTTTTTGTTTGTTGAGGTATGTGATCTCTTTATATAATTTGGATGTCAACCCCTTATTGGATATGTCATTTATGAATATATTCTCCCATACTGTAGGATATCTTGTTGTTCAACTGATGGTGTCCTTTGCTGTACAGAAGCTTTTTAGTTTGATATAGTCCCACTTGTTCATTTTTGCTTTTGTTTTCCTTGCCTTGAGAGATATGTTCATGAAGAATTTGCTCATATTTATGTCCAAGAGATTTTTGCCTATGTTTTTTTCTAAGAGTTTTATGGTTTCATGACTTACATTCAGGTCTTTGATCCATTTTGAGTTTACTTTGGTGTATGGGGTTGGACAGTAATCCAGTTTCATTCTCTTACATGGAGCTGTCCAGTTTTGCCAACACCAGCTGTTGAAGAGGCTGTCATTTCCCCACTGTTTATCCATGGCTCCTTTTTCGTATATTAATTGACCATATGTGTGTCGGTTTATATCTGGGCTCTCTAGTCTGTTCCATTGGTCTATGGGTCTGTTCTTGTACCAGTACCAAATTGTCCTGATTACTGTGGCTTTGTAGTAGAGCTTGAAGTCAGGGAGCATAATTCCCCCTGCTTTATTCTTCCTTTTCAGGAATGCTTTGGCTATTCAGGGTCTTTTGTGGTTCCATGTGAATTTTAGAACTATTTCCTCTAGTTCACTGAAGAATATTGTTGGTATTTTGATAGGGATTGCATTGAATCTGTAGATTGCTTTAGGCAGGATGGCCATTTTGACAATATTAATTCTTCCTATCCATGAGCACAGGATGTGTTTCCATTTATTGGTATCTTCTTTAATGTCTCTCATGAGTGTCTTGTAGTTTTCAGAGTATAAGTCTTTCACTTAGTTAGGTTTATTCCTAGGTATTTTATTCTTTTTGATGCAATTGTGAATGGAATTGTTTTCCTAATTTCTCTTTCTGCTAGTTCATCATTAGTGTATAGGAATGCAACAGATTTCTGTGTATTAATTTTGTATCCCGCAACTTGGCTGAATTCAGATATTAGATCTAGTAGTTTTGGAGTGGATTCTTTAAGGTTTTTTATGTACAATATCATGTCATCTGCCAACAGGGACAGTTTGAGTTCTTTGTTGCCAATCTGGGTGCCTTTTAATTCTTTGTGTTGTCTGATTGCCGTAGCTAGGACCTCTAGAACTATGTTGATTAAAAGTGGGGAGAGTGGGCATCCTTGTCTTGTTCCCGATCTTAAAGGAAAAGCTTTCAGCTTCTCGCTGTTAAATATAATGTTGGCTGTGGGTTTGTCATATATGGCCTTTATTATGTTGAGGTACTTGCCCTCTATACCCATTTTGTTGAGAGTTTTTATCATGAATGGATGTTGAATTTTGTCAAATGCTTTTTCAGCATCTATGGAGATGATCATGTGGTTTTGTTCTTCTTTTTGTTGATGTGGTGGATGATGTTGATGGATTTTCGAATGTTGTACCATCCTTGCATCCCTGGGATGAATCCCACTTGATCATGATGGATGATCTTTTGATGTATTTTTGAATTCAGTTTGCTAATATTTTGCTGAGTGTTTTTGCATCTATGTTCATCAGGGATATTGGTCTGTCATTTTCTTTTTTTGTGGTGTCTTTGCCTGGTTTTGGTATTAGAGTGATGTTGGCCTCATTGAATGAGTTTTGGACTTTTTGGAAAACTTTAAAGAGGATGGGTATTAGGTCTTCACTAAATGTTTGATAAAATTCAGCAGTGAAACCATCTGGTCCAGGAATTTTGTTCTTAGGTAGTTTTTTGATTACTAATTCAATTTCTCTGCTGCTAATTGGTCTATTCAGATTTTCTGTTTCTTCCTGGGTCAGCCTTGGAAGGTTGTATTTTTCTAGAAAGTTGTGCATTTCTTCTAGGTTATCCTGTTTGTTACCATATAATTTTTCATAGTATTCTCTCATAATTCTTTGTATTTCTGTGGTGTCCATAGTGATTTTTCCTTTCTTATTTCTGATTCTGTTTATGTGTGTAGATTCTCTTTTTTCTGTGTAGAATCTTTTGAACTTGGGAACTGTGAGTCCTCTAACTTTGCTCTTGTTTTTCAAGATCATTTGGATATTTTTGATCCCCTTGCATTCCCGCATGAATCCACTTGTCAATATCTGCAAAAGAGGCAGCGGGTATTTTGATTGAGATTACATTGAACCCATAGATCAGTTAGGGAATATTGCCATCTTAACAATATTAAGTCTCCCAATCATAAACCTGCAATGTCTTTCCATGTATTTAAATATTTTTTAATTTCTTTCAACAATGCCTTAATAGTTTTCAGTGAACACATCTAACACATCTTTTGAAGAATTATTCCTAAGTGTTTTATCTTTTCTGGTGCTACTGCAAATGTGATTGTTTTCTTAATTTTATTTTCAGATTATTCACTGCTAGTGTATTGAAATACAATTAATTTTTGTATACTGATCTCATATTCCATAATCTTGCTTAATTCAATTATTTGTCTAATACTAGTTTTTCCTTTTTTTGAGGATTCCTTAGACTTTTCTACATACAAGACCATATCACCTGTGACTAGCGATAGTCTTACTTCTTCCTTTCCGATCTGTATGCCTTTTATTTCTTTTTCTTGCCTAAATTTCTTGGCTAAAGCCTCCAGTGCAATGTTGCACAGAAGTGACAAGAGTGGACATCCTTGTCTTATTTCTGATCTCAGGGAAAAAGCTTTCAGTCTTTCACTATTAAGTATGATGTTAGTTGTGGGGGTTTTGTAGATGCCCTTTATTACTGGGGAAGTTCCCTTCTATTCCTGGCTTCTTGAGTGTTTTTATTATGAAAATGTGTTGTATTTTGTCAAATGCTTCTCTGTATCTATTGAGATGATAATGTGGCTTTGTCCTTTATTTTATTGATTAACTTTATATGTTAAACCAACCTTGCAGTCTTGGGACAAAATCCACTTCATGCACAGTCCTTTCTATGCATTGCTGATACCAGCTTGCTAACCTTTTGTGCTCTAGTCTTTTGAGGAGGTACAATGTACACAGAAGAAGGAATAGAGGACGTGAATGCAAAACAGTATATAACCAAGTACTGTAATACTAAGTTTAATCAGTGCTCTTCTAATAAATAAATATTTATTGTGTGTCAACTGCTTTCCAGGTAGTGTGGATTGGGGAGATAAAAGCTGCAAGGGCTGAAGGGCCTCCTTTAGGCCCCTTGAGCCCTTCATTCTAGGCAGCATCCCCAAAATTATCAAGATCCCCACTCATTCTCTGCTGCAGGCATGATCAGGGGCCAATGGAAAAGAAGCCAGGACTGCCTGGGGATTTAATTAGGTGGCCAGAGATTCTGCTGTGATTCATTTAAGAAGCCAGAATAACAGGGTAAGAACAAGGCTATGGAGTTAGACAAATGGGGATTCAGATCCCAGAACTGGCACCTCCTGGTGATTTGGGAATAGTAAATTAACCTCTCTGAACTTAGTTACATCACCTGTCAGATGGAGATAATTATGGCACCCTCCTCATGTGGTTGTTGGGGAATAGAACTTAAACCATACAAAGTACCTAGTAGTGCTTTGGTACATAGTAGATGCTCAGCAAATCATCACGATTACCATGTGTTTAGCACCATGTGAAACCACAGAATAGGGAAAGAAAGTCCAGAAGAAGAATGAAAAAAACCTTGGCCCTATTTTCAGAAGGCATAGGTTTTAGCTGGGGAGTCAAATCTAGTTGTCAAACTAAGTCAAACTTAGATATGACTAAGCATGTAGCGAATAACTAGCATTACAAAAACAGCATATACTTTACCTGAAAAATTAGATTATGTAGAATATGATTAGTATAGGAATCAGTGAGACTGTAGTATGTGAAATTCTTGACACCAAGGTCCCTGACATATAGCAAGGACTTGAAAATGGCAGTAGTGGTCATTATTAACAGTTGCCTTCACCTTAAAAGTCTCCCTGAAACAGTGATTCTCAGTGTGGTTCCTGGTCCAGCAGATCAACATCGTCTGGAACTTGTTAGACATGTAAATTCTTGATCTCTTTGCCAGATCTACTGACTCAGAAACTCAGAGGGTGGGGCCCAGCAATCTGTGTTTTAATAAGCCCTTCAGGTAATTTGGATGCTGTGGTTCTAAACATTGGCTGCGCTTTAGAATTACCTGGGGAGCTTAAAGAAATCCCAATGCCCATGCTCCCCAACCAAGACCAATCAGAATCTCTAAGAATGGGATCCAGGCCATAGAATTTTTTAAAGCTCCCCAGGTTATTCAAATATACATCTAGGGTTTGGCTCTACATCATAAGGTGGAACTTTGCATTAACAAGAAGAGGACATTCCAAGTTTAAAAATTAATAAATTTACTAAAGCTGGTTATGGAAGAGGCCCTAAAATACCCCTTTTCCATCTTCTACCTCTCCTCCCAAATCTGCACCACAAGAATAGAGACATGGGAAGAGAGAGCCTCTTCCCTAACCTGAGGTTGAGCTGGGGATAGAACAAAGCATCCTGTCCCCTCCCCTTAGATGGATTGCCATCCCAGGGAATAGACACTAAAAGCTTGAGCCCGATGTTCATTTTTAATCACTCAGTGTTAAATTCCTTCTGGGCACAAGGAGGCATCTGCCTTGAACACAAGAGGATCTCATATCCCAAATCCTTTGCTTATCTATGAACCAGGAAGATCCTGTATCAGCCCCAATCCTGCACCCTAGGAGCCTGATTCAGATTGTCCCAAGAGGCAGCCTGTCCACCACATGCACACTGGCCACACCCCGCCTGACCTGGCATATTCAAAGTCCAGGATGATGTCTCAGAATGGAAGAGAACTTGGTGTCAAGCTTAGCAGAGTATGGAAATGAAGTATAAGCAGGGTATCATAGAGCCCATGTGCCATCCTGTATAAGTGGTCGTGCAAAATGAGACCTCTGGAATCCCTGGATTTTCACCCCTCACCGTGCCTGCCATTAAGGAGATTAGAGCTCCCAGGCTTCTGGGTTCTGCTTGCTGGTAAAGCAGAAGCTCCCTTTGCTACTGGCTGTTTTGGGGAAGTAGCTAGTAGTGAAAGAAGGGTGGGGGGCTGGAATCCTCAGACAGATAGAAATCCCACCATGCCCCTTATAAATCACTTAACTTCTTTGAGTCCCAGTTTCTTCTTCTGTTTATAAAACAATGGGGATATAACACGATAACAAATGTGCATGTCCTTAGCTTAGTGCCAACCACAGAGATGCTCAGGAAATATTAAGTTTCCCTTCCCTTTCCCAGAAAAGGGAAGGAGTGGCAGGGTATGATTGGCCAGCTGTTCAAGCCTTCCCTATGACCCCCCAGAACCACAAGTGTCCCTGCGACTCAGTGTCCGTGTCTCTCAGAACTTCTGCTAATTAAGAACAGGGTAAGATTTACATGTTAAATATTTCTCTGATAATTCCCCAGCTGGAGCCACAGCAAACCTGCGGTTTAATCAACTTTCAGTTACAATCTACATTCCCAGTACACAACTTAGAAACTCAAATAGCAGAACTTAAAAGTTCATTTTAATTTTAAAATTCTTCTTGTAAAAAATAATGTGACAATCTCGTGACCCTGTTTCTTCACAGGGGAGATGGTGTCACCCAGGCTGTGCCCATTCCCGTGAAGGCGTGGGGCTTTCTTCTGGACTTTCATTTTTGGGTTTGAGTTCACATTTCTCCATTCTCTCACAGAGTCTAGAGCTGAATTTCTAAAAGAGAAGAAAAGGAAGTAGAGGGAAAATGGGCTGTTTTCTTTAAAAGGAAATGGTTCTAACCTTGAAATGCCCCCCAGTCCTCTG
This sequence comes from Smutsia gigantea, assembly GCA_032199065.1. NCBI lineage: Eukaryota > Metazoa > Chordata > Mammalia > Pholidota > Manidae > Smutsia > Smutsia gigantea. The sequence goes on along the minus strand of JAVSCE010016990.1, from coordinate 136,172 downwards.
GAATGCCCACATGAATCCCACTTTCCCACCCTGGAAATCTGAAAATAACACCAAGACAGGATGGCCACAGATGTTGTGCTTATTTGTACCCATTTGCATACACTTAGAAGCAAACATGCACTATGAATTAACTAGGGCGCCCAGTGATGACTGCAATCAACCCCAATATTGCAAGCTGGCCTGTGGGAAGCCAATGGCATGACCACAGCGCTGGTCAGGACAGTGCTGCTGGTCAGACACAGCTCCCGCTTTAGGGCCAAAAACCCAATGCTGCAGAGACCTCGTGTTCCCCTTTCATCTCTCTGCCCTCCCTTTCTGACCCTCCCCACACCATTTCCTTCTCCAGATCCAGACCCAACTGCCCTTTCTTCTTCTCCCTCCAAGTCCAGGAGAGGCCATGGCTTGGTGACCCCCTCCTGAAAGCACTGAGGTAAGGTGGGCCTGAGCACCACAGGATTCTAGACTGCAGAGAGCTCTCCAGCCTGGGAAGAACAGGGCACATACCCCTTCCACAATGCCTGCTCCCCTAGAGAATCTGTACAGTAGCTACACTGGGGCACACACTGGAGCAGGCCAGGAGCGTGGAGCCTCATAAGGAAACCTCCAGGAAGGCAGGCAGAGGAGCGTGGGGCCTCGTAAGGAAACCTCCAGGAAGGCAGGCCGGGAGCGTGGGGCCTCGTAAGGAAACCTCCAGGAAGGCAGGCCGGGAGCGTGGGGCCTCGTAAGGAAACCTCCAGGAAGGCAGGCAGAGGAGCGTGGGGCCTCGTAAGGAAACCTCCAGGAAGGCAGGCAGAGGAGCGTGGGGCCTCGTAAGGAAACCTCCAGGAAGGCAGGCCGGGAGCGTGGGGCCTCGTAAGGAAACCTCCAGGAAGGCAGGCCGGGAGCGTGGGGCCTCGTAAGGAAACCTCCAGGAAGGCAGGCAGAGGAGCGTGGGGCCTCGTAAGGAAACCTCCAGGAAGGCAGGCAGAGGAGCGTGGGACCTCGTAAGGAAACCTCCAGGAAGGCAGGCAGAGGAGCGTGGGACCTCGTAAGGAAACCTCCAGGAAGGCAGGCAGAGGAGCGTGGGGCCTCGTAAGGAAACCTCCAGGAAGGCAGGCAGAGGAGCGTGGGGCCTCGTAAGGAAACCTCCAGGAAGGCAGGCCGGGAGCGTGGGGCCTCGTAAGGAAACCTCCAGGAAGGCAGGCAGAGGAGCAGACCTGAGAGTGGGGGGAAATTTGGCCATGATCCATTTAATCTGCCGTTTGAAGTAGACCATTAAAGTTTGCTGGTTTCTTCCCATAGCTGGAGAGCCTTTCTTCTCCGTCTACTGCTAACCAGCCCGGCTCCCAGACAAAGCCAGACAGATTGTTCTAAAGTTAGGATTTCCACTCCCTCTCTGCATCTAATGGGCTGTCACTCAGAACTCTGCCCCAGGAGCCAGACAGTGCCTGGAGGAAGTGGGGGCGGGGGGCAGCAAGTGAGGCAGCAGCCCCAGCTAGGCCTGAACCTCGCTGGGTTAGAGGGAAGACGGGACTGCCCTGACCTCGGCTCCAAGTTCTACTCTCAAAGAGCTCTGCGCCCCTACACTTTGAAGTTAGTTACCTGGTTTCCTAAAGTCAGAGCCCAGCTGTGGGCCAGGTCTCTGGATCCTTCCCGACCCTTAGGCCAGAGCCACCCACGTGACATTGCTACAGTTGCCTCCTCTCTCCACAAGATAGTCGACACTTGGACCAAGATGGCAGCTGCCAAGATGGAATGGTGTGAAAAGGGTCCCGAACCTCTGGGTTCCCACAGCCTGTCCTAAGGCCTCCAGATCCGCAACTGAAATCCTCTGGAGTAACCAGAAGGCCCTAGTAAGATGCTGCTGCTGCTTGAGGAAAGCTTTGGAGAAAAGGGCTGTGGGCTTGCATACAGAAGGTGCTCCGGCATCTCTGGGGTAGCATTCAGCCACTGCCTTCTCCCAAGGCCCCAGGACTTTTCCTCCTGGAACGAAGCCATGGACCAAAACCTCCCCCTTTATACTTCCCTCCATTCTCCTTTCCCCTTTCCCACAGGGGCCGTCACAAAGCACCTGTTCAGTTGGCCATCACAGGACAAACTTCTGTAGGGCAGTGTGTCTCCCATGTGACTGAGTAGCATCAGCGAGTAGAGTGCCAGCACTTACTATGGACAGTTACAGCCACAGTGAGGAGAATTACAAGTGCATGTCCACAGCCACAAATCCAAACTTCTGAAATCTCAAAGCTCCAAAATCTAAAACTCAAACCAACCCCACATGTATAACATATTTGGCACCAAAGCCTATTAAAATGATGTGAAGTTTTCATGATTTCTATCCCACTTAGGGGGGTTATTACTACATTCTTCTGCCAAATTAGTAAAGTATTCATTTACAGAGTGGTCACCTAGCCCCTGCTGGAGTTGGTAGCAAAACACATGGTATGGGCCCCAAGAGCTCAGATAAGGGATTGTGAGCATGTATGATATGCTATTACAGGTGAAGAATAAACTATACCAAGGTACAAATAACCTTACTCAGAAGTATATAGACTATGTTGAGAAATAAGGCTGTGATGCAGACCTGCTGAATTCAAATCCTAGTTCCACCATTTACCAGCTGTGTGACCTTGTGAATATTGCCTAGTCTCTCTATACCTCCTGTTACAGACTGAATTGTTTCCATCCCCAAAATTCATATGTTGAAGCGCTAACTTCCAGTACCTCAGAATGTGACTGTATTTGGAAAGAGGTAATTAAGTTAAAATGAAGTCATATGGGTAGACCTTGATCTAGTCTGATTAGTGTCCTTATAAAAAGAGGATACTAGGACATACAGAAAGGGACACGCGTGTACACAGGAAATGCCATCTGCACGCCAAGGAGGGAGGCCTCAGGAGAAACCAAACTGCCTGACTGATGTCTCAAGCTTGGACTTCCAGCCTCCGATTTATAAGAAAATTTATTTCTGCTGTTTAAGCCACCCATTCTGTGGCATTTTGTCACGATAGCCCTAGCACACCAATACACCTCCCTTTTGTGGATGGTAATGAGAGCCTAATTCTTAGGGTTGTTGTGAGGATTGAATGAGTTAACAGATATGAGAACACAGCACAGAGCCTGGCAGAGTAAGTACTCAATAATGTTAAATCAGACTCAGGGAATTTTTCTCATTCACTCATTCACTTATTAAAAAAGAAGGATAAGCAGCAGACTCACAGAACCCAAGAATGGACTAACAGTTACCAAAGGGAAAGGGACTGGGGAGGATGGGTGGGAAGGGAGGGATAAGGGAGAAAAGGGGCATGATGATTAGCACACATAATGTAGTGGAGGGGGACACGAGGAAGGCAGTATAGCACAGAGAAGACAAGTAGTAGCTCTATAGCATCTCACTACGCTGATGGACAGTGACTGTAATGGGGTATGTGGTGGGGACTTGATAATGGGGGAGTCTAGGAACCATAATGTTGCTCATGTAACTGTACATTAACGATACCAAAATAAAATAAATAAATAAGAATAAGCCCAGCCCATTTCTCTTCCCTAAACAGCAGACCTAGAGCCTACCCCACAGCTCTACTTAGATGGCTAATGGGTACTTCCCACAAACCTGCTCCTCAGTCTTCCCCACCACAACCAGCAACTCCATCCTTCTGCTTGCTCAGGCCAAAATCTGGAGGCATCCTCAGCTCCTCTTTTTCTCATACTTTACATCAAATCAGTCAGTGAACTCTGTTGGCTCTGTCTTCGAAACGTATCCAGATTTTGACACCACCTCACCACTACTCCAAGACACCATTATCCTTTGCCTACATTCTAGATTTCTCTATCTATAACCAGGAAAATTATCTTCTAAAAATGAAATAGAAATTGAAGACATTTTCAGATAAATAACAACCTAGAGAAATCACTGCCAACAGACCTATGCTTCAAGAAATACCAAAAGACATTCTCCAGCCTGAAGAGAAATGAGATCAGTTGGAAACTTAGATCTACCTGAAGGAATGAAGATCATTGGAAATGGTAAATATGTGGGTAAATACAAAAGGTTATTTTCTTAATTTATTTAATGGACAATTGACTGTTTAAACAAATAGTAACAATGTATTATGAGATTTTTGTACATACACAGAAGTGAAATAGATGATAACAATAGCTAAAGGATGGCACAGGGTAAAGTTTCTTACATCATTTGCAAAGTAGTATAATGTAGATTCAAAACAAACTGTAACAAGTTAAAGATGCATACTGTAATCCCTAGAGCAATCACTAAGAATTAAGTAGAGGTATAGCTAAAAAGTGAAAGAGGCAACAAAAAGGACCAATTCTTCAAAAGAAATAACTATCCTAAATGTGTATGCACCAGACCTTCAAAATACATGAAGCAAAAGTTCACAGAACTAAAGGGAAAAATACACAAATCCATAATTCTAGTTGGAGATTTTAACACTCCTTTGTCAGAAATTGATATACCCAGTAAATCAAAACTCAATAAAGAGATAGAAGGTTTGAACAATGCTGTCAGCTAACTTAATCTAACTGACATTTATTGATCACTATACCAGTAACTATAGAAAGTATATTCTTATCAAGTGCACATGGAACATTCATCAGGATAAACCATAGGCTGGGCCTTTAATATCTAGACATGCTCCTTCCTCAAGACCTTTGTACTTTGCTGTTCCCTATCCCTGGAATAATTTTCCCTCAACTCTCTGTGGCTTATTTCCTCATAACCTTTATATCTTCAAATGTCACCTTCTTAGGGGGACCTTCCCTGACTATCTTCTTTTGTTTCTTACCTCTTCTCCAAAGCAACTCCCTGTTTATCTTTCTGTGGCTTCAGGGGAACCAGCTGCCCTTGGAGTGCCAGGTGTGGGATGTGCTCACCCTTCCCTGGCTCGCACCTGAGGCCTGAGGCCTCGGAAAGGACATTGCCCAAACACTGCAGCTTGTTGTGAGGAGTAACAAAACCAGGCACCAGACGCCTTATCACAGTCCTTTGTATATACCAGAAAGCCACAGCTGGTGTAGAATGTGTAATAAAGAGCTCGGGTATCCCTGAAGACTTGACCATGCAGCCAGGAGGGCTAGATGGTGAAAGAGGAGAAGGCAGCTTAGACAGAGGCTGGGAAGGGGAGGAGAGGATGCTGCCGCCACCATAAATTATTATCATAAACACTTTCCTGTGCTGAGGTCCCCTACCACTGGAGGCTCCTGGCCCTCCATGCCATCTGTATCTCTCCCCTCCCCTGCTGGCATCTACTCACCAGAGGCAGAAGACAAGGTGACCCGAAGCAAACAGGTTCCCAAGGCAACATGCCAGGCCCTGCCCTCCCTGGGCAAAATGGCACCTGAATATGAGCTGGGGATAAAAGGGTGAAATCCCCATAGTCTCTACCCTGAAGAGCTTACAGTTTAATAGGGATAATAAAACAGAGTCACCAGACATGTCATTTCAAAAGTGCATTGCCTCTAACCATCCATACGGTATACCCACTTCCCAGCTCAAGCCAACATTCAAAGAATACTATGCTGAGTGACCAGGATGGGTGCTCACACCTTAATGAATTTCCTGGAGCTCTTGTTATAGTGCAAACCACACCTTGATTAGCAAGGCTGCAGAGGATTCCAAGATGGAAAAGACAAGATCCCTGCTCTCACTTTGCTTAAAATCCAGATATTCCAGCACACAAGAGAGGAGAGGAGTGCCATAATAAAGGCACAGAAGAGAGGACAGCAGAGAAACAATTTCACTGGTTTCAATCAGGAAGCACAAGATTTTGGTAGGTATTAAACCTCAAATCCCTAGACAGATTTAATGTCTAAGAGCACTTGGCAGGAGAAAGAGCTGAGGGAACATAAAAACTCAGAGAAGTATGGATGAAACAATGTTGTATTACCCAGGTGAGTGGGTGCTTGGGGTCCTCACTTTTCCATTCTCCGTTCAGATGGGAATTGCTGGAGGTGAAGAGAGCAGCCAGTGTGGATGGTCTTCCAGAGGCAAAGAAGGCCTCCAATACATGAACTAGAGAAAGCGCATCAGAGAGGGAGACCCATGAGGACCTAGGTGTGCACCTTTCTTACCGAGGTCGACGCAAGCAGAGAGGACCGAGCAGCCAGCGAGTGTGACTCACTGTAGGTTAGTCTTGAATTCTTGTCATTTCTAAGCCCAAAGCCCTGCTGCAAGCTTCTTTCACATTGACTCTCTCTGAGGAGTGCAGATTTTAGTACAAGCTTAAACCTAACACCCGCTCTGATGACGAAAGGCTAAGACTGAATGCGGTCAGGCTGGTCACTCAGTACCTGCGCAGGGCATCACGTCTACCCTCCCCAAGGTGGGATAAAGGGCAAAAGGGCTTGTGAAGCCTCACACCCACTACCAGAGTTTATTCACTGGGACCAGAACCCAGTGCCCTCACTTCCAACTGGTTGGAGGTGCTTCATGCTCTAAGGGGTCTGAGCCTCGGTCAGTGACACGTGCTCACAGCATCGTGGCTGGAGTCACCAACTTGCAATGGAGTCAGGTTGCACATTACTTTAAAAAATATGTTGAAATATATTTCAAATTGTTTTAAAATTTTATCTAAGCCAGCGTTTCTCACCCTTGGCACTAGACCTTCTGGCTGGATCATACTTTTTAGTGCAGGTCTGTCCTCTGTGTTGTAGGATGTTTGCAGTATACCCGGCCTGCCCCTACTCAACGCTAGTAGCACCCCCGCCCCGCGCCCTGGTTGTGACAGCCAAAGGTGTCCTGGGAAAGGAGGCCAGATCACTCCTGATGAAAACCATCAATTTAAGCAAGTATTTGGCAACATCCATTTCAACAAATTCTGCAGATAAAATGTCCCTCCTTAAAGAAAATACATGCACATTTGTGCTGTAGAACCTTGCTACATAAAGTGTGGGCCTGAACCAGCAGCTGAGCCACACCTGGAAATCCAATAGAACCACTCCAGCACTACTGAGTCAGGGTCTGCGTTCTACCAAGATCTGCCATGATTCATACACACAATGAAGTTTAAGAAATTCTGCCGCAGAGGTTACACAAATTGCACTTCTGTGAATAAAATGGGCCCAGATGCAGTGTTTCCCAATGAGGGAAGTTTCTGCCCTTTTGGGTGGGACAGTCTGTTGCTGTGTGGGGATGTCCCATGCTTTGCAGGACATCCCTGCCCCATCCCCATTAAATGTCACAGTGCTCCCCAGTCCCTAAGACAATCAGAAATGCCCTCAGCCTCCAGATACCCTCTAGGGAGCAGAACCCCCTCGGGGCGCACATCCCTGGCGAGAAGTGGTTCTTGCAGTATGGACGGTTTGCCCGACAGCAGGGCTAACTACCTCAGTCTGCAGATGGGGCCAGGAGGCACAGAAAGATGCAGAAGTTAAAACATCACAGTGCCTTCCATCACGTTCTTGGGGGGGCGGGGGGGCATGCCAAGTGATGCGCACTGGCTAGGAGAAGCCACTTCAGCCAATGGGAACATGCCAGAGCTGGGGAGAGCAGGGGAGACCCAGGAGCCCTCTGGGAGGGACAAGACCTGTGAGCTGCAGGCCAACCAGTCAGACCAGCTGGGGCAGCTCCCCTGGTCCTGGCAGCTTGCTGGCCAAGTCAGGATAAAGCAAATGAATGAAAACAGTGTGGCATCCAAGAGCCATGTCTGGGGTGAGGAGAGGAATACATGCTGGTGGGTGAGCTGCCCGTTCTGTGCCCTGCCCTGCCCCCTTCTTCCCTGGCACAGGCCCCTCCCGTAGCCAGGTGGAACGGCTGGCTCTGTACTGGGGAATTTGGAAGCTCCACAGGAAGAGGTCCAGCTTCCATGCAGCCGCTGGATGGCTGCCTGAGACTGGGAGCAGAAGGGGCTGGATTTGCCCTCCAACCCTACTTTTTGCTGTCACGGTAAGTCAGGGGCCTTCCCAGCCAGGTCCCCACACCTCCCCAAGCTCCTGCCATTTATGACTGCCCAAAGTCCCTGACACCCAGCCCACTCACTCTCTTGCCTCCCTGAAGTAAGTGTGCGGTTTCTTCCACCTGGAAAGGCCTTCCTCTCCTAGTAACCCCTAGGCCATTTTTCAAGACCCCCCTTAAAAGCACTTTCTGACCTCCCTCAGGCTCAGGTCAGGGAGGGGCTGAGCTCCCCTAGCTCCAGGCACACACTGGGTTATAGCTCATAAACTGCAATGTTATTGTTTTTCTTGAGGGAAGAAATTGTGTTTTTCATATTTATATCCCTGGTGTTTGGCATAGTATCTGACACAAAATATTCAATAAATATTTGTTGAGTGAATGAAGGACATCCTAGAGTGCTTGATCTAGCAAGGTCCTGTGCTAGCTATTCTCTTTTGTTCATTTCTGTCAGTCAGTCAATTACCCAGTGTTTATTGAGCACCTACCTTGGGCCAGGTCCTGGAAATTCCACGAAAAGCAAGAACTGCCATACCCTGCCAGGGAGAGACACAGTGGAACACAGAGCCAGCAGGTCCATTTCCTCGTTTTCCGTTGAGGAGAAGACCACAGCCCACGGATGGGGAGGCCAAGACTCTCTAATAACTTTCTGTGGGGGGGTCTTCCCTGCGACGGTGGTAGGATGTAATCCACATCCATGGTGTGCATTCCAGGCGCACAAAGCCAGCTTCTGAAATACCACAGCTCCCCTGGTGAAAACACAGGTACCACAGCTGGCAAATGTTCCTGTCTTTTCTCTCGGAAAGCCCACCACCTTCCCTGACTCCCTGCAAGGAGCCTGGATGCAAAACCAGAAACAGGATCAGATTGATCCACTCCTGTCTTTGGCTGTTAGGAGATGATGCTTGTCTAACTCTTGCCTGTCTCTGGATTCTCTTCCCCCTGCTCCATTTTGGGAGGCTGTGTTGGAAGAGAGGCCTTGAAACTTCCCAGAGGCAATGTGTGTGGAAGACCTGTGCTGAAAGGTACGACGCCTGGGTGGAGCTGTCCTTGCTCATGAGACTGGGGTTCGTTGCTGACATGTTCAAGCCCAGGAGTGAGCCTGGGATTCTGAAATGTGAAGAGTTCCTCTTTCGTTGCTCTAGAAAGGTTCCAAATTCAGGTTTCCCACTGGCCCTCACTCTTAGCATTGATTTAAGAAAGGAAGAATCCTGGGGAAGACCCAAACCTCCAGACAAGGTCAAAAAAAGGACAGCTTTAGAGAAGAGTGTAGAGGGAGGAAGAGAGGCCAAATAGCTTGTCACCTCATTTAATTCTCCTCTGAATCATCTCATATCTAGCATGGTCAGCTTCTCATAGTGCGATCCGAACATCTCTCTGCTTGGCCAAACTAAGTTGTATACTATTGTCTTATCCTCTCCCAGCCTGGGGGCCTCTGACGTCTGGCCTTTCCTCAGAAATGCAAGACAGAGCCCACAGCTGGGGTTCTCAGCAATGCAGAGGGAAACTGTCCACAGTCTGTGCCAGGCCCAGGTGGCAACACTGGAGAGAGAGAGGCCGAAGCCTGCCTGCCGGAGCAGCCATGGAAGCCGAGACACACCCAGCCCACAGACGACCCACTCTCCTGTCGGCTGTCCCACCGTGCCTGGCTCTGCCAAGGGCCATCCCAGTTGCAGTTCACCCGTCATGGGATCACCACCTCCTCGAACAAGGATAGAGCAGTATGGAGCTCATTTCTTCAAGCCTCGATGCTATGGAGCCACAGGAACACGAGTAATGGAATTCCACTGGCTTTTCCATAGGACTGCCAGGCCCAGGGCCACAGATAGCACACACAGTGCTTTGTGTAGTTCAGAGAAAGGGGGCCCCTTGGGGCAGATGAACTTTTAAAGGTGCCTCATCTGGGTGAGCAAAGCAGGAAAAAGTATCCCCATTTGTGCCTCGGGCTGGGCATTCTTGGGTGTAGCATAATTTTTATACCCATACACTTGGCCCTGAATCAGCATCCCCTTTCAAAGCCTCCCTCAGGTCATCTGGGTATTTTCCAGAGCTCCTGTGCCCACCAATCAGTCCATTCCCCACGGTTACCACCCAGCATCTGCCATGTTCCCCTTTCCTGCTCCAGCAACCTGGCTGACGGCCTCCACCTCTGAGCCTCTGGAGGGCATCTCACCTGTGCCATAGTCTGCTGTGAGGGTGTTGAGGTCTGGGCCCAGGAGTGGCCTCCCAGTGCTCTCAGGATGACCAGTCCTGGAGATGCTGGAGTGGACCAAACCCTTGGCAACTGGGCACAAAGACAATGCTGCTGGAGGCCGGCATCAGACAGAACCGATTCCTACAGCCTCTGCTTGCGGGCCCTCTCACTGCAAGGCCAGGAGGCCTTGGGGCCAGGCCAGGGAAGGACCACTGTCCAGGGTGGATATCAAGGGGCCCTCCCCATTCTAGTTCCTCCTAAGCCCATGGGTAAACTGTCCTGATTCCACCATTCCTCTTCCTCAAAAGCAAACAAAAATTGCCTGCCGGTAGAGGTTCCTGGTACATATGATGCTGAGTAACGTTGAATTTTCTCCTCCCCAGACTGTGGCACCTAAGAAACTGAAGTTTATTAAACATTAGAGCTTGTTGGATCCCTTAATTTAGGATTTATATGCTGAGGTTTGTGGCACCCAGAGCAGCAGACTTAAAATATTCATATCCTACTCACAAGGGTCACTTTCATCCTTGCTTTAACTTCCTTGAGTTTGCATCATCTCATGTGTAAATTGAGCACAATGATGAATATTTGAGGACTCTTTAGATTCTTCAAGGCCTTCCAGGAGCATAAAACTTTGGTCAGGATAATGCCAGGGAAAAACAGCCTAATTTTACACTTTCTATTAGCTACATAGCTTATTTAGCTCCACATCTTACCTTGTTTCTTAACAGCCTTGCCATGTGACTGTTTCTGTTCTCAGCTTGTAGTCCATTTTGACCTTTTGGTTTTCAGTCAGGTGCAGGAAAGTTGATAAATGGTTATCTCCTTGCTCAGTATGTATTTTTGCATATGTCTCTGTGGAAATTCTGGGTCACACAATTTCCAGTGATTTGAGAAGACTCAGGAAAAGTAGGGTAGTTCTGCAGGAAAGCAGAAGTATAGTCCAGAAAGGAGTTTCCATGGAGTTAAAGAGAGAGAAATCCAGCTCCTTGGAGAGTTCCCTAATACTCTGTCAGCAACAGCTGCTATGAGATGCAACTGGTCTGCGGCCAGTAGCCTGAGCCCTGGGTTAATGCATCTTTTCACCCTTTACCTCAAGACACCTTATCACTGGTAAATACAAGATGCAGCTGCTGCTCTGATTGGCTGGTCTGTTGCTGGGTTAAATGCCACCATAGCAATACTGCTTTGCCAGATGTAGTCTTCTTCATGCTCTGTACACACGCCCATTCAGTCTCTCTTTACCTTCCTCCCACCCCCACATAGTCCCTCCCTCCTCCTGTAGTTGCACAGTAAACAAGCATTCCATCCAAGGGTTCCCTGGAGGCCCAGAAGTTTTCATCTTTGCAATGCTTAGCCTGCTAAAGCAGGATTTTGTATAATCCTTGAAGGCTAAGTTGGGGGAAATGAGCCTTTGATGATAAAGAACACATACATCTCCACAAGACCAAGCAAGAGATCATAGATTTTCAACTAAATCCCTCTAACAGCCCCTGGTGCAGATAGGTATGGCTTTGCATGTAAAGTAAATGGGTGAAAATGAGGGGCTTGCCTGCTCACAACTACTACCAGTCACCACTGTGCCTGAAATTCCACCATTAAGATTATTCTTTCATGAATTTTCTTCTCCTGGGGCCTGTTAAAATACAAAGAGCCCAAAATCTGTTCTGAAAGAGGTATGAAAAGGTTTCTTCATGGTCAAATAAGTTTAGAGACACCAACATACTTGAGCACCCCCTGTGATAGGCAGAATATCATGTCCGTATCCTAACCCACAGAACCTGTGAGTATGTCATGTGGCAAAAGGAACTTGGCAGATGTGATTTAGGTTCAGGACCCTGATATAGAAAGGTTGTCCTGGATGGTCTGGAAGGGCCCAATATAATTACAAGAGCCCTCCAGCGCAGAGCTTCCTGACTAGTTAGTTAGAGAAAGATGTGGTAGCGGGAGCTGGACCAGAGTGATGCTATACTGCTGGCTTTGAAGATGGAGAAAGGAGGCCTCTAATCAAGGAATAGCATTAAATACCTCTAAAAACAGAAAAAAAAGGAAACAGATTCTCCTGAAGGATCTCCAGAAACACAGTCCTGCCAGCATCTTGTTTATCCCAGTAAGATTCAAGTCAAACTTGTGATCTACCAAACTGAAGACAGTAAGTTTGTGCTGTTTTAAGCCATTACATTTACAGAATTTTGTCACAGCAGCTATAGAAAACTAATACACGCTCTCCCTTAGAAGTTAATGGTGCATCTTGGCATATCACGTCCTCTAGGGAGTCTTTCAGTAAAGATACCCACTTAACCCAGCATTTTAGAAACTTTTTTGAACACCAAGCCGTATTCTCCTGTAACGTCTACTAGAATCTTAGAAACATGATGTGGAAAATGCTGTGTTAAACCATTAACTGTTATAAACATCTTAGTGTAATTTAGCGCATATGTTTTCAATGGGATAATTGGGTGAGAGAGAATAGGACGCTGGACGGGTAAGTTTTGATGGGTCAGCATGGAGGACTAAAGAGGTGAGGTGCAGGAACTCAGTGGAGAGTGTGGCAAATAGACAGAAGTAGACATGCTATAGAGAAACTTCAGCTGCTACACAACTTGTGTTTTTCTGCTCAATAGTTTGTGCCAATTCCTCCTGCCCTTCAGGTTCACTATCTTTCTAGGAAATTTCCCCTGACCTTCTCCTCTCCCCCAGACCTGGGTTAGAAGGTTCTCCTTTATGTTTTCATGGCCCCCTCTGTTTATTTGCCTCTGGCTGTGGCAGCACTGTACTGAAATTGCCTGTTTGTTTGTCTCTCTCCCACTAGCCTGAGGTTCCTAGAGGATAACAATTGGATCTAGTTCACCATTCACTTCTTCTGTGTCTCGTTAACACTTGGCACACTGAGTACTCAGGCTGAGAATTTGTCTCATCCTCTTTGGCCTATAAAGGTCTGTGAGCTTAATCCTGACTTTCTTCACAATTGGTGGGTGCCTGTATCACCACCTGGGCCCCGTGCTGACCACCCAGCCATAGTCCAGCCTAACAAGAACTCATGTTCCAAATAAGACCATAGACCATCTTCTGTCCAACTTTTTTTTTTTTTTTTTTACCTATTTCCTCTTTTCTGGAGAAACAAGCACAGGGTTTAGCCTGGATGTATACCACAGTTTATAGGGTATCTGACAAGGTTGCAAGAAAGACTGAGATCAAAAGAGAAAATGCAACACTTCTAAGATAGTTTAGGGAGCAAGAGAAATTGAGGAGCTGTAGATGTGAAAAGGACACCCTGGGGAAAGGCAACAAGGGGCTAGGTCAGTACTGGTGTTCAGTAAGAGAGAATCCAATATACCACTTCTCCCATAATCCAGGAAGCCTTCCTGGATGTAAAGGACTTGGAAGTAAAGGGAAACCAAAATTTCCCGTGACGAACTGCCCCCTTTCCCCCTCACAGTCCCAAGGTGAAACACACGATTAGAGCCTGAATCTACTAGCTCAACTGATTGTTTGGGGAGAAGGGGCTAATCAGAGTGACTTCTAAGTCTGTACTTGGACCTGGAAAATAAAGCCCTATAGCTGTTGTTCGATGGAGAGTGCCGATAACCAACCTGACAAGCAGAGGTGAGAAATGGAGAGAAGACCCAGTCCTGACAGCACCACATGAGTCCTAGGTTAGGTTGCATTTGAAGCCTTTCATATATGAGCTGGTAAATTCCATTTTCTGATTAAGCCAGTTTGAGCTGGGTTTCCATTCCACTAAATTCAAATGTCTTGATTACACAGAAGAAAGAAGAGCTTACATAGTATGAACAAAGATGGAGAAAGCTGGGACCAAGAGGCAAAGAGCAGCGACACCTTCTCCCCGCTCCCCGCTCTGGGAACTGCCACCACTCCCACCATCGCCCCCATCGTAGAGGACGACTCCCCTGCAGGTGGGTTTGTTCAAAAGACCCTGGTCCCCTGACCACAGCTGAGCTCACCGTGGTTTCTTCCTCAGGAAATTGGAACTGGGACTAAAAGTCCAGTGGACGTAGAGGCTGGTGTCCTGAAGGGGAAAAGAGGCAAAACCTTGGGAGCCGTGGCATAGCTGTATTTTCTGCCTGTGGACTTAGAGAAAGGCAGTATCATCACATCACAGATGAGGAAAGTTGAAGGTCAGAGAGACTACGCAGCTTGCCTAAGGTTGCATATTTGGTACGATTTTTACAGAACTAGAATCCAGTTTTTCTGAATTTAAGGGTTGGACAGGAAACAGCTGGGTCAGAACAACCTGAGAACTTTGGACACGTGCAAGACTTGGGGGTGAGAGGGGAACCATAGCCTGGCCAGATACCCCAAAAAAGAGTCAGGCCAAATGCAAGCACTCAAAGATATCTCCCTGTACTCAAAACATCAGAGAAATTCTGGTGCTCAAATTATTCCTCGCTCCGGTCGGAGAGTGGCTTTAGAGTCAGGACTCACAGAGCACCTGCAGTGAATTTGTACTGCCCTAAGCCTGCGGCACCTGGGCAGCCACGGGAAACTACAACTCCCATTATGCACCGGGACCGCGAGGTCTAAACCCCGAATAAACTACAAGACCCAGAATTCCTTGGGACTGAGGCGCCGATACAGAGTGGTAAAGGGGCGTGGCCACGTCGTCCGCGCGGGACCGTTAAATTTGAAACTTGGCGGCTTAGATTGAGTGCTAGAGGTGGCGGGTTTGTGAGGGAGTCAGCTGCATGCTTTTGTCCGGTAGCACTCTCTGGTCGCTTCAACAGCTCTAAGGGCAGGTTGTAGAAGGAACCGTAGCCGTTAGGAAAGGCCTGCGGCAGGACGAGGGTCTGAGCCGGGAATGCAGGATGGCGGCGATGAAGAAGGAAGGGGGTGCTCTGAGGTAGGTATGGGAAAAGAGCTGCTGGGAGCTGGGCCTGAGAGACCCCAGAATGTCTAGCAGATAACAATGGCTCCGCTCAGAGCAGGGAAGGAGAGAACCGGCACCGTCCGAAGAGCCGGTGCTGCCTGTTCACGTCGGACGCCCAGGTGGAGAGGAAGACTCAGGATAAGCAGTGCCCTCGGGGGGTGAGGGCACGTGAGGATCTCGCAGCATCCAGCGTCAAAGCAGAGGCTGGGGAACCCCAGGGGTACAAAGAATTTGTAGTGGGGTCTCTGTTTGAATCTCAGTTCAGCCGTGCTAGCTGTTGACCTTGAACATGTCTTAATATGGAAAATGCTGATGAATTCGAAGTATTTGTAAAAAAACTGTCTCCAAATAAGCGCTCAACAAATGGCAGGTGCTGTCATGCCAATAGCTAGTTAGAAATCTAAAAAGCCTTTCTCTGCATGCTTGCTGCTTTTCCTTATATAATCGATTCTTCTAGGTTGGAATTCCGTGTGCGCTTTCATTACGTCGTCCACAATACTTAGATAAATGCCACGTCATGATCTCCTTAATTAATGCAACAAATATTTATTGGCCACCTACCAAAGGCCAGGTACAGCAAATAAATTCTGGCGTGGAGTGAGGGTGGGGGCGACAGTAAACAAGACAAAAGTCAGGTGGTATCGGTACTAGCAAAAATAAAACGGTGGGGAGTAGGGGATGTTGGTGCAATTTTAGGTACTTATGAACTGGAGACCTCACTGAGAAGGTGTCTTTTGGGTCAGTACTTGAAGGAAACTCAGGAGCTAGTCATGCCTATATCTGGAGGAAGTACCCAGATTGGAGGGTGGGGGCTGGGGGTGCTGGGGGGTCCGCACCTGGGGAGAAGCTGGACCAGAAGGAACTAGGAGAGCAAAAGGAAATGAAGTGGGGAAAAAAGGGGGGGGGGTGCATGCAGGCACTATAAGGGTTGGCTTTTACTCTGTAGTTGAAAGTCACTGGAAGATTTTGAGCCTAGGAAACATAGGGTTTGAAATGTAAGTGGGATCACTTTGGCTACAGTGCTGAAAAGCCTAAAGGCAGAAAAAGAGTGGAAGCAGGGAGACCAATTAAGAGGTTATTGAAAAAATTCAGGCAAAAGAAGATGGCGCCTTGAGCCAGGCTGCAAACAGTAGAAATAGTGAAAAGAGGTTGATTTCTGATATGTTTTGAAGGTAGAACAAACGGGATTTACTGAGTGACTTGGGGTGGGGGGAGGAAGAGGGGTATCATGGTTGGCACAAAAATTTTTGGCTTGAGCAACTGGAAAAATGAAATTGCCATTTATTTGAGATGAGAGAAGACTGCAGGAGGAGCAGGCTGGGAGGTGGCAAGAGGGCAGGGAGGGAGCAGTCCCAGCTTATTTGGGGACGTTGAGCTGAGAGAGTTCAGCTACTATTTTAAGAGCAAGAGAAGAAATTCAGATGAACTCAACAAACATTTATTCAGTGCTTACCAATATCAGATCCTGTATTAGACCATGGAGATACAAAAATGACATGGCCCCTATAGTTACAGGATTCACATGATGTAGTTAAAAAGATTTGAGTAGTTACAACCTAAAATATTAATCACTTACAGTATCCTTTTTTTTTAATTGAAGTATAGTATATCAACTACACAATCTTACATTGGATTTGTATACAACACAGTGGTTCAACAGTTACCCATATTCTTAAACCCTCACTCCCACTAATGCAGTTCCTGTCAACACAGGAAGATGTTACAGAATCATTGGCTATATTCTCCATGCTGTACTACTGTCCCTGTGACCAACTTATATTATGATTGAGAATTTTTGAGCCCCTTTATGCCCCTCCTCCACCTTCCCTATGCATCCCAACCCCTCCCGCATGGTAACCACTAGTCACTTCTCAGTGTCTATGAGTCTACTACTGGTTTGTTCATTCTGTTTTGCTTTGTATTTATGTTCCACAAATAAGTGAAATCGTATGGTATTTGTCTTTCTCTGCTACAGTTTACTTTCTTGAAGAGAGTTTTCAGCTCTCATCTAGACCGAGGTCACATAGCACTTTTACTCCATTTTGAAGATTAGTGCCTATGTGTCTGTTTTAAACCCAGGGATAATATCCCAGCCAGAAGTAGGCTTCTGCTTGACCATTACAGAGCTCTGAAGTTCAGAGTATATGCCCTTTATGGTAATTGCCTCCAAAATCTTGTGGAGATTCTCCCCTTAGGCTTGATAGAATTGGGGCAGGAGGTGGGAAGTGTAGGGCAATTGTGACCAGTAAACTATTTTTGCCTGCTTCTGCTCTGGGCTACCTATATACATTAAACTTCAGTTTTTTTGTTGTTGTTTTTTTTGGTATCATTAATCAACAATTGCATGTGCAACATTATGGTTACTAAGCTCCCCCCTTGATCAGGTCCCCCCACCAACCCCATTACAGTCACTGTCCATCAGCGTAGTGAGATGCTGTAGAACCACTACTTGTCTTCTCTGAGTTGTACAGCCCTCCCCGCGCCCCCGCAACAATGTGCCTGCTAATCATAATGCCCCTTTTTTCCCCTTGTCCCTCCTAAACTTCAGTTTTAAGTCATCAGTTGAAAAATGGGGTGTTAGTCTGATGAACACTTTGCTAATTTTAAATTAAACTAAATGACACATTCAGTGGTAGGCACAGAAATGCTTTTTGACAAATTTATAGAACTTTTTTCCCTTCCTTTCTCCCTGCCTTAAACATTATTCCTATGGTACTGTCCAATGATGCCCTAGCCACATTCTCTTCCATGAAGCAGTACTATAGCCATAAACTTGGAAACCAGGTCACAGAAAGGCTCAGAAGCTTAGGGGTATTATAACACTACTAATGTAACAGACCACCATATTTAACCCAAAAATTATGAATAAAGACTTATCTGAAAACATTCACACTAATCTAGTGATGTAATACTCAATGTTAGTATCAGATTTACTTCAGTTTCCCTCCTTACAGTGAAGCCATGTCCTTGGAGGGAGATGAATGGGAGCTGAGTAAAGAAAACGTTCAACCCCTAAGGCAGGGGCGGATCATGTCCACACTCCAGGGAGCATTGGCACAGCAAGAAGCTGCCTGCAACACTACTCTTCAGCAACAAAAACGGTGGGTAGAACAGTTGGGGCTCAACCTGTCATCATTCATTCCCAACTGTGGTAGGTAATGCGGGTATGAATCCGTGCAAGATGGAATAAGACATACTGTTCAAAAATTGGTGGTATGAGCATCTGTTCCCCTCCTGCTTTCTCATCACACAGCAGCTATCTAGAGATTTCCTCAAGTGTGATTAAGAACAAGAGCTGTAGGCTCTCATTTATTTCATTGTGAAGCAACTAAACTCTTGTATCAATAGAAACACATCTTATATAGGAAACAATGATAACAAAGTAAAGCAAGTATTATATTACAGTGTTTCCCCAAAGTGTTATGTCATTCTGGATCCCTAACAATTATGTCATTATGTTTTGCCAGATCTCAAACAGAATTAACTCTGATAGTAATCAGTTAGAGAAATCGATTCCTTGGATTCTGAGTAGTGAAAGAAAGTGAATATGCTACCTTAAGTACATACTCAATGGTTAACTTTCTGTGAAAGTATTTTTGAGAATGTGCCAGAAAGAAATAGTGGTCTTCAAAGAGCATGTAAACCTCAGAGAAACTGATTTTATTTTAGAAAGTTTCTCATTAATTTAACTCTGGAGAAAGAAAAGCTGAAAAATACAACTACAGTATTGAAATGGGCCTACAGAACTTGCTGTCCTTGACTAATACATGTTTTGATAAATAATTCTTTTTTCCGAAAAGTAAGCTAAAGTATCAGTCTCTACCTTTAATCTCTGACAAAAGAATGTTGCCATCATTGGCAAATTATCATTATTTTGGTTATAAAAAATGAGTATCTTTTTGTTTCATTAGGTCTTTAAAAGCACTGGGTCTATGGTTTTGTTTCAGAGACAGTGGTGTTCTCTTAACTCTTCTTCCTGGCCTCTGTGACATTGTACTAGTTACTCCACTTCTCTAATCTTCCTTTTTTCCTGTTGGCTTCTTACTGTATTTTATCTAAGTCTCTTTTCTTTGCTAACTGTTCTCCTTCCATATTCAAATTTTCCAGGATTGTCTAACTATTATTTCCATCTCTTACTTGCCTTCTAAATGTCTTTTTATCTCCTGTAATGTATAATTAGGTTAATATTTTACTAATATATTAAATATTGAATCTCTTCTCTCATAAATGACCTTCCTTTTTTCTACTTAATTTTGGCTAATGGCATCAAAACTCACCTGAATGATCTTTCTCACTGCTCTCTCACCCTCATTTTATTTAGTCAGTTACTAAGGACCAGTGATTTTTTTTTTAAGTATAATTTACATGCAGTGAAACGCTCAGATTTTTAAGTATATTGTTTAATCAGTTTTGACATGCATTTAAAGACACAGAACACTTTTATTACCTCAGAATGTTCTCTCATGCCCCTTCCCAATCAATCTTCTTCCCCTCCCTCATGAAGCAATCCATGATCAGATTTCTATCACCATAGGTTATTTTGCTTATTCTAGAATTTCGTATAAATAGAATCTTACAGTTCTTTGACTAAGCAGGTTTCTTTAGGCATTTTCATGTTGCATTATCAGGAAATTGCTCTTTGCATTACTGAGTAATATTTCATTTGCTTATCCATTCATCAGTTGATGGACATTTAGATTCTGACCAGTTTTGTGCTTTATAAATAAGGCTGTGGACATTCATGTACAAGGCTTTCTGTGGGCATAGATTTTCATTTCTGTCGGAATAGAATTGCTGGGTTGTAGAGTAAATGTATATTCAATTTTTGAAGAAACTTCCAGTGTCCCAGAGGTTATAACATTTTACACTCCTACCAGTAATGTATGAGAGTCTACTTGCTCCAAATCCATTTCCACTATTCAGTGGTGTCAATCTTTTTCATTTAAGTCATTCTAATGGGCATGTAATAGTATCTCTATAGTTTTACTTCCCATTCCCCAGGTGACTGATGATGGTGAGCACTTTTTCACATGCTTATGGCCTTTTGTATATCTTCTGTGCTTTGTTTGTGGAGATATTTTGCCCAATTTTAAAATTAGATGGCATGAGTTCTTTATATAATCTGTATATAAGCCCTTTATCAAATATATGTGTTGCAAATATTTTCTCCTAGTCTATGGCTATCTGTTTCCTTGGTGGTATTTTTTGGTAAGTAGAGAAGTTTTAAATTTTGGTGAAGTTTAATGAATTAGTGTTTTTCTTTTTTGATTAGTGCTTTTTGTGTCTTCTGTAGGAGATCTTTGCAAAGATCCAAACTGGCAAAGAAATTCTCCTGTGTTTTCTTCTAGTAGATTTTTGTTTTAACTTTTATATTTACGTCTATGATTCATCTTAAATTTATCCTTTGTACGGTGTGAGGTTGGAGTAAAAGATCTCCCTCCCACTCCCCATATGAATATCTAGCTGTTCTACCTCCATTTGTTGAGTTTGTTTCCTTTTTTCCCCCCTTTCCCTCTTTAATTGCTTTGGGACTCTCGTCAAAAGAAAAAATCACTTGATTGTCTGGACTGTCCGTTCTGTTCCATTGATCAAATTGTCTATTCTTTCACCAATTACACATTGTCTTGATTAGCTTTATATAGTAAATCTTGAAGTCAGGTAGAGTGAGTTCTCCAACTTCTGTTGTTCTTTTTCAAAATTGTTTTGGCTATTCTTGGTCCTTTGCCTTTCCAAACAATTTAAAATCATCTTGTTAGTTTCTAGAAAAGAGACTTCTGAGATTTTGGGTGGATTACATTGATTCTCTTTTGGAATAGATGTTATTTGGTTAAATTTGGAAGATTGCTGATTTTTATAAATACTGTCTTGGATTTTATTTTTTTCACCATTTCTGCAGGCAATTCCCTCATCTCACGCTTCAGGCACCATATTAGCTTCGTAACTGTGGCCCCTTTTCTAGTTTCCCTTATTCTTATAATGTTACTTGAACAATCTTTTGGAATTTTTTTTTAATAGTTTATTTTGGTATCATTAATCTACAATTACATGTTCAATATTATGGTGATTAAACTACCCCCTTCATCCGGTCCCACCCACCAACCCCATTACAGTCACTGTCCATCAGCATAGTGAGATGCTATAGAGTCACTGCTTGTCTTCTCTGAGTTGTACAGCCCTCCCCATGTCCCCCTAACATTACATCTGCTAATGATAATGCCCATTTTTCCCCCTTGTCCCTCCCTTCCGACCCATCCTCCCCAGTCCCTTTCCCTTTGGTAACTATTAGTCCGTTCTTGGGTTCTGTGAGTCTGCTGCTGTTTTGTTCCTTCAGTTTTTTTCTTAGCTCAAATACTCCACATATGAGTGAAATCATTTGGTACTTGTCTTTTTCGGCTTGGCTTATTTCACTGAGCATAATACCCTCTAGCTCCATCCATGTTGTTGCAAATGGTAGGATTTGTTTTCTTCTTATGGCTGAATAATATTCCATTGTGTATATGTACCACATCTTCTTTATCCATTCATCTACTGATGGACACTTAGGTTGCTTCCATTTCTTGGCTATTGTAAATAGTGCTGCGATAAACATAGGGGTGCATATGTCTTTTTCAAACTGGGCTGCTGCATTCTTAGGGTAAATTCCTAGGAGTGGAATTCCTGGGTCAAATGGTATTTCTATTTTGAGTTTTGAGGAACCTCCATACTGCTTTCCACAATGGTTGAACTAATTTGCATTCCCACCAGCAGTGTAGGAGGGTTCCCTTTTCTCCACATCCTCGCCAACATTTGTTGTTGTTTGTGTTTGGATGTTGGCCATCCTCACTGGTGTGAGGTGATATCTCATTGTGGTTTTAATCTGCATTTCTCTGATGATTACTGATGTGGAGCATCTTTTCATGTGCCTGTTGGCCATCTGAATTTCTTCTTTGGAGAAGTGTCTATTCATGTCCTCTGCCCATTTCTTAATTGGATTATTTGCGTTCTGTTTGTTAAGGTGCATGAGTTCTTTATATATTTTGGATGTCAACCCTTTATCAGATACGTTTTTTATGAATATATTCTCCCATACTGTAGGATGTCTTTTGTTCTACTGATGGTGTCCTTTGCTGTACAGAAGCTTTTCAGCTTCATATAGTCCCACTTGTTCATTTTGCTTTTGTTTCCCTTGCCCGGGGAGATATGTTCATGAAGAAGTCGCTCATGTTTATGTCCAAGAGCTTTTTGCCTATATTTTTTTCTAAGAGTTTTATAGTTTCATGACTTACATTCAGGTCTTTGATGCACCTTGAGTTTACCTTTGTGTATGGGGTTAGACAGTAGTCCAATTTCATTCTCTTACATGTAGCTGTCCAGTTTTTCCAACACCAGCTGCTGAAGAGGCTGTCATCTCCCCAATGTATATCCAAGGCTCCCTTATCAAATATTAATTGACTGTATGTGTTTGGGTTGATGTTTAAATTTTCTATTCTATTCCAGTGATCTGTGGGTCTGTTTTTGTGCCAATACCAAATTGTCTTGATTACTGTGGTTTTGTAGTGGAGATTGAAGTCAGGGAGCGTAATTCCCCCTGTTTTATTCCTCCTTCTCAGGATTGCTTTGGCTATTTGGGGTCTTTTGTGGTTCCATATGAAATTTAGAATTATTTGTTCCAGATCATTGAAGAATGCTGTTGGTATTTTGATCAGGATTGCATTGAAACTGTAGATTGCTTTAGGTAGTATAGACATTTTGACAATATTTATTCTTCCTAGCCAAGAGCATGGGATGAGTTTCCATTTGTTAGTGTCCTCTTTCATTTCTCTTAGGAGTGTCTTGTAGTTTTCAGAGTACAGGTCTTTCACTTCCTTCGTTAGGTTTATTCCTAGGTATTTATTCTTTTTGATGCAATTGTGAATGGAATTGTTTTTCTGATTTCTCTTTCTGTTAGTTCATCATTAGTGTATAGGAAAGCAACAGATTTCTGTGTGTTAATTTTGTATCCTGCAGCTTTGCTGAATTCAGATATTAGTTCTAGTAGTTTTGGAATGGAATCTTTAGGGTTTTTTATGTACAGTATCATGTCATCTGCAAATAATGACAATTTGACTTCTTCTTTACCAATCTGGATGCCTTGTATGTCTTTGTTTTGTCTGATTGCTGTGGCTAGGACCTCCAGTAGTATGTTGAATAACAGTGGAGAGAGTGGGCATCCCTGTCTTGTTCCCGATCTTAGATGAAAAGCTTTTAGCTTCTCGCTGTTAAGTATGATGTTAGCTGTGGGTTTGTCATATATAGCCTTTATGATGTTGAGGTACTTGCCGTCTATACCCATTTTGTTGAGAGTTTTAATCATGAATGGATGCTGAATTTTGTCAAATGCTTTTTCAGCATCTATGGAGATGATCATGTGGTTTTTGTTCTTTTTATTGATGTGGTGGGTGATGTTGATGGATTTTCGAATGTTGTACCATCCTTGCATCCCTGGGATGAATCCTACTTGATCATGGTATATGATCCTCTTGATGTATTTTTTTTTTTTTGGATTAGTAGACTTTATTTTTTGGAGCAGCTTTAGATATACAGAAACCCTGAGCAGTAGTACAGAGTTCCCAAGTACCCACCCCCACCACACCCCTCCACCACAACACACAGCTTCCCCTATTGGTAACACTTGCATTAATGTGAAACACTTCTTACAATTGATGAGGCAATGTTGATGCATTGTTAACCAAAGCCCGTAGTTTATGAGGGTCACTGTGTTGTACAGAAAGCATAACATGGGTTTTAACAAATGTGTAAGTGACTTTTAGCATCTTTACAATGTCATGCAGAATAGTTTCTAAAAATCCTAAAAATCCCCTGTGTTCCACCTATTCATCCCTTCCTCCCTGTCCCCCACTCCAACCCCTGGCAGTCTCTGATCTTTTTTTTTTCTTTTTAAATATAATTTATTTTATTATCATTAATTTACAATTACATGTGCAATATTACGATTATTAAACTACTCCTTCATCAGGTCCCCCCCACCAACCCCATTACACTCACTGTCCATCAGCGTAGTGAGATGCTATAGAATCACTACTTGTCTTCTCTGAGTGGTACTGCCCTCCCCGTGCCCCCACAACATTACATCTGCTAATCATAATGCCCCTTTTTCCCTCTTATCCCTCCCTTCCCGCCCATTTTCCCCAGTCCCTTTCCCTTTGGTAACTATTAGTCCGTTCTTGGGTTCTGTGAGTCTGCTGCTGTTTTGTTCCTTCAGTATTTTTTCTTTGTTCTTATACTCCACATATGAGTGAAATCATTTGATACTTGTCTTTTTCGGCTTGGCTTATTTCACTGAGCATAATACCCTCTAGCTCCATCCATGTTGTTGCAAATGGTAGGATTTGTTTTCTTCTTATGGCTGAATAATATTCCATTGTGTATATGTACCACATCTTCTTTATCCATTCATCTACTGATGGACACTTAGGTTGCTTCCATTTCTTGGCTATTGTAAATAGTGCTGCAATAAACATAGGGGTGCATCTGTCCTTTTCAAATTGGGCTGCTGCATTCTTAGGGTAAATTCCTAGGAGTGGAATTCCTGGGTCAAATGGTATTTCTATTTTGAGTTTTTTGAGGAACCTCCATACTGCTTTCCACAATGGTTGAACTAATTTGCAGTCCCACCAGCAGTGTAGGAGGGTTCCCTTTTCTCCACATCCTCGCCAACATTTGTTGTTGTTTGTGTTTTGGATGTTGGCCATCCTCACTGGTGTGAGGTGATATCTCATTGTGGTTTTAATCTGCATTTCTCTGATGATTAGCGATGTGGAGCATCTTTTCATGTGCCTGTTGGCCATCTGAATTTCTTCTTTGGAGAAGTGTCTATTCATGTCCTCTGCCCATTTCTTAATTGGATTATTTGCTTTCTGTTTGTTAAGGTGCATGAGTTCTTTATATATTTTGGATGTCAACCCTTTATCAGATACGTTTTTTATGAATATATTCTCCCATACTGTAGGATGTCTTTTTGTTCTACTGATGGTGTCCTTTGCTGTACAGAAGCTTTTCAGCTTGATATAGTCCCACTTGTTCATTTTTGCTTTTGTTTCCCTTGCCCGGGGAGATATGTTCATGAAGAAGTTGCTCATGTTTATGTCCAAGAGATTTTTGCCTATGTTTTTTTCTAAGAGTTTTATGGTTTCATGACTTACATTCAGGTCTTTGATCCACCTTGAGTTTACCTTTGTGTATGGGGCTAGACAGTAGTCCAGTTTCATTCTCTTACATGTAGCTGTCCAGTTTTTCCAACACCAGCTGCTGAAGAGGCTGTCATCTCCCCATTGTATATCCAAGGCACTTTTATCAAATATTAATTGACTGTATATGTTTGGGTTAATGTTTGGATTTTCTATTCTGTTCCACTGGTCTGTGGGTCTGTTTTTGTGCCAATACCAAATTGTCTTGATTACTGTGGCTTTGTAGTAGAGCTTGAAGTCAGGGAGTGTAATTCCCCTGTTTTATTCCTCCTTCTCAGGATTGCTTTGGCTATTCGGGGTCTTTTGTGGTTCCATATGAATTTTAGAATTATTTGTTCCAGTTCATTGAAGAAAGCTGTTGGTAGTTTGATAGGGATTGCATTGAATCTACAGATTGCTTTAGGTAGTATAGCCATTTTGACAATATTTATTCTTCCTAGCCAAGAGCATGGGATGCATTTCCATTTGTTAGTGTCCTCTTTAATTTCTCTTAGGAGTGTCTTGTAGTTTTCAGAGTGTAGGTCTTTCACTTCCTTCGTTAGTTTTATTCCTAGGTATTTTATTCTTTTTGATGCAATTGTGAATGGAATTGTTTTTCTGATTTCTCTTTCTGTTAGTTCATCATTAGTGTATAGGAAAGCAACAGATTTCTGTGTGTTAATTTTGTATCCTGCAACTTTGCTGAATTCAGATATTAGTTCTAGTAGTTTTGGAATGGAGTCTTTAGGGTTTTTTATGTACAGTATCATGTCATCTGCAAATAGTGACAATTTGACTTCTTCTTTACCAATCTGGATGCCTTGTATGTCTTTGTTTTGTCTGATTGCTGTGGCTAGGACCTCCAGTACTATGTTGAATAACAGTGGAGAGAGTGGGCATCCTTGTCTTGTTCCCGATCTTAGATGAAAAGCTTTCAGCGTCTCGCCGTTAAGTATGATGTTAGCTGTGGGTTTGTCATATATAGCCTTTATGATGTTGAGGTACTTGCCGTCTATACCCATTTTGTTGAGAGTTTTAATCAGGAATGGATGCTGAATTTTGTCAAATGCTTTTTCAGCATCTATGGAGATGATCATGTGGTTTTTGTTCTTCTTTTTGTTGATGTGGTGGATGATGTTGATGGATTTTCGAATGTTGTACCATCCTTGCATCCCTGGGATGAATCCCACTTGATCATGGTGTATGATCCTCTTGATGTATTTTTGAATTCGGTTTGCTAATATTTTGTTGAGTATTTTTGCATCTACGTTCATCAGGGATATTGGTCTGTAATTTTCTTTTTTGGTGAGGTCTTTGCCCGGTTTTGGTATTAGAGTGATGCTGGCTTCATAGAATGAGTTTGGAAGTATTCCCTCCTCTTCTATTTTTTGGAAAACTTTAAGGAGAATCGGTGTTATTTCTTCTCTATATGTCTGGTAGAATTCAGAGGTGAATCCATCAGGCCCAGGGGTTTTGTTCTTGGGTAGTTTTTTGATTACCAATTCGATTTCGTCACTGGTGATTGGTCTGTTTAGTTTTTCTGTTTCTTGCTTGGTCAGTCTTGGAAGGTTGTATTTTTCTAAGAAGTTGTCCATTTCTTCTATGTTTTCCAGCTTGTTAGCATATAGAGTCTCATAATATTCTCTTATGATTCTTTGTATTTCTGTGGGGTCCGTCGTGATTTTTCCTTTCTCATTTCTGATTGTGTTTATGTGTGTAGATTCTCTTTTTCTCTTAATGAGTCTGGCTAGGGGTTTATCTATTTTGTTTATTTTTTCAAAGAACCAGCTCTTGGTTTTATTGATTTTTTCTATTGTTTTATTCTTCTCAATTTTATTTATTTCTTCTCTAATCTTTATTATGTCCCTCCTTCTGGTGACTTTGGGCCTCATTTGTTCTTCTTTTTCCAATTTCAGTAATTGTGTCTTTAGACTATTCATTTGGGAATGTTCTTCCTTCTTTAAATAGGCCTGGATTGCAATATACTTTCCTCTTAGAACTGCCTTTGCTGCGTCCCACAGAAGTTGTGGCTTTGTGTTGTTGTTGTCATTAGTCTCCATATATTCTTTGATTTCTGTTTTGATTTGGTCGTTAACCCATTGATTAATTAGGAGAGTGTTGTTAAGTCTCCATGTATTTGTGAGCCTTTTTGATTTCTTTCTAAAATTTATTTCTAGTTTTATACCTTGGTGATCTGAGAAGTTGGTTGGTAGGATTTCAATATTTTTGAAATTACTGAGGTTCTTTTTGTGGCCTAGTATGTGGTCTATTCTGGAAAATGTTCCATGTGCACTTGAGAAGAATGTGTATCCTGTTGCTTTTGGGTGTAGAGTTCTGTAGATGTCTGTTAGGTCCATCTGTTCTAGTGTGTTGTTCAGTGCCTCTGTGTCTTTACTTATTTTCTGTCTGGTTGATCTGTCCTCTGGAGTGAGTGGTGTGTTGAAGTCTCCTAAGATGAATGCATTGCTGTCTATTTCCTCCTTTAATTCTGTTAGTATTTGTCTCACATATGCTGGCGCTCCTGTGTTGGGTGCATATATATTTATAATGGTTATATCTTCTTGTTGGACTGACCCCTTTATCATTATGTAATGTCCTTCTTTATCTTTTGCTACTTTCTTCGTTTTGAAGTCTATTTTGTCTGATACAAGTACTGCAACACCTGCTTTTTTCTCTTTGTTGTTTGCATGAAATATCTTTTTCCATCCCTTCACTTTTAGTCTGTGTATATCTTTGGATTTGAGGTGAGTTTCTTGTAGGCAGCATATAGATGGGTCTTGCTTTTTTATCCATTCTGTTACTCTGTGTCTTTTGATTGGTGCATTCAGTCCATTTACATTTAGGGTGATTATTGATAGGTATGTACTTATTGCCATTGCTGGCTTTAGATTCGTGGTTACCAAGGGTTCAAGGGTTGCTTCTTTACTATCTAACAATCTAACTTAACTTTCTTGTTAAGTTATTGTAAACACAGTCTGATGTTTCTTTCTTTCTCTCCCTTCTTATTCCTCCTCCTCCATTCTTTCTATAATAGGTGTTTTATTCTTTGCCTTTAGTTGGTATTTGGATGGTCTGCTTTCTTTGCTATGATTTTTTTTTTTTCTCTGGTGACATCTTTTTAGCCTTAGGTCTGCTTCCCTCTAGAGCAGTCCATTTAAGATATCCTGTAGTGGTGGTTTATGAGACGCAAATTCTCTTAACTTTCGTTTATCTGGAAATTGTTTAATCCCTCCATCATATTTAAATGATAATCGTGCTGGATACAATATTCTTGGTTCGAGGCCCTTCTGTTTCATTACGTTAAATATATCATGCCATTCTCTTCTGGCCTGTAAGGTTTCTGTTGAGAAGTCTGATGATAGTCTGATGGGTTTTCCTTTGTAGGTGATCTTTTTTCTCTCTCTAGCTGCCTTTAATACCCTGTCTTTATCTTTGATCTTTGCCATCTTAATTATTATGTGTCTTGGTGTTGTCTTCCTTGGGTCCCTTGTGTTGGGAGATCTATGAGCTTCGGTGGACTGCGAGACTACTTCCTTCCCCAGCGAGGGAAAGTTTTCAGCAATTATTTCTTCAAAGACACTTTCTATCCCTTTTTCTCTCTCTTCTTCCTCTGGTACTCCTATAATGCGAATATTGTTCCGTTTGGATTGGTCACACAGTTCTCTTAATATTCTTTCATTCCTAGAAATCCTTTTATCTCTCTCTGCCTCAGCTGCTCTGTACTCCTGTTCTCTGTTTTCTATTCCATTAACAGTCTCTTGCATCTCATCCATTCTGCTGTTAAGCCCGTCGATCGCTTGTCTGATTTCTGTATTGTCTTTCCTCAGTTCCCTCACTTCCTCCCTCAGCTCTTGCACATTTCTCTGTAGGTCCATCAGCATGGTTATGACTTTTATTCTAAATTCTTTTTCAGGCAGGCTGTGCATTTCCATCCCTTCAGACTCCCTCTCTGGGGTTGTCTGGTTGATTTTGGTCTGAACCATATTCCTCTGTCTTTTCATGGCTGTATAATTTGGTCACTGATAGTTGCCACGTATGTCAGCTGGGCTCTTTAAGACTTTAAAAAGAGAAGAAAAAAAAAGAGAAAAAAAAGAGAAAAAAACAAAAAAAGAAAGAAAGAAAAAAAGAAAAAAGAAAGAAAAGAAAAAACAAAAACAAAACAAAAAAAACAAAAACAAACAAACAAAAAAAATGCCCACCGGACGTAGATTCTGTGGGAATGCTCTAGGTGGCGCTATTGCCCCATTATTCCACAGCTGTGACTGTGCCGCTCCGCAGGGCGGTTTATCGCTCCGCCTCTTGGGGTGCCGAGTCCTCTCGGGTGTAGCTGCACGCTGTGCGCTTTCCTGTGTATTCTCGTCTCTCTTTTAGGAATAGATGTATTTTCTGTGTTTTCGTAGATAAATTTAGTGTTGGGAGGAGATTTCTGCCGCCCTGCTCACACCGCCATCTTCCCGGAAGTGTCAACAACCTCACGCCACTCCTGGGTTCCTTCCACACAAGCCAAGCAGAACTGTCCATTGCATCTTTAAAATAGCACAAAAGAAAATCAGTTTAAATTAAAATTCCACATCAGCAAGGAATGGAATTTTTGAGGTAATGGCTCTGAGTGATTCACATAGAAAACAACACTCATAGCCAATGAGTCTCTGGGGACTCTGTCCTCCCATTCACCCTCAGGCAAAGGGTCCTTTCTGGCAAGTGCATCAGAGACATTTGAGCCTTGGACTAGGGTGGGTCAGTGGAGATCATGAGAAAGATGATTCTGGATATGGTTTGGAGGGAGAATGACTGTGAAGATGGGGCAGAAGTGTCATTCTGAGAGTCCTCTTTGGCCGCTTTCCCAGCCAATACCCACCTCCAGAAATAAGCATTACTTTTACTTTTAATACCATAGATTAGTTTTTTAATTGAGGTATAATTGACATACATTATATTAGTTTCAGATGTACAACATAATGATTTTGTTAGGAATGTTAGGTAGAAGAGATAGACGTGGTAGCCCGGGAAGGAAAAGATAAGGTTCAAGAAAAAAAAACCTGCCCAAACTCTGCCCAGGTGAGGGTTCCACATGAAGACAACAAAGACTTTGCAGGGAGATAACTTCTTGCCTATCAGGACCAGGCCAAACCTGTCCCAACCAGATCCAGGCACAATCCAACGAAACTAGGAATCACCCAAACCACACCTCCTTATAATCTCATTAAAATAAAATTTCAGTTTTCTTTTACCTCTCACTCCATGGACTTTTCTCTGTGCATTTTTGGGAAAAGTGCACACCAAGAGGAATGGGTGTGTAACTAGAGCTGTCAATCAAATGACTTCACCCTGTCAATCAAAAGGAGTGCCTCCCAGCTCTTGGCAATCAAGAGATGCTCCCCTAAAAGTTCGGTTCGTTTGTCTGCCTTGAGTCTGGCCTACTCCTCCCTGGGAGTGTATTCAAATAAAACTTTCACTCTGCTTCACGTCTGCGTCTCTGCCTTTCAATTCTTTGTTGTGGTGGGGACAAGAACCGAGGAGAACAAACACAACCTGTAACGATTTGAAATGTATATATTGTGACATGATCATGACAATAAATCTAGTTACCTGGTAGTTTTGTCTGTTCTTGAATTTGAAATAAATAGAATTATACACTATGTACTCTCTGTGCTTGGAATCAATATGCAGCTTAATGTTTTTAAGATTTTCCAAGTAGTTGCAGGTATCAGTAGTTAGTTCTTTTTTTATTGTGTGAATATACAATTTGTTTATCTGTTCTGCTGTTGATGAACATCTGGGTTATAACCTTTTTTTTTTGTATTATGAAGAAGGCTTTTTATTATATACAGGTCTTTTTTGTGAACACATGCTCTCATTTCTTTGTGTGCCTGAAATTAGAACTGCTGGGGTATAGACTAGGTTATATGTTTAACTTTAGTTGCAACTGCCAAAAAGCTTTCAAAAGAGATTGTATCATTTTGCCAGCAATATATGAAAGTTCCAATAGTGCTATAGCCTCTCAACATTTGGTACTATGTCAGCTATTCTTGTGGACGTGAGGTATTACCTCAAGGAGTTTTATATTTGAATTTCCCTGCTGCTAATGATGTTGAACCTCTTTCCTCTTGGTTTCTTGGCCACTTGTACATCTTCTTTGCAAAGTGTCTGTGAAGAACTTTTGCCCATTTAAAAAAGTGCAGTGTCTTATTATTGAGTTGTAATAATAGTATGATCTACCCGAGCTAGTGATCCATGCTCCTGCCGTGAGTAGATACCCCGAGTGTGTGTGTGTGTGTGTGTGTTCTGTTCATCTTCAGAACCTGTATCTATGGGCCATGCAGAAAACCATAATAGAACATTTTTCTGTGGATTCCCCAGGCAACTGAAGTTAATAGGACCTCAACAATGAGGGATAACTCCCGACTTTTTGAGTCTCCATTGTTGAGATACAGATACTTGGGTGATCATCAGGCTCATTCCCAACTTAAGCTTTTTGGTCCTTCACTATACCCTGGTCATTCAAATCTGCATTTAGTTCCTTGTAAAAAAAAAGTCATTTCACTTAATTTTCATATCTTTATAGGGTAGCTATTATTATCCTGATTATAAATTATTATGTATCATGTATTACCTATCATAGGCCTTTCAGAAACACTCTCTGCTTATGAAGATTAATTGTGTATGCCAATTTTGAGAAGTTTTGGGAGACTGAAATGAGAAGATTCCCTTGCATCACAGTCACAGCAGTGCCTCAGGAAAACAGGGATGTGTGCAACAGGTGTCTTCCTTTTTCAGACCTAAGATCCAGGCTTTGTAGGGTTAGGCCATAAGATGCCTTTGCGCTCTTGTCAACCAGAGCAGGATGGAGTTCTTAGGACTATAACCTCCAGTAGCAAGATCACATTGTCTAAAGATATTTCAGTGCAGTCTGAGTCATGAGAAAAATTTGGGCTTCATGGTTTTATGATTGAGAGGGCTTCTGCTCCTTCCATGGAAATATGTCAACAAAAGTTACATCAGAGTTGGCAAGCTCAAAAGCTTTTCAGGATTAGCTAGGTGGACTGCATAAACATACTGCAGGGTAGAGAATAGAAGGAGTGAAATCAAACATGATGAATTCGATGGCAGGCATGACAGTCAAAAGGTGTTTAATTACAAAGGAAAATATAGTCCTTTCAAACAAGAGACCTATGGGCACATTTTTTTTTTGCTATCATTAATGTACAATTACATGAGCAGCATTATGGTTACTAGACTCCCCTATTATCAAGTCTATGGGCACATTTTGACCTGTGGACAACTGCCAGTTTACAACCTCTGGACTTTGTCTTCAAGGATTTATCTGATAAAATGTTCAAGGATTATGTGCTTACTTTTGGTACTAAAAGGGAATGGCAATTTTCTAAAGTGACTGGGCAAGAGTCCTATAAAGCTGACTTTGTTGATATATTTAAATGTGCACACTATTTAGTATATTTCTCCTGAATTTCTGGTTTTTAAATTTGTTATGTATTCTTTGATGCCAAAGATTTCTATTATACCAAGTCAAAATACAGATTTTCCCTTCTTGGGAGAAAGAAAACCCAACTCTCTTTCATTGCAATATAGTGATTTTTCCACCCAAGGGCACTGACCTAATTCTAACGTGAGCCCAGAGGTCTATGTGCATGTACTCAAGAAGCAGTTGGTACAAATTTTCACTGATGGTCACAGCCTTTATTCGGGCTCCATATCTGATTTACTAGATCCTGCCAGCTAGTGTCCTGCTATCACCCAACAGGGGCATAATGAACAACAAACACAACTGGTTTACCAAGATGTGCTGGATCATGCTTATTTTCGTAGGGTTGGCAGGTGCTAAGGTCCATCCCTGGCATGATTCAGTTACCATTAATCTTACTGGGCTGCTGTTGCCGGATGGTACACCTTATCTGTGGCAGAGAACTGACATGAACACCATGATTAGATAAGCTGAGCAATGAGTGAACAAGGAGTTGGGGTTAGACTTTATTCTGGCAGTTAACATCCACTTGCTAGAAAACTCTAGGCAAGTTGCCTAAACCTTCTGTGCCTTGGTGTGCCCATCTGTGAAATGTCCTCTCAGTACCTCAAGGCTGTAGCAATTGTACCTGGATTTTAGAATTGTCCTCCAGGTACCTCATTCAAAAATTCAACAAAACTTATTGCATACATACATATGCTGGCAGTATCCTAGGTACAAATCCAACATACCCAAAAAGTGAAATCATTGTCGTCCCTTCCTCAAAGCAGGTTTCATCTCCTATGTTCTCTCTCTCTCAGTGGTGACATCAACATCCACCAGTTATCCAAGGCAAAGCCCCTGGGAGTCAGTGTCAATGTTTCTCTCTCCCTCAGTCCTATATCCCATCAATGACAAAGTCCTCTTGCCAATTAAAAAGGTGCACTACTCCCTTGCTAATCCCATGTCAGTGTCTTTGCCCTTGTGATCTCTCTGACTTGAACACTCTGCTTCCTGATTTCTCACAGCTGGCTTCTCATCATTCAAAGTTTAGCTCAAATGTCATCTTCTTAGTGAC
Source organism: Smutsia gigantea (assembly GCA_032199065.1). NCBI lineage: Eukaryota > Metazoa > Chordata > Mammalia > Pholidota > Manidae > Smutsia > Smutsia gigantea. The sequence goes on along the minus strand of JAVSCE010016990.1, from coordinate 102,460 downwards.
ACACTCTTCAGCCCATCCTATCCAGAGCTGCTCCTCAGCCTGTCTCTTCATCTCATTAGCCTGTTTAGCAGTCTGTTAGCACTAACACTACCTGATAGCTTATTTGTACCTCCCCTCTTTTTTGTCTGTCTTTGTCACTACAATCTAAGCCTTTTCTGCCGTGTCCACCTCTATTCTAGATGCTGGGGATATGGCCAATACAAGCACTCTCTGTTGAGCTCATCTGGCAAAAATCCAACCCTCGTAAAATTCAATTCCCTGACTATTCCCCACCTGCACCCAACACACACCATGCTGACAGGTCTCATGATCATGACCCTCAAATGTTCCTCACTGCTGCTTGGCAAAGCTAACATATTTCTCTAGTCAATGTGCTCTCCCACTTTCCCAGACAACTATATCACTCACTTCCTTCCTCAAACCTGCAAAACCCCCTTTCTCTCTCCTCAGGCTCATCTGAAGACCTTGTTGCCTATTTCACTTAGACAACAGAAACAGTCAGAAGAGATCTTCCACATGCTCTGCCCACCAAGTCCGTCCATGTACTGTGCCTCCACATGTTCAGGGCATGAGCTACCTGTGCTCCTGCCTATATACTCCAACCCTTCATGTGTGCATTGGGTCCCACCTCCTCTACTCAAGGACACCACTCCTGCAGCATCAGTTTTTCTCTGTACTAGATTGTTCCCATCAACATTCAACATGGTCTGATACCATCCATCTGAAAACAAAACAACCCTTCTCTGGACCCCATATCCCTTTCCAGTTAGTGCTCTCAGATTCCGGCTCCATTTTACAGCTAAACTCTTTGAAAGGGGTCTAAGGCATTCTGTCTCTATTTTTTCCCTCCTATTCTCTTTTTTAAGCCCACTCCAATCAGACTTTTGACTCCACAGTATACAGAAATCATTCTTGTCAAGGTCATCAGTGACCACTACATTGTCCCATTGAGTGGTTATTTTTCTGTCCCATCTTTACTCCACCTCCCTGCTGCATTTGATAGAGACCATCATTCCCTTTTTCTTAAAACTCCCCTTTGTTTGGCTTCAGGGACACCAGCTCTTAGTTCTCATACTACCTCACAGGCTGCTATTCTTAGTTTCTTCTGCTGGTTCCTCCTCCTCTTCTTAAGTTCTAAATGTTAGTTGTCCAAGGCCTAGTTTCTTTTATAGTTCCCGTCATCCCCTAGTGGGTCCCATTTAGTACCAAGGCTTATGGCCCATCCTAAAATGATGACTTTCATATTTATATATTCAGTTCCAACCTCTCCCCTGAATTCCAGACTGATCTGATTACCTATTCAAATCTCTGCTTGGATATCTAATAACTGTTTCATGCTGTTCTGTCCAAAAGTGAATTCTTAATGTCCCTCAAATCTCCTCATTCTCAGTTTTCCCCCATCTCCATTCTACCATTTGCTCAGGTCCAATCCCTGAAATCATCCTGTATTCCTCTGTTTCTCTCAGATACTCAATTAGTGTATGAGGGCTCTACCTTTCCAGTAATATATCTAGTATCTGACCACTCCACTGCCACCCTGCTGGCCTAACAACTATCATCTCTTGCCCAGACTCCTACAATACTTTTATAGCTGACTTGCAGGCTTTTAGTTACCTTTCTTAGCTGCATTTTAGATGCCAGACTCAATATACCAACAGAACACTTAGCTTACAGCTAGAACCCTATTTCTGGTATATGCTAAAACAAGTGTGCTTAAAGTTAAAAATAATAAACAGTTTTTTGCTTGAATGGCAGGTCATGGAAATTGCTGCTTTAGCGGACATGTTTACCCACAGAGGAGGGGAGAACAGAAGTCAGACACAGAGACTAGGATGCAAAAAACACTCATAGGACACATAGGACAGAAGCTCCTCCGGAGAAGCCAGCAAAGTATATAAATCTATTTTATGGTTTTGAGAAAATATCCAAGTAGAAATCAGTGTAGCCGCATTACGAGACTCTGTTTCTCTTTCACCTGAACATTCATCACTACCTGACTTTTATTTGCTTATTGCCTGTCTCCCCCTTTATAAAATATAAACTTAATTTAAAATATAAGCTTAATAGAAGTATAATTTACTGAAATGTTCTATGGGTGAGAGTAGAGTTGCCTCTATCTCCAGTGCCAGGAGTGCTTGACACATAGTATGTGTTCAGTCAATAATTACGAACGACTCAAGACACACAATTAGCTTCACCAAAGAGTGCTTTGAGTTTTTAATGAAGAAACCAACCTGAAGTCATCTTTTTTGTAGCTCACAACTCATTTCTCCCTTTTATTTTAAGGGTAGGTGAGGATGGGGAGGAGTACAACTTTAATCTAGGTTTACTGAAGATGGAAGCACAAAGGTTAACCCAAATGGAAATATTATTCTGATGACATTTCTCAGAATAAGGTGGTTCTTGTTGGGCCGGCTTTGCGTAATTACCATTCCAAGTTGCAGTTCCCTCATCTGTAATGTGGGGACAAATACAGCACCTATTTGTAGGGTTATTGTGAGGCATGAACTCACAGAACACGTGGAAAGCCCGTAGGGCAGCGCCTCTAACTGCATCAATAAATGCAGCTATTTGGTTATCATATTTGTGTACGTGGTGCACTGCTAATCATAAATTACTACGTCAGTAATCCACTCAAGCCCGATGTCGGGTCATGGTGACTCCTGATCTAACACTGCTTCAATTTGCTCCCGATAATTGACTTGAGAAATCCACTGTGGCAATGGCATCTTCCACACTTTTAATTTACTTCCATTCAGAGGCTCCTAACTTTGGCCTACAGGGTGTAAGTAAGAGGATTTAGAGCCCCAACCATTTTATTACTAGTGTAAACCGAAGTGGGCGCGCTATTCTTTACAATCTTGCTGCCGATCGCTGAAAGGCAGAGACGACGTCTTACTGAAATCTGTAACCCCCAGAGCCCGGCAGAGTGTATCTGGCACACGACAGTCAATGTTGAGTAAACAAGTGAGTGCCGAGCACCGGCCGAGCGCCTGGCGAGCGTTTTAGGACATCGGTCGCCTAGAGCGGGTGTGAACACAGCCAGAAGCACGAGCGCTGAGACTCGAGCGGTCCCGAGTGGCCCCGCCGTCCCTTAACACGCACTCTTCGCGGGAGGCGCCCCCTGGCGGCGGCTGCACCAGGCGCGGGCGGGCGCGCGCTGCGCGGCGGGGGCGGGATCTCTCCCGGCTTCATGGAGCGTGCGAGCTCCTCGGCCCAGGAGGGCGGCCGGCCCGGCTTCCTGCTGTCCCTGCGGAGCCCAGCCGAGGCGGTGCGGACACGTGTGCGGGAGCAGGACTTAAGGCAGTGGGGCCTGACAGGTCAGTGGTCCCGGCGAACTTCCGCCCGGGCCTGCAGCACGTTGGGATTCGCCTCTCCCGGGCCGGGACCCCGCTCCGGGAACGGCCCTGCGGCGCCGCAGGCAGGCCGTCCTGTGGTTTTTTTAACCTGCGGACTGCACGGCCTTCCCTTTTCGCCCCGCGGTGTGGCTGGGCCCGGTGGCCGTTGCCCCCGCCAGCGGAGCGCGCGGACCCCGCTGACTCGGGGGCAGTGCGATTCCGGCCAGGAGGCGAGGCCTGCGTGCGGCCCGGGCAGCCCGAGCTTGGGGAGACCTTTGTGCCAGAAGTCAGACCCTAGTCGCTGAAGAAGCGGAGGACGCCCTGGGGCCTCACGGGTGTGGGCTTGAAGTTTCTGTTCCGGTGGGTTGGAGGCCTAGCTTGGCGGGGTTTCATTGGTTGGTTCTGTTAAGCTATCAGAACTCGTCTCAACCCTTCAGTTCTTCGTTTACCGAGCACGCGCAGTTCTTTGTGTTTTCCCCACTGGTTCATTCTCCCCCGGTGCTATATTTTAAACCAGTTAACAGATCATGCCGGCACGTGTCTATTTTGTTTATACTAGCCCTTCCCGGGAATCTTCGAAGCGCGATGCTTGCATTCCCCTGGGGTCTGCAAGCAGCCTGGCTGACCCTATCTCCCGCGGATGCAGAGACCCAGGCCCAATTTCTGCGCTTGACTCACCACTTAACCTCTCCCGTCCTTGTTTTCTTTATAAAACGAGGAATGCAGTGCGTGCTTTAACTGTGTAACAGAAACTTGGACCAATAATAAGCAGTGGTAGGGTCTTTAATTAATTATTTATGAAGTGCTTCTGAGAGCCACATGCTATAAAGTGTTAGGTACGGAAATGAGAAAAACAAATGTAAGCCCCGCCCTCCTAGAGTTTCTAGACTGGGGACCGTGAGTGCTTTCAAAAGTATAAACAAGTGTTTATTGAACTCATGCTATATGCTAAATCATAGGAAGCACGAGGTTTTGTATTCTTGGAATGAAACAAAAGGTGCAGTTCTGTGTCCAGCCTAGAAGAGGGATGGACAAAGAGGGTAGGATATAGACACGAAGGGCGAAGACCTCTCCCTTCCTTAGTCTCTGAGTCTACAAGAATCACATAGTTCTGTGTCTGTAAGGATTGTATATCCAACTAAGGTAGAATTAATAGGCTGTTGTTTATATGTCAGACATAGCTTAGCTAAAATTTACGTGTTTGTGTGTTTGCCTGTTTCCTTTTATGTGTTTTTAGGTATGATACTTTGAGAACGTGTGAGGGCTGGATAAAGTAGGCACATTGATATTAGACTGCAGGTAATACATCCCCAGAAGGTGCACATGGTTGAGTGCTGTTTTTGGGAAAATGAGATGAGATTAAAAGTTGCAGGTTTGTGTGGATAAGTTGAGTGAGTGAATGAAGAAGGAAATAGGCAAATGTGGAACCTTGGTAATGAAAATGGATAAATTGGTAGGGGAGGGAAAGAAAAAAATAGGAAACAGGTATACCCAAAGGAATGAACATTGGATGATATATATTGAAATTCCTATTTGTATTTACAAGAATCAATTAATAATCTGAGAAACTGTTCTTTGTCAGTTGGTTAAAAATATTTATTTTTTTCCTTCTGATTATGGGAGCAGTACATGTTCTCTCTAAAACATTTAGAGTAATAGTCTTTGCATAAAGAAAAAAATTTAATCTCCATAATATCCTGTTATTAATAATATAATTTTATTATTAAGTTTATTATTATTGATATTAATAGTTATTAATAGTAATATGTTACTCATCCTGCCGGTCCCTGGTCTATGCATGCATACATATATGTATATAATTTCTTTTCTGAGGCAGAGCAGAGAGTGAGGGAGAGATGCAAAGATGAGGTTTCATGTACATACTTTTTGGAAGTCTTAATTTCCCCCTTATTATCATTTAGTCTTCTTTAATATCATTTAATGGGTACATGGTATTTCAGTGTATGGATGTGCCCATAATTTAGTCAGCTAAATACTTAGGTATTTAGTTTCTTACTTTTTTTGCTTTTATAAATAATGCTAATAAATATCCTTGTAACCAAATATTTATTATAGTTATGAAATTTTCTCAAAAGGTAGCATTTCTAGAAGAAAGTATGCAAAATTTTTGCTTATTTCTTCACACTCTCACTGACACTGATACTTTCTAATTTGAGAAGTTAAGAATGATCTTTCGTTGTTTCATTTAATACTTGTTCCTAGTATTGATGGCCACTTAGATATTTGTCTTTCTTTTATTCCTTGTCTGTTTATGCTCTTTGCCCATTTTTTAATTGAGGTGTTTCTCTTTTGCTTTGTAGGATCTTTCTGGCATTGAAGATATTAAATATTTGTCACCTGAATTGGGAATATGTTTTTTAGTTTGTTATTTGCCTTTTGATTTGGGGGTGTGAGTGTATAGTTCAGTGGTGAAGTTTTAAAATTCTGTGTAGTCAGATCTTTCAGCCTTTTCCCTATATGAGTTTTGCCATTAGTATTCTACTTAGAAGGAGTTTTTCTACTCTGAATTTATAATTGTTGGCCTAATATATTTCTTCTAGTACAATTACTATCTCTTTATATTTATACTTTTATTTCCCAAGACATTTGTTAGGAAGAAACTTCATTCTATTTTTTTTCCTTTAAATATGGAAGAAATTATATTTTTTGGAAATTGGTGACTTAAATAAGTATTTTGTTTTGCTGTATTTTTCCCACTAATAAAAACTTTCAGTAGGCCTTCGTTCCTTTAATAGTGTCAGAGATGTATCCCATACATTCCACTTCACTTCAGAAACCCAAAATACACTGGATCATAAAGGTACGTTAGGATTGCTTTGTTTTTGGAATATGCAGATGTACTATTATTGCTGTTTTTGTCTGCTTTTTCACTATCATTTACCTGAGAGGCAGGCAAGAGAATCCAAACAACTCTATGATGGATATTGCAGATGGGCATCCTCAAACTTACTCCTTTTCCCAACCCCCTGCCTGCTATACTATATCCTAGAAGCTAGAAAGCAAAAGACTGCATTTCCCTGATTTCCCTGTACTTCTGTTGTGCATGTAACTTGGCTTCAGCCAAGCTGTTAACTATGGGAGATTTGGATGGGAAAAGCTAGGGAGAGGCTGCAGTCTGGGAGGGATTTAGGTTTTCTGTGTTTCTCTTGGCAGCTAGTCTTGACTTCAGGGCAGTCGGTGGATACTGAGCATCCATTTTGTGGTTGGCATGGATGGTGGCTAAGGCCGTAGGGTCCTGGAGCTGACAGTTGGGGAAATGGCTGTGAGAGATAATAGAAAATACACAGGGCTTGGCACAGGGCTTCTGAAACTCCTGTAATTTCCTGGGTGAAAGGAATAGTTTTTGTTCTAATGAGGTGACTCTGGGTGGACATCTGGATGGTTCCTGGATGGGGGCTGGTCACCAGAAAGACTGAGCCATGATTAGAAACTTGGAATTTGCAGCCCTTGTGCACCAATCTTTTGAGAAGGAAAAAAGTCTGAAAATGGAGTTAGTAATTGATCATGCCTAAATGATGAAACCTGCACAAAAATCTCCAAAATACGGGGTACAGAGAGCTTCCAGATTAGCAAACATCCACACTGGGAAGGTGACACACCCCAACTCCACAGGACTACAGCTCCTTTGCTCAGGTCCCTCCCAGACCTTGCCCTGGTATCTCTTCATTGTCTGTATACTTTGCCATATTCTTTAATAAGCTGGTAAGCATAAGTAAGTGTTTCCCTGAATTCTGAGAGCCGCTCTAGCAAATTAACCAAACATTGAAGAGGGTTTTGTGGCTACCTCCAATTTGTAGCCAAATTGGACCAAGTTGTGGGTCACCTGGGCAACTACTACCTGTTAAGGGCATCTGAAGTGGGTAGGAGCAGTCCTGTGGGGCTGAGTGTTAACCTGTGGAATCTGGCTCTTTTCAGGTAGATGGTGTCAGAATTGAGTTGAATTGTAGGGACACCTAGCTGATACTGCAGAGAAATGCTTAGTGTGGGGGAAAACCTCCACACATTTGGTGACCACAACTAAGTGTTCTGTGTGTAAGTAAAGCAGATACAAGAAAGAAAGACACAGGAACTGGTACTATTTTTATAAATGATTAATCCACTACCTTTACTATATATTTACCTTTGCCAGTGAGATTTATACTTTCATATGTTTTCTTGTTATAGTGCCCTTTGTTTTCAGCTTAAAATATCCCCTTTAACATTTCTTACAAGGCTAGTTTAGAGGTGATAAACTCCTTTAGCTATTGCGTGTCTGGAAAAAAACTCTTTATTTCTTCTTAATTCTGAATGATAATATTGTTGGGCAGAGTATTCTTGGTTGGAATATTTTTTTCTTTCAACACTTTGAGTAAGTATATCGTGTCACTCCCTTCTGGTCTGCAAAGTTTTACTGAAAAATCTGCTGATGGTCTTATGGGGGTTCTCTTGTATGTAACTTGTTTTTCTCTTGCTGCTTTTAAGGTTCTCCCCTTGTCTTTTACTTTTGACATTTTAATTATATCATATCTTGGTGTGGTTCTCTTTGGGTTCATCTATATGGAACTCTCTGAGCTTCCTGGATCTGGATATTTGTTTATTTCCCCAAGTTGGGGAAGCTTTCAGCCATTATTTCTTCAAATAGGTTTTCTGCCCTTTTATCTTCTTAAGAGACCTCCATAATACAAAGGTTAATCCACTTGATGTTGTCCTATAAATCCCTTAAGCTATCTTCACTGTTTTTCATTCTTTTTTCTTTTGGCTGCTCTGATTGGGTGAATTCCACTGCCCTGTCTTCAAGTTCACTGATCTTCTATTTCATCTGGTCTGCTCTTGAATCCCTCTAGTGTATTTTTCAGTTCAGTTAATGTGCTCTTCAGCTCTGTGACTTAACATTTGGAACTGTCTCATATTTTCTCTTTGTTGAAGTTCTCATTGTGTTCATCCATTTTTCTCCTGAATTCTGTGAGTATCTTTACAACCATTACTTGGAACTCTTTATCAGTTAAATTACTTATCTCCAGTTCATTAAGGCTTTTTCCTGAGTTTTTATGTTGTTCTTTTACTGAAACTTTTTCCTCTGTTTCATTTGCTTGACTTATTATGTTAGTTAAAAAAAAATTTTTTTTAGGTAAAATGTAGACTTTATTCATATTTCACGAGTTTTTCCATTACTGCCCTTTTTTGTTCTGAATCCAATCCAGGATCCCACATTGCAGTTAGTCGTCAGGTCTTCTTATCCCTAAATATTTTAATCATCTTCAGCTTATACCTGAAGTAGGTCCAGGTTCTAAAGAGAGGAAGGAAAGACTTTGCTTTTATAGACTTACTGTTCTCTGATAGCTATGTCTTATTGCCAAGTTCTCTGCATATTCTACCTCTGCCTTTATGTATGCATTGGAGAAAGGCTGTAATGCAAGGCTGTACTGCAGGCTCTCCTTCTTGAGATACAAAGATATATTATTTAAAAGAAAGCAGTATTTTCCAAAATATTTTATACGTGTCAGCTCAAACCAAACATACGCAGTTTGCCCTGTTTGCTGCCTTCATTAAAAATTGTACATATGGTATTATAAGATTTTATTAAACATTTATCAGTTCCATAGTTTTTTTAAATTTAAAACAATGTGGTTACTACATTAACCCATATTATCAAGTCCCCACCCATACCTCAATGCAGTCACTGTCCTTGGGTGTAGTAAGATGCCACAGATTCACTATTTGCCTTCTCTGTGCTACACTGTTTTCCCCGTGATCCCCCACACCATGTGTACTAAACAAAATACCCCTCAATCCCCTTCTCCCACCTTCCCCACACCCCTCCCCTTTGGTAACCACTAGTTCCTTCTTGGAGTCTCTAGTCTGCTGCTATTTTCTTCCTTCAGTTTTTCATCATTTTTAAAAAATATATAATTTATTTTATTATCATTAATCTACAATTACATGTGCAATATTATGGTTATTAAACTACCCCTTCATCAGGTCCCCCCCACCAACCCCATTACAGTCACTGTCCATCAGCGTAGTGAGATGCTATAGAATCACTACTTGTCTTCTCTGAGTTGTACTAGCCCTCCCCGTGCCCCCCCAACATTACATCTGCTAATCGTAATGCCCCTTTTTCCCTCTTATCCCTCCCTTCCTGCCCATTTTCCCAGTCCCTTTCCCTTTGGTAACTATTAGTCCGTTCTTGGGTTCTGTGAGTCTGCTGCTGTTTTGTTCCTTCAAGTATTTTTTCTTTGTTCTTATACTCCACATATGAGTGAAATCATTTGATACTTGTCTTTTTGGCTTGGCTTATTTCACTGAGCATAATACCCTCTAGCTCCATCCATGTTGTTGCAAATGGTAGGATTTGTTTTCTTCTTATGGCTGAATAATATTCCATTGTGTATATGTACCACATCTTCTTTATCCATTCATCTACTGATGGACACTTAGGTTGCTTCGATTTCTTGGCTATTGTAAATAGTGCTGCGATAAACATAGGGGTGCATATGTCTTTTTGAATCTGAGAAGTTATATTCTTTGGGTGAATTCCAAGGAGTGGGATACCCGGGTCAAATGATATTTCTATTTTTAGTTTTTTGAGGAACCTCCATATTGCTTTCCACAATGGTTGAACTAGCTTACATTCCCACCAGCAGTGTAGGAGGGTTCCCCTTTCTCTGCATCCTCGCCAGCATTTGTTGTTCTTAGTCTTTTGGATGCTGGCCATCCTTACTGGTGTGAGGTGCTATCTCACTGTGGTTTTAATTTGCATTTCTCTCATGATTTAGTGATGTGCAGCATCTTTTCATGTGTCTGTTGGCCATCTGAAATTTTTCTTTGGAGAACTGTCTCTTCATATCCTCTGCCTGTTTTTTAATCTGGTTGTTTGCTTTTTGGGTGTAGAGATGTGTAAGTTCTTTATATATTTTGGATGTTAACCCCTTGTCAGATATGTCATTTACAAATATATTCTCCCATACTGTAGGATGCCTTTTTGTTCTGTTGATGGTGTCCTTTGCTGTACAGAAACTTTTTAGTTTGATGTAGTCCCATGAATTCATTTTTGCTTTTGTTTCCCTTGCTTGAGGAGATGCGTTCAGGAAGAAGTTGCGCATGCTTATACATTCAGGAGATTTTGCCTATGATGTCTTCTAAGAGTTTTATGGTTTCATGACTTACATTCAGGTCCTTGATCCATTTTGAGTTTACTTTTGTGTAGGGGGATGAACAGTAATCCAGTTTCATTCTCTTACATGTAACTGTTCAGTTTTGCCAACACCAGCTGTTGAAGAAGCTGTCATTTCCTCGTTGTATGTCCATGGCTCCTTTATCATATATTAATTGACCATACATGGTTGGGTTTATATCAGGGCTCTCTAGTCTGTTCCATTGGCCTGTGGGTCTGTTCTTGTGCCAGTACCAAATTGTCTTGATTACTGTGGCTTTGTAGTAGAGCTTGAAAGCATAATCCCCCCAGCTTTATTCTTCCTTCTCAGGATTGCTTTGGCTATTCGGGGTCTTTTGTGGTTCCATATGAATTTTAGAACGATATTCTCTAGTTCATTGAAGAATGCTGTTGGTATTTTGATAGGGATTGCATTGAATCTGTAGATTGCTTTAGGCAGGATGGCCATTTGACAATATTAATTCTTCCTATCCATGAGCACAGGATGTGTTTCCATTTATGGTATCTTCTTTAATTTCTCTCACGAGTGTCTTGTAGTTTTCAGAGTATAGGTCTTTCACTTTCTTGGTTAGGTTTATTCCTAGGTATTTTATTCTTATTGATGCAATTGTGAATGGAATCGTTTTCCTGATTCCTCCTGCTGCTAGTTCATTGTTAGTGCATAGGAATGGCACAGATTTCTGCGTATTAATTTTGTATCGTGCAACTTTGCTGAATTCAGATGTTAGATCTAGTAGTTTTGGAGTGGATTCTTTAGGTTTTTTTATGTACAATATCATGTCATCTGCAAACAGGGACAGTTTGACTTATTCCTTACCAATCTGGATGCCTTTTATTTCTTTGTGCTGTCTGATTGCCATGGCTAGGACCTCCAGTACTATGTTGAATAGAAGTGGGGAGAGTGGGCATCCTTGTCTTGTTCCCCATCTTAAAAGAAAAGCTTTCAGCTTCTTGCTGTTAAGTATAATGTTGGCTGTGGGTTTGCCATATATAGCCTTTATTATGTTGAGGTACTTGCCCTCTATACCCATTTTGTTGAGAGTTTTTATCATGAATGGATGTTGAATTTTGTCAAATGCTTTTTCAGCATCTATGGAGATGATCGTGTGGTTTTTGTCCTTCTTTTTGTTGATGTAGTGGGTGATGTTGATGGATTTTCGAATGTTGTACCATCTTTGTATCCCTGGGATGAATCCCACTTGATCATGATGGATGATCTTTTTGATGTATTTTTGAACTTGCTTTGCCAATATTTTGTTGAGTATTTTTGCATCTATGTTCATCAGGGATAATGGTCTGTAATTTTCTTTTTTTGTGGTGTCTTTGCCTGGTTTTGGTATTAGAGTGATGCTGGCCTCATAGAATCAGTTTGGAAGTATTCCCACTTCTTCTACTCTTTAGAAAACTTTAAGGAGGATGGGTTTTAGGTCTTCACTAAATGTTTGATAAAATTAAGCGGTGAAGCCATCTGGTTCAGGCGTTTTGTTCTTTGGTAGGTTTTTGATTACCAGTTCAGTTTTGTTATTGGTAATTGGTCTGTTGAGATTTTCTGTTTCTTTCTGGGTCAGCTTTGGAAGGTCGTATTTTTCTAGAAAGTTGTCCATTTCTTGTTGGTTATCCAGTTTGTTAGCATATAATTTTTCATAGTATTCTCTAATAATTCTTTGTATTTCTGTGGTGTTCGTAGTGATTTTTCCTTTCTCATTTCTGGTTCTATTTTTGTGAGTAGACTCTCTTTTTTTCTTGAGAAGTCTGGCTAGGGGTTTATCTATTTTGTTTATTTTCTCGAAGAACCGTCTCCTTCTTTCATTGATTCTTTCTGTTGTTTTATTCTTCTCAATTTTATTTATTTATTCTCTAATCTTTATTATGTTCCTCCTACTGACTTTGGGCCTCAGTTGTTCTTCTTTTTCTAGTTTCATTAATTGTGAGTTTAGACTGCTCATATGGGATTGTTCTTCTTTACTGAGGTAGGCCTATATTGCAGTATACTTTCCTCTTAAAACGGCCTTCACTGCATCCTACTGATTTTGCTGTGTTGAATTATTGTTGTCATTTGTCTCCATATATTACTTGATCTCTGTTTTTATTTGGTCATTGTTCCATTGGTTATTTAGGAGCATGTTTTGAAGCCTCCATGTGTTTGTGGGATTTTTCATTTTCTTTGCCTAATTCATTACTAGTTTCATACCTTCGTGGTCTGAGAAACTGGTTGGTACAATTTCTATCTTTTTGAATTTACTGAGGCTCTTTTTGTGGACTAGTAGATGATCTATTCTTGAAAATGTTCCATGTGCACTTGAGAAGAATGTGTATTCTGCTGCTTCTGTAGATGTCTGTTAGGTCCATCTGTTCTGTTGTGTTGTTCAGTACCTCTGTGTCCTTACTTATTTTCTGTGTGGTTGATCTGTCCTTCAGAGTGAATGGAGTGTTGAAGTCTCCTAGAATGAATGCATTGCATTGTATTTCTCCTTTTAATTCTGTTAGTATTTGTTTCACATATGTAGGTGCTTCTGTGTTGGGCACATAGATATTTATAATAGTTATATCTTGTTGGATTGACCCTTTTATCATTATGTAATGTCCTTCTTTGTCTCTTGTGACTTTCTTTGTTTTGAAGTCTATTTTGTCTGATACAAGCACTGCAACTCCTGCTTTTTTCTCCCTATTAGTTGCATGAAATATCTTTTTCCATCCCTTCACTTTTAAACTGTGTATGTCTTTGGATTTGAAGTGATTCTCTTGTAGGCAGCATATAGATGGGTCTTGTTTTTTTATCCATTCAGTGACTCTGTGTCTTTTGATTGGTGCCTTCAGTCCATTTACATTTAGGGTGCTTATCAATAGGTATGTACTTATTGGCATTGCAGGCTTTAGATTCGTGGTTACCAAAGGTTCAAGGTTAACTTCCTGACTAAGCATCTAACTTAACTCACTTAATATGCTATTACAAACACAGTCTAGAAGTTCTTTTTTTGGTCTTCATCCTTTTTCTTCCTCCTCCATTCTTTATGTATTAGGTATCATATTTTGTACTCTTTGTCTATCCCTTGATTGACTTTGGAGATAGTTATTTTAATTTTTGCGTTTGCTTAGTAATTAGCTGTTCTACTCTCATTACTGTGGTTTTATTACCTCTGGTGACAGCTATTAAACCTTAGGAACACTTCCATCTATAGCAGTCCCTCGAAAATGCACTGTAGAGATGGTTTGTGGGATGTAAATTCTCAGCTTTTGCTTATCTGGAAATTGTTTAGTCCCTCCTCAAATTTAAATGATAATCTTGCCGGATAAAGTATTCTTGGTTCAAGGCCCTTCTGCTTCATTGCATTAAATACATCATGCCACTCCCTTCTGGCCTGTAAGGTTTCTGTTGAGAAGTCTGATGATTGCCTGATGGGCTTTCCTTTGTATGTGATCTTATTTTTGTCTTCTGGCTGCTTTTAATAGTCTGTCCTTATCCTTGATTTTTGCCATTTTAATTACTATATGTCTTGGTGTTGTCTTCCTTGGGTCCCTTGTGTTTTGAGATCTGTGCATCTCCATGGCCTGAGAGACTATCTCCTTCCCCAGATTGGGGAAGTTTTCAGCAATTACTTCCTCAAAGACACTTTCTATCCCTTTTTCTCTCTCTTCTTCTGGTACCCCTATAATGTGAATATTGTTCTGCTTGGATTGGTCACACAGTTCACTCAATATTCTTTCATTCCTAGAGATCCTTTTTTCTCTTTGTGCCTCAGCTTCTTTGTATTCCTCTTCTGTAGTTTCTATTTGATTTATCATCTCCTCCACCATATTCAAGGAGTGGGATACCCGGGTCAAATGATATTTCTATTTTTAGTTTTTTGAGGAGCCTCCATACTGCTTTCCACAATGGTTGAACTATTTTGCATTCCCACCAGCAGTGAAAGAGGGTTCCCCTTTCTCCACATCCTCGCCACCATTTGTTGTTGTCTTTTGGATGGTGGCCATCCTAACTGGTGTGAGGTGATATCTCCTTGTGGTTTTAATTTGCATTTCTCTGATGATTAGCTATGTGGAGCATCTTTTCATGTGCCTGTTGGCCATCTGAATTTCTTCTTTGGAGAAGTGTCTGTTCCGATCCTCTCCCCATTTTTAATTGGATTATTTGCTTTTTGTTTGTTGAGGTGCATGAGCTCTTTATATATTTTGGATGTCAACACTTTATCAGATATGTCATTTATGAATATATTCTCCTATACTTTAGGATGTCTTTTTGTTCTATTGATGGTGTCCTTTGCTGTACAGAAGGCTTTCAGCTTGATATAGTCCCACTTCTTCATTTTTCCTTTGTTTCCCTTGCCCAGGGATATATGTTCATGAAAAAGTTGCTCATGTTTATGTCCAAGAGATTTTTGCCTATGTTTTCTTCTGTGAGTTTTGTGGTTTCATGACTTACATTCAGGTCTTTGATCCATTTCGAGTTTACTTTTGTGTATGGGGTTAGACTATGATCCAGTGTCATTCTCTTACATGTAGCTGTCCAGTTTTGCCAACACCAGCTGTTGACGAGGCTGTCATTTCTCCATTGTATATCCATGACTCCTTTATCATATATTAATTGGCCATATATGGTTGGGTTAATATCTGGACTCTCTGTTCTGTTCCACTGGTCTGTGGGTCTGTTCTTGTGCCAGTACCAAGTTGTCTTTATTACTGTGGCTTTGTAGTAGAGCTTGAAGTTGGGAAGCGAGATCCTCTCTTCTTTATTTTTCCTTCTCAGGATTGCTTTGGCTATTCCATGTCTTTTGTGGTTCCATATGAATTTTAGAACTATTTGTTCCAGTTCATTGAAGAATGCTGTTGGTATTTTCATAGGGATTGCATTGAATCTGTAGATTGCTTTAGGCAGGATGGCCATTTTGACAATATCAGTTCTTCCGACCCAAGAGCATGGAATGAATTTCCATTTGTTAGTGTTCTCTTTAATTTCTCTTAAGAGTATCTTGTAGTTTTCAGGGTATAGGTCTTTCACTTTCTTGGTTAGGTTTATTCCTAGGTATTTTATTCTTTTTGATGCAATTGTGAATGGAATTGTTTTCTGATTTCTCTTTCTGCTCATTCATTATTAGTGTATAGGAATGCAACAGATTTCTGTGTATTAATTTTGTATCCTGCAACTTTACTGAATTTAGATATTAATTCTAGTAGTTTTGGAGTGGATTCTTTAGGGTTTTTCTATGTACAATATCATGTCATCTGCAAACAGTGACAGTTTGACTTCTTCCTTACCAATCTGGATGCTTTTTAGTTCTTTGTTTTGTGTGACTGCCATGGCTGGGACTTTCAGTAGTATGTTGAGTAAAAGTGGGGAGAGTGGGCATCCCTGTCTTGTTCCCGATCTTAGGTGAAAAGCCTTCAGCTTTTCTCTGTTAAGTATGTTGTTGGGTGTGGGTTTGTCATATACGGCCTTTATTATGTTGAGGTACTTGCCCTCTATATTCATTTTGTTGAGAGTTTTTATCATGAATGGATGTTGAATTTTGTTGAATACTTTTTCAGCATCTATGGAGATGATCATGTGGTTTTTGTCCTTCTTTTTGTTGATGTGGTAGATGATGTTGATGGATTTTCAAATGTTGTACCATCCTTGCATCCCGAGATGAATCCCACTTGACCAAGGTGTATGATCCTCTTGATGTATTTTTGAATTCAGTTTGGTAATATTTTGTTGAGTATTTTTGCATGTATATTCATCAGGTATATTGGTTTGTAGTTTTCTTTTATGGTGGGGTCTTTGCCTGGTTTTGGTATTAGTGTGATGCTGGCTTCATAGAATGAGTTTGGAAGTATTCCCTCCTCTTCTATTTTTGGGAAATTTTAAGGAGACTGGGTATTATGTCTTCTCTAAATTTCTGATAAAATTCAGCAGTGAATCCATGTGGCCGAGGGGTTTTGTTTTTGGGTAGTTTTTTGATTACTGATTCAATTTTGTTGTTGGTAATTGGTCTGTTTAGATTTTCTGTTTCTTTCTTCATCAGTCTTTGAAGGTTGTATTTTTCTAGAAAGTTGTCCATTTCTTCTAGGTTATCCAGTTTGTTAGCATATAGATTTTTATAGTATTCTCTAATAAATCTGTGTATTTCTGTGGTGTCCGTTGTGATTTTTCCTTTCTCATTTCTGATTCTGTTTATGTGTGTAGATGTTCTTTTTCTCTTAAATGTCTGGCTAGGTGTTTATCTATTTTGTTTATTTTCTCAAAGAACTAGCTCTTGGTTTCATTGATTTTTTTCTATTTTATTCTTCTCAATTTTATTTATTTCTTCTCTGATCTTTATTATGTCCCTCCTTCTGCTGACTTTGGGCCTCATTTGTTCTTCTTTTTCCTGTTTCAATAATTGTGAATTTAGACTATTCATTTGGGATTGTTCTTCCTTCTTTAAAAAGGCCTGTATTGCTATATACTTCCCTCTTAGAACTGCCTTTGCTGCGTCCCACAGAAGTTGGGGCGTTGTGCTGTTGTTTACATTTGTGTCCATATATTGCTTGATCTCTGTTTTAATTTGGTCATTGATCCATTGATTATTTAGGTAGCATGTTGTTAAGCCTTCATGTGTTTGTGAGCCTTTTTGTTTTCTTTGTACAATTTATTTCTAATTTTATACCTTTTTGATCTGAGAAGTTGGTTGGTAGAATTTCAATATTTTTAAATTTACTGAGGCTCTTTTTGTGGCCTAGTATGTGGCCTCTTCCTGAAAATGTTCCATGTGCACTTGATAAGAATGTGTATCCTGTTGCTTTTGGGTGTAGAGTTCTGTAGATGTCTGTTAGGTCCATCTGTTCTAGTGTGTTGTTCAGTGCCTCTGTGTCCTTACTTATTTTCTTTCTGGTTGATCTGTCCTTTGGTGTGAGTGGTGTGTGGAAGTCTCCTAAAATGAATGCATTGCATTTTATTTCCTCCTTTAATTCTGTTAGTATTTGTTTCACATATGTCAGTGCCCCTGTATTGGGTGCATAAATATTTATAATGGTTATATCCTCTATTGGACAGACCCCTTTCTCATTATGTAATATCCTTCTTTATCTCATTATTTTCTTTGTTTTGAAGTCTATTTTGTCTCATACACGTACTGCAACACCTGCTTTTTTCTCCCTATTGTTTGTATGAAATATGTTTTTCCATATCCCTTCACTTTTAGTCTGTGTATGTCTTTGGGTTTGAGGTGAGTCTCTTGTAAGCAGCATATGGATAGGTCTTGCTTTTTTTATCCATTCTATTACTCTGTATCTTACCCTTTTCATGAGATGCTGAGTTCTCGCAGATGTACATGTAGCCTGGCTTGTACTGTATCTTCTGGTCTCTCTTTTAGGAATAGTTGTATTTGCTATATTTTCAAAATGCAGGAGAACACAGGCCGCGTGTGAGCAGATTTCTGCCACCCTACTCACGCTGCCGTATTACAGTCAATCTCAGAATATACAGTCTTAGGGACTGCAAGCATATGCTTATGGACCCCAGAGTCAATGATCTGAAGATGCCCGCTGGCTAGCAGTCACAAAACTCAGGGCTCCAGATGAGTGTATAAACCCCTTTTCGGATGATACCTGTAAGCTGTAGCAAGCCAGAGAGAGTGCAAAGACTGCATCACATGACCTGTGTTCCCGGAGAGCACCTTTGTAGCCTCTAGCTGTGTGCCAACTTGAAGCCTGCCCCTAATGCCAGAGCTCCAGGACTAACACGCAGGCCTCTTTCACAGAAATACTTGGGGTGTTTTATAGTCTGCTTTCTGTGCAGTGCCCTAGGAGTGATAGACTGCCAAAAACTTTCTCTCCAATTGCTATTGTCACGTGGGACCCAGGAACGCAAGCTCCCCTAGGACACCAGAGCCACCAGGGATGAAGGGGTATCCCCTGGATGGTGGCTGCAAAATCCAGGGCACCAGATCTGTGTAAGAGCTCCCTTCTGAGGGACACTGGTACCCTGAAGCATGGCAGTGGGAGAGCACAAAGGTAGCCTTAGGAAGGCTTTGCACTGGTCCTTAGATGTGTATTCAGTTAGAAGCCTGCAGCTACGGTTATAAGTTAATGTGTCTCTTTCACAGAAAGATTGAGATCCTGGGTCTGCTGCCTTTGGCTGTGCCCTGGGAGTGGTAACTGTTTAAGAACTCTTTCCCCATTGGTCACAGTACTGGGACCTACAAGTGTCAGGTCCTCTGTCTGGCAGAGTCAGGCAATGAAGAGGTGTTCCCTGGCAGTAGAAAATCAGGGCACTAGAGAAGGGCACATTTTTTCTGCTGAGGTAGAGTGAGGCTGAGGGGGGAGCGCAAAGATTGCATTGACCCTCTGTTCCCTGAGAGCAGCTCTGCAGGTCCCTCTAAATGTGCCAAACCAGAAGCCTGCCCTTCAGGCCAAAGCTCCTGGACAGCAAATAGGCCTCTTTCTTGGAAAGACTCTGGGGTGTTTCGGTCTGTATCTGCCCAGCGCCTCAGGAGTGGTAGTTTGCCAAGAACTGAATCTCCGATTGTTACAGCCCCGTGGGACCCAGGAACACAAGTCACCCCCCAACACCCGTCCCCTAGAGCCAGATGATCAAGAGGCATCTCCTTAGTGGCAGCTGCAAAAACTGGATCACCAGATGTGAAAACTAGGGCACAAGACATGGGTAGAAGTTCCCCTGTAGGAGATACTGATGTTTGGAGCATGGCAGAGCATGAGTGCAAAGATGGCACCCTCTGAGAGAGAAGAAGAAAAATAGAAAAGGAGATAAGTTAAAAGGATTGTGCTCACCAGCTTTAGCAATGCAGAGGAAGTCCAAGCAAAAGGCATCCAGCAGCCTCTGTCCCTGGGGAGTATCCCAGTAGGCTCTGCCTGCCAACCAACCCTTTCAAAATAGGAAATTAGTCTCTTTAACATAAAGTCTAAGTGCTATTCTAAGAGCTGCTTCTGCACTGGCCTTGGAGTGGGTAAGTCTGTACATGGGACCTTCAATGGCTGTCCTTCAGTTTGCCACAGCCCTGTGGGTCTTGTGGCCATGAGCCTAGTTGTTTTTTAAAGCCAGATGTTTTGGGGGTTTTTCTCTTAGGTACCAGTCTTAAAAGTTAGGATGCCATTCAGTGTGGGCTATGAACATTTTCTTCAGGAAGAAGCTCTGGATTTTGAGTTCTTTCCTGATTGTGAGTGGGGTTTATGGCAAGATTATATCTCAGCTTTTCTTATCCTCTGCAATGTTGTTTCCCTCTAATTTGCCCAATGTGAAGGAGTTGCTCCACCAGTTTTAGTTTTTTTTCCAGAGGAAATTGTTCCATATATAGTTGTAGATTCAGTGTGTCCATGGGTAAAGGTGAGTTCAGATATTCCTGTGTTGCCATCTTGAATTGGAACCTCAATTATCTGAAGTTTCTAACCCACAAAATGGGGGTATAACATTTAGTGCATGGGACTGCGATAAGTAGTAAGTGAGGTAACTTACGTAGTGTTCAGTACTCTCCCTTGTATTTAGTAAGCACTTAATAAAATAACCTATTAAATTTTTTTAGTATTCTACAATTATTATGTGTTGTCTAGTTTATTTTTAAAGATTATGAGTTCAAACCACAAAGTTATATTTTTGTTAATAGTTAATAGTATGTTTAGGGTCTTCCCTCTCCCCAAGATAAGACAATTCTCTGAACTTGGATTCTACCCCCTTCCCCCACCCCACCCCACCCCTCCAAGGGAGAGGGAAGAGAGGCAGTAGAAGCTCCTGAAGATTTCAGACATTTTATGGTGACCTTGTGCACTGTTAAACATCCTCTATGTAACATCATTTCAGTTCTTAACAGCAGTGCTTCTCTACTCAAGCATAATTTAACCTATCCCTTTCTTGATTTTTTTTCCTGTAGCACTGATCGCAAATTTAAATGGTTGCAATTAAGCAAGCTGTGCAGTCCATGTTTGTGGTTATGGTGCATCAGTAATGCCTCATTTCCTAGAATGGACGCTGTCATGAGGCTCAGGCACTGTGAAGGCCAGCTTCCAGGTTGACTTACTCATCTGTCAAGTGGCCCTGGCACTGACAGGCTGTTCTAGGGCTTTGAATATGTTAACCTTAAAAATAAACTTTCAGTAGTTGTATCAGCAAAAATAGCTTATTCAGGAATAGCAGAGAATTGCAATTTAGGACATGCAAGCCTACAGCAAAGCCACAGGTAAGTCCAGAGAACAAAGATGAGGAATGTTTTTTAATAGAGGAAAGGGCCAAGGTGGGAGGCTGTCTAAGCATAAAGCCCATTAGAAGGAACTGGGAGTCCTGTATGTGTTGACTTCTCATTGGCTAAGTTGCGACAGTCTCTCATTGGCTGGGGTGTTGCTGGAGGAGGTGGTAATCTTCCTACCTTTTGCTGGGTAGTAAAGTAGCTGAAACACTATAACTTGGAAGGTATGGGACTCTTCTGGTGGGATCTGCAATTGATAAGGAGTGGTGGGTGAGAGAGCTTCCCCTTTGGGCCCCTCAGTGCCCTATCAGTGAGGTTTCCCCTTATTAATTTTTGCAAATACAATAGTGACTTAAGTTTGGAAGTCAGCAAATGTGTACATATCTGTAACATTCCAGCAAAGTATATAGCCAGTAAGCTTTGGGGCATGGGGACTTAGGCAATCTTCTTCAGTTGAGGTCTTATGTGTGTGCTGAAATGTCTGCTCTTCAGACCTGCTGTATTTTTTATTTCTAGGGATTTGTCTACACTCTTACCAACTGGAGGGAGTGAACTGGCTAGCTCAATGCTTCCACTGTCAGAATGGCTGCATCCTGGGAGATGAGATGGGCCTGGGTAAGACCTGCCAGGTATGTTACTGTGGAGCAACCACTGTTCACCTCCACTGAAATGCCTCCTTAGAACTCATTACTATCTTTAGCTACTAGCTACCAGTATGTGTTTGTGTACTAGAAGGTGAAATGTCGGAACCTTTGTTAAGAGATGACAACCTTGGAGTTGACTTTTCTCACTACCTTTATCTTATCTAGCCCTTGACATAGACTTGTTAATGGGTATGGTTTTTGTCTGTAAAGGAAATACTCCTGTCCCAGGGATCAGATTAATTCTACCTTCCTTAGCAATTCTTTATCTAGTTAACTGGATCACTTCTTATATTAATTTCCCTTAGTGGGTGGTGGGGCTACTTCCCATTTCTCTGCCATGCTAAAGTACGGAAGAAGTACTTTATCTATTTTTCCAAGATGCTTTGGCCATCTAGTGGTAGGACACGGTCTAGACACCTGGAGAACCAGGCATGGTTTCCTCAGGCATTAGTGAGCCGCTGGCATGTTGAGATTGATGCTTCTGGCAGGATGACTGCCAGTACAGCCCTGTGTTGACAGATGTTAATGGTAGGCTTGGACTGATGGGAAGTTCAGGCACAGATACCTCTTGGATTACTTGGTTTAATCACACGAAGTGTACTCATCTGTAGGATATCAAAGAAAGTCAGTGGAGTCAGGATACAGAGCAGAGGCAACTTGATCAGAAACCATGGAAATATAAATTCTCGATTCCAAAAAGGTTTTACAACTGAACACACAGAATGAATGAAGATTCCATTTGTCTCTTAAGAAGCTCAACTGTCCCCTCCAAGTCTAATCTCACATATATAAACATCGAGCTGGAGCAGTTCTGCACATAGGCTAGTCTGACACTACCTTGTCTAAGGTGGGTCTACCTTACTAATCTTGGGGGTATTCAGAATACATATGGCCTCTCAATATGGTTCCCTCAAGGGACCTCATTTACGGCCCTCAGGCAAATAATCCTGGGTCTGGTACATTCCTGAACTGAAAACGTGGAACTAGAAAAAAGGTAAGATTCCCATATGTCTCTGGGAGCCAGGCAAACAGACTCTTGGACCGGGTACAGTGCACTCCCTGCAGTCTCCTTTGCCATGGACATTGGAATTGCCCTGACATCATTAAGAGTCAGCAGATCCCACTTGGCCTTTGCTTTTCCCCAGGTGTTCATATAGCTCTACTGTAAGTGTCCTAAAAATATTATATCAACAAATTCATCTTCTTATGAATTCACCTTAGAATTTTTTACATCTGTGTTCATGAAGGACCTGTATGTCTGTAGTTTCCTTCTCTTGTAATGTCTTTGTCTGGTTTTAGTATTGTGGTAAAGCTAGACTCATAGAATGAGTTCAGGAGTATTCTCTTGTCTTCAGTTTTCTAGAAGAGTTTGTGTAGAATTGGTATTGTTTCTTCCTTTAATGGTAGAATTTAGTAATGAGTCCAAATTAATTTTGTAGATATATCTAGTTTATGGTAATTAAGATACATTTTCTCTAAAAAGTATCCTCAGTGGAAGTGAAACATAATGGTCTTAAGTTATTATTGAGTGATTGCTCTGGACACAGTTGGCCTGGGAAGCAATGGATAAAGAAGAAAATTATTTCCATTTTAAAATTACTATAAATTAAGAAAAATAACTGCCATACCATAACCACCGCACTCTAACTATAACCATGGATAGCAATGTGTATTTTAAATGGTTGAAATTATAGTGCACACATAGCTTGTATTTTATTAATCTAATATTGTCATTGTAATTTTCCATTTTATTATGTTCTTCACAATCAGTATTTTCTACTGGCTGGATAACATTCCATCAAGAGAATTTAGCATAATTAAATGTTCTATAGATGAGGAATGGCGAGTTCCTCTCTTTTGTGCTATTTAGATTAACCTCAATGTGAACATCTTTAGTCATGTATCTTTCTCTGAATTTTGGGTTGTATCTTTAGGATAGGTTTTGTCAGAAATGGTTCACCGTTTGGGACTGGGGGCTCCTCAAACATTTTGTTTTATAAAAGAAGGCTATTTTCTTTGTGTATCACAGCAACCTTTTAAAGAAACATTTCTAGTCACAAGTGTGGCCCACCATATTCTAAGGTATGCCTATTTGGCTTTTCATGTTATACTCCTACTTAAATATGAGGCATTATTTACTGTTTGCTTTCCTCACTAGAATGTATGCTCCAGGAGAGCTAGGTGTTTTGTCTTTTTGTTCACTGTTACATACCAGTGCTTAGCAAAAAGAAGGTACTCTACTCTATAAAGGCATGTGCAAGGAAGGAAAACATTAGGGAAAGGAGGGAGGAAGTTGGGAAGGAAAGAAAACCTCTTAGGAGAACCTGGTAAGTAGCAGAGGCCACCATATGGTTAGTTGACCATGTTTACAATCACATCTTGACACCACCTTCTGTTTTCAGAGTATTCCTGATCTTGTAGGTTATTTGCATTGTTTTAATTTATTTCCATTATCTCTCCTGATTTTTTGCTTTGCATTAGAGGTTTAATTACGTATATATTGGGCCCCATTTCCGGTTAACTGTTGAGTAATTGAGTACTTAAATTTCTTTGGCAATTATATTGAGGCTTGCGCAATTTCACTCTAGGAATGAATGACTAATGTGTGGAAGATTATACTTCTCTTTTCTTTGTAAGCTAAATCTCTTATAAAAGTTTGTGTTCCCTACAAGGTTGTGGTTATTTCTCATGTGAAAATGTGATTAAAACTGTCTTCTTTTTCTGTGTTCCAGACTATTGCTTTCTTCATTTACTTGGCAGGAAGATTAAATGATGAAGGACCATTTCTGATTCTCTGTCCCTTGTCTGTTTTGAGCAACTGGAAAGAAGAGTTGGAAAGGTACAGAGTAATAGCTGAAATTTTATTTTTTAATATTGATTAAGGTTTTTTTCTGGGTGATGAAGCAGCGTAATTGTCCTAAGCAGTGAGTTTATTGCTTTCAGAAAACTCTGACCTGAGGAAATGTAGACAGACTGAGGATCTGATGTGGGGAGAGTCCAATGGATGTTATGTTATTATTTGGTAATTTGACGGTCAATGCTCAGTAAATTTTGCTGAACTAAAGTAGAAACCATCTTTTTTATAGTGACATAGGAAGTAACCAATGTGAAAAAAAGTTTTTAGAGTTAGCACAAGGCCCTTTTAGATGTTCATCCAACCCCTCCATCTATTTACACAGGAACTTACACTTAGGTTTACCCATTACTCTAGATAAGATTCCCGAGTCCCAGAACTCTTTCTGGTTGCAGGGCATCATGAAGTGTGCACATCTGTAATCCTTCCACGAAGTGTGGTTTTCCAGATATGCATACCCTTTCCCATGGCTCTGCATCTGTGTTTATCTACCTCTTTTTTTGGATTAAGGTTTGCTCCAGGGCTTTCCTGTGTAACGTATGCTGGTGACAAGGAGGAGAGAGCCCACCTACAGCAAGACCTAAAACAAGAGTCACATTTTCATGTGCTGCTAACTACCTATGAGGTATCCATTTGTTTCTCTATGGCTCTTAACCCTGGACCTTGGATGTTGTAAAATTCTCTGGAATTTAATTTTTTTCGAGAGAGCAGATTTTTATGGGAAAAAAGTCTACTTTCTTTAGATTCTCAGAGAAGGACTATGACCAAAGGAAGCAAAGGACCAAATTAGTTAGGTATCTCTACCTCTTCTTTCCTGGCAGATGAAGGGGAAAGCCTTCCCTGGGAGGTAGCATTTGGTCAGTGACTCTTAGTCAATGAATCGGAGGAGGCAAGCAGGCAGGGGAAAGGGTTTTGTGGGCCAACGCATCATCTCTGTTACTGGAGGATGGGAATGGAGGACACTTAGTTCCAGTCTCATTAAGCCCTTACTCTTCAGGCTAAGACTGTTCTGGGTCACAGTAAGCCAGACCTTCCACTTACGCATGCTTAAATATTGTCTATAAAATAGTGCCTTAGAAATTATGCTCAGAACTTTTTTTGCTTAATGAATGAATAAGACTTAGGTAAAGCCTGTGGTTTAGGAGAGTCAATAAGAAACTAACTTAGTAGTATTAGTTCTATCAATACCAGCCTTTATAATGTGTCTTCCTCAATTTTTTAGATTTGCTTGAAAGATGCAACATTTCTAAAATTGTGAGTATTGTACTTCTTCAGAAACTGTTGACTGTATAATGAAAGTCATGTCGTCCTTTACATTTCAGTACTTTGTCTGTTTCTTGATATGTCTGGTGTGACATCCTGATATGTTTTCTGTGAGTCTTATTTACAGATGGGCAGCCTGGTAGAAGTCCTACAGTCTAGCCCCTTTTACTCAATAGGTATGTGTCCTTGGGTTGGTTACTTAACTTCCACAAACCTCAGATTCTTCATCTGTAATGGGGATAATGAAATGTCTTACTTTGGATGATAATGTGAGGATTAAATGAGAGAAGGTGTACCTCATAGGTGGTTAATAGATAATAGATTCTTTTATTGCAAATTGCATAGACACTTTTCAGGACTGCTGTTTAGAGATTTTACTACATTGTAGGAGGTGAATTATTTGAGCCTTTTCCTGGAAATATCTTAAAGTAGCAATCTGTGCTATAAAATGAACTTTTTAGGAAGGGAGTTTTAAGTAATAATTTTAATTAGTTAGCTTTCAGGCCTCATACCAGCTCATGAAGTACAGAAAATTTAGATTTAATTCTTAGTGCCAGTTGGTAATAGGGGTGCCTTGTGGAAATACATGGTCAAGACAACAGGTACAATGAAAATTAAGAGCTAGACTTGTAAATAAGAAGAAGTATGTTGTCTGAATTTCATTCTCCATAGCATATGTAGTTATGACATGGTTAGGTAGGGATTTGCATCTTTAATATTGAGAAACTTTTATTTTCAAAGTGTTTTGTCAATATTTTAAATGCTATTTCTCATCCAGTTTCTTCTGAGTTGGATTTCTGTTTTTATCTTACTTTGAGACATTAAAAGGTTCAATTGTAGATTTTATGACTTTCATCCAGTATTTTGTTTGACTTAAGTTTCATTTAAGGGAGCAAATAATCTTACTTTTCTTAAGAGGATTTGCCTTGTCTGTTTTTCCTTTTTATTATTAATAGCCAACTTAATATTTGTTGAAGCTCTCTCCTCTGGAAAGACAGTGTTCTGGGGGTTATTGGCAATATCAGGAAAGTAAACTACAGAGCCACTCGAAGGGGTTATAAACTCTAGTACAGGGATAAGCAGTATAGGGTATCATGATACAAGGCAATAGACTGGGGGTATCAAAAGACTGGGATGAGAAGATTGGGACATAAATGATGTTGACATAAATTACTTTATTTAATCTTATGAAAACCCTAGTAGGCAGATATTATTATTTATTTTATAGCTGGTGAATGTAAGAGATGAGGTAACCCAGCCAAGGTTACATTGCTAATAATTGGCAAAGCAGACATCCAAACCCAGCACATAGTGCTGTGGAGGCTGTAAAAGGGCTTCTCAGAGGATCCAGTTGCACTGGAGTTTCACATTATTCAGCAGAACTACAATATCTCTGTATTAGATCATCTGTCTTGAATCCATTTCCAGGTGAATTTAAGGACCTATTGACTCACAGTATGAACCCCAGGAACACAAATGTACTCTTTTGATATATTTGGCAAGGTCATATTGTATATTACTGCATCACACACTCTGAGAAGAGCTGGAAAGTGTAATCTCTGTCCTAAAGAGGTTAATTATGGAGAGTTAAGATTGTACCTATAACAATAGGAAAATTTTAAGATTTTTTGGATAACAGACTTATAAAATCTTTGGGTCAAGAGTATTATAAGTTACCTCTTCGCACTCTCCATTCAGTGCTGGAATTCCCTCCACCTCTTCCTCTCCAGGGAACATTATTTAGAGTGTCCTTTGGTGACTAATTTGACCTACTTCCTTTCGCTGAGACCAACCTACCTCCCTATAGCCTGTTTCATTGAACAAACTTTGACAAGAGAATAAGACCTAATCTGTTTTGAATGTTAATTCAGATAGGAGCTACATACTGTACCATGGCTACTTTGACACCTTATCTCATGACAAGTGTGCAACGTCTGCTGAACCCTTATTCCTTATAATCCTTAAATGTATCCCATGCTCATGCTACCCAGCAGGAATGATCCCAATTCTGCACTCTCTTTGGATTCCCTCCACCTGCACCACTCTTAATAGGCGGATGGTTCGAGGTATCTGTTTCTGCATGCACTCTGTGGATTTTTTTCTGTAGCCTCAGAGCAAGAGGGCTTCCCCCTTGTAAGGCCCACCTCTGCTCAAGATCTTTCCCTAATTTTTGAGGGATTTTTATTTCCATACCCACTATCTTTCCAATAATTCTGCTTTACTTGTGTGTATATATATATATATATATATAGAAGTTTAGTTTTTTAAGTATAAAAATAATGTAATGGGATTACAGAATGTTTAGACCAAATAAAAAGTTAAAAATCTTATAACTTCCACTTGATTATCTTTTGCATAGTTTTCACATTTGTGGAAAAAGATATATTTATATCTTGTTTAGTTATAGAACTCTTTTATTGCAACATAATCATATTTATTTAAAATTCTATGTAATGTTTCACCACCTATAATTGGACCTATTATGGTTTTCAGGTTTTCTTTCATTTTAAATAGTGCAGCTTGGGACATGTTCACATATACATATATTTCCATATATATTTTTTTGGAACAATTTCCCAGGTGTGTTTGTCAAATGATATGCATCTTTGATTGGATTCTCTCAAGAAATTGTAGTTGCTACTCTGCTAGAAAACATGCTCCAGCAGTAGCTGCCAATCACTAGTGTATTAACAGATCCAATGGCTGTGTCTTCCTGAATGTCTATAACATCCTATTCACCACTTTCCCATTTCTAAACCATACTTTTTAGCAACCATGACACCACCATCTCTTAATTTTTCTTCTGGGTTTAAGTCTCAGCTCTGTGACCTTGACCAAGTCACCTAAGCTTCCTGAGCTTTAGTCTCCTTGTTGGTAAGGTGAGCACAATAATGTCTACTTGCCATAGTCTTTTGGATTAAATAACATACATTAAGCGCCAAGCACAGTGTCTGGCACATAGTGGGTGGTCATAAATGTTTCCTTTTGCTCTCTATCTCCAGCTCCTTCCTTTCTGCCTTCAATGCATAGGTCTTTCCCATCTTGGACTCTTAATTTTACTCCCTATCTAGATGTTATGTTGTCTTATGTACATGCCTCAGATAAGAAGGCAATTTGGGTGTTTTTATAATAAGGTGGGCTTAATATCATTATTTCCAGTAACAGGCACAATTTTTTAGTTAAGACTTTTCGTCGTGAGATATATGTTTGACTTACACAAAACTGAAAGCTTGGATTTTTCTCTTACAGCTTCCCTTGGAGTGTTCTTGTTGTGGATGAAGCTCACAGGTTGAAAAACCAAAGCTCCTTGCTGCATAAGACACTTTCGGAGGTAAACTCACAGGATAGTCTTAGTTTTTATATAACAACCTTTAAAGAAAATATAGTTTAGGCCTGTATAGAGTCAATTAAATTGAAACGCTTTTTTTTCAGTCAGGTTTCTGCAGGTCTAAATAAACATTTTGTGAGTGGCAAAAGTAGGGCTTAATATGATGTAACTTATTCTTCCACTTGTCTTTTATAAAGGAAATAATGTTACTAAAATCTGGCTATCAAATAGTAAGACTCTACCTCAGTAAAATACATTGTACTTTTCGAAATGTTTTAACTCTTTTTGATCTTTTTCAAAGGAGTAATTTCTTTTAAAAAAAACCTGATTACATTTCTTCTGTCTTTCAGTAGCAATATATCTGACATATTGTACCCTTCCCCCGTTTACCTGTTTAAAAAATTTGACAGTTCACATAGGCCATGAAGACACCCATTCATGCTGCCGAATATGAGCACCAGTCTCAGTTCTTTGTCATACTTTTGAGTATGACACCCTTGATCTCTGATATCATTCCAGAAATGTCATTGTAGAGAAATGTCATTGTAGCCCTAGATTTTCCCTCTTTTCTGAGGATCCAGTGGAAAACAGCTTGTAAATATGAAGTGACCTTCTCCTTGTTGACCTAGTAAAGGCTGGTTCATTCATGAGACCACATCTGCAGATTTCTGTGGCCATCATTGAAGTTTGGTCCCTAACCCTATAATAATAAATCAGTTAATAAATTTAGAGGTCACTTGGGGAATTCTGTATTTACTGCCTGGAAGTTGCAGTTTTTAGTGTTTAAATGCAGGTATGGTCTCTGTCTATTATTAGACTAATCTCAAGATTGCTATCCCCTTATGAGGCCCCTTTGCTCTGTGGTGTCCTTTGCCTTCTTTTAGGGACTCTTAACAGTGTCTCTTTCCTAAGGAGTTGTCATATCTTGGTGCCTAACCTTATAAGAGACTGCTTCATAAACGTCCATGCCAGTTTACTAATTTATATGGGAGAAGAGAAGCAGCTGTAGTAAATAATCCTGGGTTTGGAGTGTGGAAAGTTCTGTTTCTGGACTCAGAGCCTTTCCTTGTTATTCATCAGAAAGCTAAGGCTTAGAGTGATTAAGTGAGGGTATTTTCTGCATCAGCTAAGCATTCCCTTTTAGGTTTGAATTGTAGGACACTAGTTGGTTAAAAAGAAATACTCACATTTATTGATTGGGCTGAGAGGTGGGGAGAAGGGTACTGCCTATTTTTCCTTCTTAACATTGATTTCAGCTTGTTAAAATTAGAAACAACCTGAAGTGCAACAGAGATAATTAGTTATGCAATTTATGCTGCACCTATGCAGTACATTTAAAAAGTAAGACTGCCATGGAAAATCATGTAGAAGAATATTTAATAACATGGAAAACGTTTGCAAAATATTTTACACACAAAAAGTTTACAAAGTACTATATACAAACAGACATCATCTCTGGAGTTTTTCACCTAATTATGAGTTTTGATGCCAAAATGGACACTACTTTCAAGAAAAATATTAGCTCATGTGACAGTATAAGTTGACCATAATGACTGACAACCATGGTGATCCTCGTGGCCTTATGTAGTTTGGTCATCCCAGCTCTTTGCTTGGTTAGCACATGTTGTAAAAATGTGAATTGGCTATTGGAAGCATTTGTTTTTGACCAGTTCGCATACTTGAAATACTACGGAAACACTGCCTTCCAAGCAGACAGGCATGAATGGTGGACATTGATTAGACAATTTAAAAAGAAATAAAAAATGGAGATGGCAAAAAAATGAAAAGATAACATTTCAAATCAGTTTTAATTGCATCTTATTACAAAAGCAGTATCTTCTTATGACTCCCTCTCAAGTCAAAATATAGAAACACAAGAAGAAAAGTAAAAATCACCAATGATCCAACTCTCCTGCATACATTAACATGTAGTGTATATGCTGCCATGTCCTTTGCTATGCATGTGTACACTCAAGCATATAAATATGCACACATATTATTTAAAAAACAAATAGTCTAAACATCAAAATATAGTATGTGTGTATATGTATTTGTGTGTATATGTATATGTACATACCTACTGTATTTTGATATTTAAAATAATACACATATACAGGATATAGTCTTCCCTTTCTGCTGTTTTAACTCATATGTGTAAGTTATTATTGTCAGTGTAGAGGTTGCCCTTTACTTGATGTAATAGCTTTTGTTACTGTTTTTCCTCACCTTTTACTTCATTATTTTCTTTTTCTTTGTGCTCTCACCTGCTCAACATTTAAAAAATTTCTTTCCATTTTGGATTGTATATGGCCCAGAAATGTCCAGAAGGCTTAATGTCTTCCATGTGGTACACCATAAAGTTTTACAGAGGCCATTCTTTTAGTATAGGTCTTCTGGCTTTTTGCTTGTAATGGTGGGGCCTAATGCTACAGCTTTGCACTTCTCAAACCGCATGAGTATGTGCTGTGTGCCTCTGACACCTCAAGAGACTTCCCCCATGTAGGTAATAACACATAGCTTGAATCCCCACTAAGATTGAGTAGCAATACCATGTTGAATACTCATGTAATACTTGAGAGTTTGCACAGTGATTTTGCTTAATCCTTGTTAACAGTATCTCCTTCACAGGATTATTGTTCCCTTCTTACAGCTGAAATTGAAGAGCTATTATTTCCTACCTCAAACAGCTAGTATATAGCTTGAATCTGAGCCTTCTGATTTCAGGTTCCCATGGTCATTCCATTAAATCATGCCTCTCTTTGTATGGGTAAAGGTTGTGATGGGTAACTCAATTTTGTTTTCCAATATTATGGATTTTTTACTTTACTTATTTATGTATTTGAGTTCTCAGTAGTCTTCAGTCTCCTGTTGACTGGAACGCCCATCCAGAACAGCCTCCAAGAGCTCTACTCCCTCCTCAGTTTTGTGGAGCCTGATCTCTTTTCCAAGGAGCAGGTAGAAGGCTTTGTTCAGCGTTACCAGGATATAGAGAAAGAGTCTGAATCAGGCAAGTTCCCTTTCTACAAATCTTGCCCAAGAGGTCTGGCCCAGAAACAGCCCTAGTGCATAATAGGAAATGGTCATAGATGGAAAAGAGGGAGAATCAACAACCAGAGGACGTGGTCCAGGGAGATAAAGAGGCACACAAGAATAAGATGATGTTAGATCCTTCATGTTCCCAGTTGTCTGCTAATTATGAGTCTTATTTCTTTGTTACATGATTTTACAATAGGGTTTATTTGGGTCATTTTTGGAAGAAATCAGAAGTATTGGCTGACGTGCATCCTTTTTTTTCCCAATGTGTAATTTCTATAAGGACTTTATTGCCTGAGGAAGTAGCATAGAAAGTTAAAGTATGGGGGTGCTGTGGCCCCAAACTACTGTTCAGTATTCCATTGCACTGGTATTTCTTTTAACACTGTACCAAAACCAAAAGCCTGGGATGGATGGGTGGTGGTAATGAAGGAGGGGAACCTTCCTCATTCACACAGCTTGGACATGGTTGTATTCATTTTTTTGTTATTTATCTAAGATCCAAATTAACTGGGCCCTTGTATTTTTATTTGCTGTATCTGGCAACCCTACATATGGTATAATTCCAACTTAGGATAGTTTTCAATGTTTATGACATCTGGGGAAGGAGCAAGGAAGCTGGGTCAAAAGAGCTAAATTTGAATAACAGTGACATTAGCATCCAGCTGTGTGACTTTGGATAAGGTGTGCTTAATGTCTCTGACCCTCACTTAACTATAAAAATGGGGACAATATTACTTGTCCTACATTTCTAAGCTATTATGCTGATCAATAAGATTAAGTGCAGGAGTGTCCTTAAAACAGAAAAGCTCCATGTAAATTATTAGCAAGACTTAATTACTAGATTATTAGTAAGACTTAAGTTCTTTGAGTGTTCCTAGTTCTTGGTTTAAGAGTCAGTAAAGATTTCAGAAGAGGTTGGGAAGAAGACTCCAGTGAAGGAAGAAATATGAAAAATAACCATGCTGGCCTAGGATGTGGAATTGGCAGGACAGTGAGAAAAAAGAATAAATTACTGTATGTTGTCTAGTGGTTCCAAAGACTTGGTCTTTGCTTTTGTGTCACACCTCTAGAGTTTTTTTCTTCTCACACAGCGAGTGAACTACACAAACTCTTGCAGCCATTTCTGCTGAGGCGAGTGAAAGCCGAGGTAGCTGCAGAGCTTCCCAAGAAGACAGAAGTAGTGATATACCATGGCCTGTCAGCACTGCAGAAAAAATACTACAAGGCCATCCTGATGAAAGACCTAGGTAATCAGAGGGCATGTGTCCGTTTAGAAACTAAATGAGAATGTGATTTTCATGCAGGGAAATATTTTATCATCGCACTTGGCTTTGCATAGCAAGAACATGGGCTGGAATTTTGTATTCTGAATAACATGCCAGTAAGCTGCAGTGAAACTGGGGCAGATATCTGTAGTAGAACTCAGACTTTATTGTTTGTTGCACTTGTGAAATTTCCTTCTTCCCCCCACCCAGTTTTCCTTACTGTCTAGCAGTTGTGAAGCAGACACTTTCAGGTATCCCAGTCATGCCTTTCATCTTCCTGCCCAGTCAGATATTTAATACATTGCAAAGCTTTTTATTGAACCAATTCACTGAGAGTAATTGGGAGTGGGAAGGAAGAGAAAGGAATGGGACAGTCTCCCAATTTGCATTATTTTGTCCCTTTTTGACTCTGCAACACCTTTTAAAGAAGGAAATTTAGAATTTTGTAAAAGTAACAAAGTACTCCTGAGTTTATAGGTAGGCTTCTTCCTCAAAACAAAGTGAAAGTTAAGAAAACTTCATATGGATGTGCTGTTATTTCTTAATGAAATTTAGTCAAATTTGGGAGGTTAATATAAGTTTGAAAGATATTGTTGAAATGAATAAGGTTATTTATGGGAACTTAGAGGGTTTTGTTGTTATTCAGTAATCCCTATCTCTGTCTCTTTAAAAAAATTTCAGATGCATTTGAAAATGAGGTGGCAAAGAAAGTTAAACTTCAGAACATCTTGTCTCAGCTGCGAAAGTGTGTGGATCACCCATATTTGTTTGATGGTGAGGCAGTGCCCTTTTTCCTCAGATTAGTTTTTATTGATATTTCTGTGGCCAACATCATAATAAAATTCTATAAAAGAATTGCCTATATTTACTGTCTATTTTTCCGCTATTTTCTAGTTAATTTTTTATGTTGATGTTGTTAGGCAGAAAGATATGAATGGAAAGAAAAGAGGGTGGGGCCCAACAAGAACTCAGGGAGGGTTAATCAGATAAAGCCAGAGAGCCAGAAGGGACTCACAGAGTTAATGCCCTTTGCAGTGTGAGTTCATTCCACATGCTCTGAATCAGGGCTGGCCTTGAGACTTGCTCTAGCTAATACAGGTGAGGTGGGGCAGAGACATGAGACAAGCATTTTGATGAATTTTCCTAAAAAGGCTGAAATGTGAATAGCATAGTGGGCACAAGAAGGACTTACTTTGAGGTTAAGAGCAGACAGTTGGGAAGTTAGATTCCTAACATATTCTTTGATAATCAGCCAACAACCTATCCTAAGGCAAGGCAAACGGTCTTAACCAATGTGTTCCCAGGGCTTGGAAGTAACCACTATCTTAGAGAGGAACAAAAAGTTTATTTTACACAATTACTAGAGGACCAGCTATAGATAATGACATACTGTCCCTTGCCAGGGATAGACATCCTGAGACCGCCTGACAAGCCTACGCCCCAACCTTTACCTTTATCCCATTCTTAAATCCATAAAAGCAGAATCCCAGTTTTTGGGTGCACTTTCTCTCTGAGGCTGCCCACACTTGCCTTTCTTGGAGTGTGTCTCTCTGTCCTACTCCAGACAAGTAGGGAGGGGCTGCTGAGAGCTGTGATTTGGGCTTGCAAATTCCCGGCGCTTGGGTGACCTGGACAGAACAGCAGCTGTACGATCGTGCTCCATAGTAGCCTGCCTGAAAATCTCCTCTCTTTGCCTTTGGGAAGTTCTCAGAACATGATCTCACTCCATCCAGTGCTCTAAGCTCCAAATCCTGAGGTGGTAGGGGCTTAGTTCCCATGCCGTGAGATTCAAGTGGACACTGGACACCAGGTGACACTGGCTTTAGGAGTTAGCAAGGGATTATGCCCCATGCTGAGGAGCAGTTCAATGCACCTCAGTTTCCTCCCTCTGTTTTTCCTTCCTCTCTGCTTTATTCAAGTAAACCTGCCTTCATCTACCTTGACTCTGGCTCAGTCCTCCTTTGGATATTTGAATAAAACTTTCATTCTGCTTCACTACTGTGCCTCTGCCCTTCAAGTCTTTGCTGCAGCGGGGACAGGAACCGAGGTGACCAAACTCAAACTCCCAATAATGTTCTCTAATATATTGTTTATATTCAGATTTCTTCATTTGTCCCCTTATGTCCCTTATGGCTTTGTTTTTTGTTTTCTTTTAAAATTCAAGATAAAGTTAGAGATTCTACTTTGTATTTGTCAAATCTCTTTATTCTCCTATAACTTAGAAACATTCCTCACACTTTTGTGGGGAGGGCTTTCTTTGCTTTTATGAAATTAACACTTTTGAAGAATCAAGGCCGATTATTTTATAGTTTGTTTTATAATCTGGGCATATTGGTCATTTCTTAATGGTGAGATGTCTCATTGTTGTGAACTCACTCAAGTCAGCCCTTTCACATCCACCATTCCACGTTCACCAATGATCTCCAATGGTTGTCAGTTCACATTTTAATTCACCTCTCAAAGCCTTTGACACAGCTGACCTTTCTTGAAGCACTTCCTCCTTTGGCTTCTGGGCAATCCTCGGTCTTGCTACCTGCCTTATGTCTATTCCTTCTCAGCCTCCTTTGCTGCTTCCTTTTCAAGTTACAGATGCCTGCAGATTTCCCTGTAAGTGCTACACATTTCCATATGTTATGCTTTCATTTTCATTCAGACTTGAGCTTTTTTGATTCATTCTGATTGGTATCCTTTGGGATACTTCCAGGACTTTGTGGTTGTGGGGCTTCTGGTAGTGGAAAGATCAACACAGAGTTTGCTGCAGTAGTTTTAAGGGAGTCTTTGCCAAGTGGCACCATGAATTGTTTTAAAGTGTCACAGACTCTTAATTAGGTGCATATGAGAACCTTCTTTTAAGGGAGGGGGCATTGGAAACAGGTTAGATCTTGAAAGAAGCGCTCTAGATCATTCTGCCTGCTACCTGGCACCTTGAGAATTATTAGTTTATGAATCTAAGCCTATTTCTTGATTTATTTCTAGTGAGAGCCTCAAGATTTGAATTTTGGGTTTCTTTGGCCTTTAGTATCGCTCCTTGAACCTCAGTTTTCTTGTTCTTTGGAGAAACATTTATTGGGCTTACTGGGTGTGTCAGGTTCTGTGATTGATGTTGAGCAGCCCAGAGGTCATCATGCAAACAAGGAATTATAAAACGCCTGAGAGAGAGATGCAATGTGGGCGTGTTATAGGAGGAGCGTGGCCTCTCACTGTAGCCTAGCCACAGGCTTCTCCGCTCAGACTCTGTCCTGACGGGGACATTGCTGGGAGTAGGATCTTTCTTTTTCAGGTGTGGAACCAGAGCCTTTTGAAATTGGAGACCACCTGATTGAGGCCAGTGGGAAACTTCACCTACTGGATAAGCTGCTGGCATGCCTGTATTCCAGGTTGGTGGTCACTTCGCATTTCCTCCTCTAAGCTGAAGATTGTGAAAACCAGAGATAATGAGCAGCTCACTGATTTCTGAGACTTAATTCCAGTTTTCCTTTTTTCAAAATCCTGATTCAGGTTCCACCTTCTCTGCAACTATACTCTCACCTCATCACATCTCATGCCATCTCCTCCATAATCATCCTTTCCTTCCCTGAATTCCTACAGCACTTAGGATCCTAATTCAGCATTTGGCGGTGTCCTGCCTTAGTCTGCTTTCTGCTTAATTGCTGCATATTAACCATATCACTCCAGCTGAATTGTCTAGTTCCACAAGGACAGAGATAACATCTGGCATTTCTCTTACAATTGCCTACTTATATCTTGCATTGAATTCGCACATAATAATGGTTTAAACTCAGGGGGAGCTTGGGGAGCTCTTTCTCAGAGACATGAATTGGGCATCAGAAGACCAGGTCAGCTCTGGAGCTTCTGAAGGTTCAGCCCAGTGTTCGGTGGCTTGGACTCCAGCGGGTCAGAGGAGACTAGAAAAAGCCCAGCTTCTCAAGGATTTCAAAGTTGTCACTTTGGGACAACTGCCCCAAGTGGACCTAAACCAAACTAAAACCTCAGATTTGGCAAAACTGCCAGACATTAGGAATGTGCAAGTCAAATAATTGCATGTCTTACTATATTTTATTTGCTCTGCGGTATCTACTATAAGTGTGTTAGATTGAAGAAGAACCCACAAATATCTCTGCCTAACCTTGTCATTTCACAGGTGATGAAACAGGCTCAGAGAGATCGTGTGACTTGTCTAAAGTCACACAGCCAGCAATGACAGATAAAGTTCAGTGTCTTTTCCACCTGCTTGGGGCTAGAATCTTGAAGGAGTTTTTCATACTTGTTTCTCTTGCACCCATTGCAAACTCAGATTAAATTAGTTCTGATAGTGCTATACTTCATTTATGCACACTTAAAATAATGGCTGATAACATGGGGCTGTAGGTTTGACTTTGTTCTTGACTGAACCCAGCTCCTCTCCCTGTATGCAAGTTTTCTTATGTGGAATATGAGATGCCACCTGTTCCTTGTTTCTCTAAAGTGATGACACTCAGACTTTTCAACCAAAATAGATGTAGATGAGAGGATAGTGACTGTCCACCCCAGGGAGAGAACAGTTGTAGATGGCTGACCACAAGCTCTCTGGGGTTCCAGTTTGGGTTGTTTGGTTCTGTGTACATTTTAATTTTCATATATCTTTGTTTATTTGCTACAAAAATGGAAGTGTATAGTTCTTCCCATTTAGTGAATTGAAATTTCAGAAAGAGGTGCCTTGGTTATTACCCTAGGGCTTCCTGTGCCCCCTGGTGCATCGGCACATGCTCCTGGGAACATCCCATTCCGGTTTGAGAACGACAGCTCTGAAGGTTCCAGGTGCTTGTGGAGCTGTATCATTATATAAAGTACTTAACATTTCTGAGGCAATCTCTGTAATTGACTGATACTACATTTCTTCTTCAGTATTTCATTTATTTATAAACTTGTATTCCTTGGTAAGTTTCACCTGAGGAAAATTCGCCTTTATTGCTATTAGAGTTGGCACGTTTTCCTTTTCTTTTTCTTGCTAGGGGCCATCGAGTTTTGCTTTTCTCCCAAATGACCCAGATGTTGGACATTCTCCAGGACTACATGGACTACAGAGGTGACGTCTACTGGCCATGACATTGCCCAAACCTGTTTTAGGCTTGCAGTCCAGTAGGTCCACGGAGAGTAACCTTGGGTGTGGGGATGTAACAGAGGAAAGCAGGGAAAGGACGTTATTCAGAACCAAAGGAAGATTGAAAGTAAGGAGAGTGTGTAACACAAGGATTGACTGCAGGGTAGAGATACATGGTCAGAAATAAACACGTTTCCATCAGTGATGCAATTTAAAATGATGGGTACTAAAGAAAATGGGGGTTGTAGAAATGTTGAATGTTTTGAAAATATATGATAAACGGTTTCAGTGACAAGAGCTTTCAGTGTCTTGCAACATTCAACTC
Source organism: Smutsia gigantea (assembly GCA_032199065.1). Classification (NCBI taxonomy): domain Eukaryota; kingdom Metazoa; phylum Chordata; class Mammalia; order Pholidota; family Manidae; genus Smutsia; species Smutsia gigantea. Next base: position 63,999 of record JAVSCE010016990.1, on the reverse strand, counting down.
AGCAGTTGAGTACTTGTTCAGGATTAGAAAAGATGAATATTGAAGTTGTAGAGATCCCACATGTCAGCGAAGGGAAAGAAAAAAGCCCTTTTTTCTGTATAGACAATAGGGAATGTATGTTATTACCTGGGGACTGTATTTAATGTAAAATAAAATGTCTGTGGGATGATGGGAAAAGGCTGTAACACTGGTTGATCTTGAGATCAGTGAAAAAGTACCAGCTCCAGAGTGGGTCTGTCAGGGCCACTTGATGTCCCCCCCAATTACCACAGCATACCTGGTTCACTGGACACTCGCAGGAGATACCATTGACACATTGGGGAACCCCCAGATTCACAAACATGGCTTGAGCATGTAATTCCCCTTTCCGAGATGGGTCTGTGCTGACAGGTGGAGAACCCCGAAGCTTTGTTGTAAGGCCACTGTTAGGCTGCTGGGCCACAGGGCAGGCCCACTTACCGGCTCCTAAATGCTTATCTTCCTGCTTGCTTAAGTAAGAATTACGTCTTAGCAAGATTAGAAACTACTACACAGCATGGCCCATAGTGCGCTTCAGGGTTGCTTGGGATAGTCGGAATTGAAAATTAAGTCTACAAATGCCAGATACATCAATTGCATGTGTTATTTTAAATGTCCAGAGGAGTGTATGTGTTAATGGTGAGTTCTTTTGTAAAACAATGAAATGTCCCCTAAGTTTAGATTTTTTTCCCATGGGATTTGCTTAAAGTAGGGACATGCCTGTATACAGAAAGGGACAAAATTAGCTTTTGAGCTGACAATGTTTTCTTTCTAAAGAGTGCTTGAAACGGTTAATATTTCTGTTTTCTTCCTGTGTGTGAAGGCTACAGCTATGAGCGTGTGGATGGTTCTGTGAGAGGAGAAGAGAGACACTTGGCCATTAAGCACTTTGGACAGCAGCCCATTTTTATTTTTCTCCTGAGTACAAGGGCAGGTAGGCCACATAGGCATTGACAAAAGCAGGCAAATAAGGAGAATTAAGGTAGCTGACATAAGTTTATCAAGGCACTGGGCTTCTAGCATGATGTTATTTTCTGTCTAACCAATCTGAGCTGTCATCTCATCAAAAAAGTAAGGCTGAAACCTGAGTTTGTTGGAAATAATTCTTACCTGCTTTGACCATTGACCTGAGATTGTCCTGTTATTTTGTGGTAGATTTTATTCACACTGAGTAGAGGCAGCTCTTTTTTCGAGCCATGAGTTTAGGAAATGAGATAACCTGTCCGCTAGTTATCCCTTCTCCGTAAGAGCTCTGGAATAGTGTTGTAAAAGCTAATAAAAATCCAGTTTTTAAGAAATTGTGATTATAATGAAATTGTCAGCTCTTGGAGTTATTTATAACATTATGACTTAGGTCATGAATATTATATATGACATTTGTAGTACAGTTACAGGGTGCTTTCATATACTCCTAAATCATTTGAAATGAGTCCTTAGAGATGAAATTATTCTTACATCATGGAGCAAGCAGACCTTAAATTAGTTTGGAACTCAAAAAATCTTAGTTTTATTATCTTATTTTTCATAGACTTAAATCTTGATGGAATAGATGCAGGGACATTAAACCCATGTGTGTCCTTTATTGAAGAGAGGTCAATATCTTTATAAAAAGAGAGTTCAGTCTAATTTAGAAAGCATTTATTAAGTTCTTGATATTATAATGGTATACAGAAGAAAGGTCGATATAATTCTTGACTGTAAGGTGATTGTTTCATCTGTTTATGTCTTATCTCTGTATTACAGCGATTTAGAGACTGTGCTCCAAATCTCAGCCATATATTGATGCTCTCAGTTGTCTTAGGGATAATCTTAGGAGAAACTGGAAGGATCAGGGCAAATGTGTCTTCAGTGTTGGGAAAAGAGCTCTATTTATGCTTTACTGATTTCATCACCTTCATATTCAGAGAGTAGCATTATGTTTGAAATGTCTAAAATTAGGAAGCAAGAAATCTCTGCTTTTTAACTTACCTTGGAGAACTCAGAATCAGTCAAAACAGGGTAATCTTTTAGGTGTCAAGCAGTCTTAGGCATGAGCTTTTTTTCCAAACACTAACTGTCATGTTTGCTATCACTTTTTAGCTGTAGATTTGCAGTATTACCATTTAAGATTTCCCTCCAACTTTCAAATATTTCTGTGACTGAGTCTGTTGCCACTAGGTGGCAGTAATAGCTCATGAACATGTCCCAAGCCAGCATGGATATAGCTTATTTATAAAATACCACCTTTTAATGAAGAGCTGAACTTAAACAACATTAACCCAAGAAGAAGGTAATTTTTATGGCATACACTTTAATGAAATAAGTGCCTAGAAGACATTATGGTAGAGTGGGTAAAAGCATAGGCCCTGGAGCCAGACGATGTGGAACTGAATCCAGGCCTTTTTACTTTCTAGCTGTGCAACCTTTGATAAGTCCCTTAACCTCTCTGTGCTTGCATGTCACCATTTATTAAAAAAACTGTTCATAGGTTTGTTTGATGATTAGAGGAGTTAACAATGTAAAGTGCTTAGAACAGTGCCTGGCAAGCAGCGAGCACAGCACAAGAGGAGCTAGCATTATTAAAAGGCATAATTCAGTATCTCTCAGTAATCAGTCTTTATTATCTCTTTATTCCGACTTTAATTTTATATGAAGGCTTCAATTAGATTGTTCCTGCCTGACTTGTCTTGAGATGCAGCTTAGAGTCAGTAGCTCGCCTCAAAAGTTAGTCCCTAATTCAGGCTCTTGGAACAAGCTTTTCAGGCTTGCTTATTTCAGCAATGAGCTGTAACGACCCTGGCAAGAGGGAGTCCCTTTTGTACTTGTTTCCACATTAATCAAAGAGAAGGCTGTAATTTGCCTACACGGTTTTCTTAATTAATTCTTATAGTCCAAGGAGCCTCCTCGGCTCTTTTCCTGCCGTGCTGAAGAGAGGCCAAAGGGCTGTCCCATGGAGTGTTCTTGTCCTGTGGTTGATTTACCGTCTCTTTGATTAATGTGGAAACAAGTGCAGGAAAGACTTACTCAAGTTTTCTCCAGTCAGAGGGAGGTAGTTAACTGCCCCACTCGGGAGTATAAATGTCATCCCCTCATCTCAGGGACCTTGCTACCGAGTTGTAACTTGCAGTGCATGTCAAGAGCTCTGAGCAGCACGTACAGCAGACTATCTCTTGTATTTACAGCTGCGGAAAGAGCATGTGTCTTTTCCACAGACTATTGTAAACATACCAGTCAATATTTTTAAACAGAACAGACTTAGAATGGTTTCCTGGCACTAACATGAATATCCCCTTTTGCTGCTTACCCCTGCTTTCTTCATTCTGTTACTTTCAATAATTAAATTTTCCCAGGTCAGGCAATGTGAGTTTAGGTAATACTTTTAACCACCAAAAGGTTCTGGAAGTGGGGGTGGGAGCGTCAATTTGAAGGATGAAGCCAGTTGTTCTGACTGATCTCAGTTTGTCAGTCTGACCACTGTAGCCACGTCTTTGTTTTCTAGTCCTCAGTCTACACGCTGCTTACCACATTACTTTTTGCATCGTTTTCAGGTGGAGTTGGCATGAACTTAACAGCAGCAGATACCGTTATTTTTGTTGACAGTGATTTTAATCCTCAGAATGACTTGCAAGCAGCTGCCAGGGCTCACCGAATTGGCCAGAACAAGTGAGAGATTTAAGCGTCAGCACTTGTGCACGTCCTTGGCTCCTCAGTAGCTCTGGGTGAGGGAGGGAACAGAGGAAGGTGAAGAGCGCCGTCCTGGTGGTGACCGTCTGGGATTGGAGAGCAAGAGACCACTAGGTTTTCGCCCAGCTTTGGGGTTGATTCCGAGAGCAACGCTGGGCAGGGTACTCATTCCAGACTTGCTTTGTTAAAAAGAACAAAATCAAATTGTGAAATGACTAAAAGGAACCTTTAGAAGTTATTTGATTCATCCTTCTGAGTGGATGTCTGACTCACTTAAAAAATGAAGTTAAGGGCTTGTGGAGCTATGCTAAAAAGATGGGTCTTACCCTTTGCCCTGAGACTAATTTAGATCTACCAGAGGTTTTCCTCTGCCACGGATAAGGAATCCCACTACAGCCACATCATCATTCCTTTCTTGACTCTTTTGGAAAGGTTTAGTGAGAACTTTGTGAGGCCAAATCTGTCTAACAAATGCTTAGGTCCCCATGCTACAATCCCCTGTTAGATATACTCTGAACATGGCATTTTGGGTTTGTTTCCTTTTATATGAGCTGACCTTGCATACTTTTGCCATCTTTGCAGACCCTGCTAGGACACTCCTCTCCTTTGACTTCTGTACAGGTCTGTTAAAGTTATTCGGCTGATTGGCCGAGACACTGTGGAAGAAATAATCTATAGGAAAGCAGCCTCCAAACTGCAGCTCACCAGAAGGGTCACAGGAGGAGGCCGTGTTACTCTGGGAGCTCAGAAACCTGTGGGCGATGCTGACCTCCAGGTATGAGACATTCTTCTTCACTTCAGAGCAAGTCGTGATTTCTGATCAGTACTCTCTGTGGATGCCAAAGTAAGTGAAAAAAACTAGCATTAATCTCCTCTCTCCCCAACTACACATTTGTTTCCTGGCTGAACATACCTACTATAGTATCTACTACATGCAAGCAAGGAGCATATTAAAATTAATATGATATATAGAGGCAGCAGAATATAGAATAACAGGGATGGGCTTTGGATCCCTATGAATTGATTCACATCAAAGCCTCGTCACCTACTGGCTGTGTAGCCTTGAGCAGATTATCTTAGCCTCTTGGGTCAATTCTCTTTGCATTTCTAAAAATGAGGATGCCAAAGTTTGCTTCAGAGAGCTGTTAAGAGAATTAGATAAAATAAGAAACTCAGCATAATAAATGATGATCAATCCTATGCCTCCATCCTAACCCCAGACCCTTTGATCAGTGATCATACTCAGAGGAGGGTAAAAAAGCTTGGGAATTCAAAATTATGCCATAGGAAAAATGGATAAGAGACCAGGGTTAATTGCTTGAAGAAGAGAATATTGGATAGGAAACAAATGCTGGCTTGGAAGATTTTAGAGAAAGCTGTGGAGGAAGACTTAGAGTTATTCTGTAGTGGCTCTTGGGTTAAAATTAGAACCCATATAATATATCCCAGTTTCTTCCATTTTGCCTCAGGGATCATATTCACACAAAACAATTGGAGAGAATATTAGTATGCAGTAAGCACTCAGTAAAGGTTCAGTCCCTCTGCCTCTCGCTGTTTCTGTTATGGTCTCCCTACAGGGTCAGGAACTGCTCTCCTCTTTCAAGACACTGGGATCTTGTACCCTTTAGATTTAACAGACCACAACCACATGTGTTTTTTGCTGGGTTATTTTCATCTTACAAAAATAAACCAACCTGCTTTCTTCTGAGACAAAGAGCATTGGGGCTGTTACCTTTGTTTTTGGCAACCGAAGAGATAACTCAGACAGTCTGGATGGGTGGGGAAGATATAAGCCAGCCACTGGAGCCAGAGTTTCACCTGGGAACCTTGAGCTTGGCAGGAAGTCTGTCTGACAGCCCTCTCAAGCAGCGAGTGGTCTGTGTCCCGCTAGTGTTTAGCTCACAGAGTAGACCACCTAGAGATAATTCACCCGGTCTAAAAGGACAAGATATGAAATAGGAGTCACCTGTGAATCCACCATAGTCCAGAATCAGCGCTTGAGGGAGGTACAAAGCTGGAAGTAGGAAGCTAAAGCTAGGAAATGATCCGAACTTTTTGGGTGGTTCCTACAGCCCTAGGGAATAGACTAAGGATATTTTCTAGAAGAGGGAAGAGAAGCAGGGTGATGTGGTACCCAAGGAATATCCAAGAAGATTTGAATGAGAAATGGCCTAGCAATCAGACATTGTTAATGGTCTTTGCGAAGGTGATTTCCATAGATCATGGGGTAGGAAACGAAATTACTCTAGAAAAGAAGTCGGTAATGGCAAAGGCTCATATAGCCTTCTCTTTCCCAGAAGTTTGGCAGTGAGAGAGGTGGGAAAATAGCTGACTGGGTCTCTGACTTCTCATGTAGATTCTGGGAATGCCTGTGAAAAAGATTCTGGGAGAAGTCCTATAGATAATGCAGGCAATTAGTTAGTCTTCAAAAAAAATCCTGAGGCTAATCACTTTTTTTGTTTTGTTGTGGAGAATTGTCAAAGTCCACATCTCTGATCAGTGTTTATCACCTCTCTCTTACCCACAGCCCTGTTGGTGTCACCTGTGATAGGGCGAGAGTGATGGCTGCCTGTCAGGGATGTGCCGCTTAGCCAGTCACTGAGATCCCAATGTTTGCTTTCATGATAACTAACTGGACTTTTTTGTTTCTGCATTCAAGTTGAGTGAGATACTCAAATTCGGTCTGGATAAACTGCTTTCCTCTGAAGGGAGCACCATAGATGAAATAGACCTGGAGTCTATCCTGGGAGAAACCAGAGATGGCCAGTGGATCTCTGAGGCCTTGCCCACAGCAGAAGCAGGAAGCAGCCGGCAAGAGGAAGGCAGTAAGTGGGGGGCGAGACCAGAGCGGACGGCGCGGCCGCTCCCAGCGAGAGCAGGAGAGTCCTGAGCGCTGCTCTCGGGACATCTTTTCCCTTCCCGGCCTGATTCCCATCTTGGACACCCTGTTTCAGACCTACTTGGTCTAAGAACTCGTCCTAGGCTGACTGGGAATTGTCTGGTTATTCCCTTGTAGCCAAAGTTTGAACCAGATTGATGATATTAACGCTATGGTAGTATCAGTCTCAAGAACTTTGCACCTTTCTCCCTTTATTGTAAGCATCTTCTTTATTTGTGAATTTATGATGCTTTCTGTTTCTTTTTTGAATAGTGGGACTATGTGATTTTTAAATTATAGTTAACGCTGGTTGAGCGTTTATTCTGTGCGCAATCAAAAGTGTATATACTGTGTCATGTGTTTTATACTTTTTTTCATTTACTCTTCACAATCCCCCATGAAGTATAGGTGCCATTTTAATTTTTTAGTGAAGCAGTACATGTAAGTCGTGAAATGATTTCGTCTTTCTCAAAAAAAATTTTTTTCTGAATTTGGTCAGTATTTCGTTTTTGTTTACTTGTGTTTTGAATATTTGAATTTCTTATTTGAAGGTTTTTTTTTTCACATGGCAGCTTTGTAAAGATGTTCCCTGATGTCTTGTGGTATTTTGAAATTACCGTATTTTCCTGTCCCAGCAGCAGTGGGGAGTCAGTGTGGGCTGGAATGGGAGGTTTGAGAGTATTACTAGACTTCTTTATTCAAGATGAGAGTACCTTATTCCCCCGATATAGAGAAATGCAGTCTCTTCACTAGATAGTGCCCCTTGCTTGGTTCCCATCACTTGCTTGCTTCTTTCCCTCTGCCACAGAACTGCCAAGGGCTGTCTCTCCCCTGCAGAGCCAGTGCCTCCCCAAACTGTCGGCTGCGTGTACTTGCTGGTCCCTTCCTTACGATTCTTTAGCGGCCACTGCTCTGAGCTACTAGGTCTCAGATCTGTCCTCATTATTTTCCCATTTGGGGTATGACCTCCTTTTGGGGAGATAAATTTTATCTGACACTGCTAGGACCCTGCTGCCCTCTCCTCCTCCTGTGCAGTGTCTGTGTCCACTCTAGAGGGGGCTTCGGGAGCTGACCTAGCTGGTTTTCGGATGTTCACTTCCCTCATATTTCGCAAATTGAAGCCTTTAATAGTCTGTGATTCCTAGTTTTGTAGTGGCATGGATTGTGGGTAGTTTTGTTATCCTTGTTGATTTGTATTGTTTTATAGGCTATATGGAGAAATTGGAATTTAGGCAGCTGGCATTATTCTCCAGGACTCTGTTCTTTGATTTTTCTTGTATTTTATCTTAAAAATTTTTTAATACTAGTATTCCATTTTTTCTTCCAAGTACTCTTTCTTATTCTTTGCTTGTCTCAGTTGTATCCTATTCTCATGTCAGGGATATAATATCCTCTCTAAGGACATTTATTATAGCTTTTAGAAAGTATTCTAGGGAGGATATTTATTACATCTTTTTAAAGAAAATTCTTCTGTCCCCTGCATTGTCTCTCTTTCCTCCAATTGCTGCTGCTGTTTTCAGAATTTGCTTTGGAATCTCTTGTTCTTGTTAGTAGTTTTCCTGGTATATTTGGTGTCCTCTGGCTATTTGACCACATGTGCAGGTGAGGTGACAAAGCTGACAGGTAGCCTTGGCCTGAGTAGGTATATGGACTCTTGGTTCTTATTACTGGCTGGTGAGCCACCTCGTGCATTGAGGGGGCTTTGCCCCATGTCTTGTATTTAAAGTCTTTTCACTGGGCAAAATCATTTTCTCCATAGGCGAATCCTTTAATATCTTTCTTGGAAGGGGTGGAGTAGGAGTTGGAATAAACCTGTTTGTTCAAACTGAAGAGACAAAGCTAGTCAGGGGCCCATGACACCCCTGTTGTTTGGTGTGCAGAGTTTCTCTGTGTGCCCGCACTCTACGGTACCTTGTCCTTGTAAGTCTGAAGCTTCTGGAGGATTGAAAAGGGTCTCTAGTCTCTAGTCCCTTGACCAGGCATCTGTGTATTTTTATTTTACTGGTCTTCTTAATCTTATAATTCTCCAGCCACTTTCGCAAGGGTTACTGAACTTTTCATTCACTGTTGCCTCATATATTTCCTTAAAATCTCTTTACTGGAAATTAGTAGTTTTTACATGGGAGAAGAAATAGATGTCTGTGGCCCTGTTTTTAAGTTCTGACTACCTTAAATTTCAACTACCCTAAATACTGAAGCTTGCACCCATTTCTGCACTCATTTCGATTAATTTCAGCCTATTTTCCTAATACTTAATAGAACAACTTAAAATTTCAGTGTTTTCCAGGAAGATAATTGTATTTCTCAATCGGTCCACTGCCAAAAAAGATTTCCAAGTTGTATTAAATTTTGGAATTTTGTCTTTGATCAATGAATATAGGTTCAGTCTATGGTTGATGGTTCCACTGGCAGGATGAAGACGAGGGTCTAGGCCTGTAGTCTCTAATCTTGTCTTGGCTGCCGAGTGAAAACAGGGAGCACTATCGAAAATAATATAAATAATGAGTGTAAGAGCCTAGTAATTAAAACAGCCCTAATCAAAAATAAGTAAAAAGCAGGGTTGCTTTATCTTGAATGGCAGGGTTTTTTGTTTGTTTGTTTTTTGTTTTTTTTGGTATCGTTAATGTACAATCACTTGAACAACATTATGGTTACTAGACCCCCCTATTATCAAGTCTCCCCCACATACCTCACTACAGTCACTGTCCATCAGCGTAGTAAGATGCTATAGAATCACTACTTGTCTTCTCTATAAATACTGCCTTTCCCATGTTCCCCATGCTGCATTACGTGTGCTAATCATAATGCCCCTTTTCCCCCCTTATTGCTTCCCTTCTGACCCATCCTCCCCAGTCCCTTTCCCTTTGGTAACTGTTAGTCCGTTCTTGGGTTCTGTGAGTCTGCTGCTGTTTTGTTCCTTCAGTTTTTGCTTTGTTCTTATACTCCACATATGGGTGAAATCATTTGATACTTGTCTTTTTTGGCTTGGCTTATTTTGCTGAGCATAATACCCTCTAGCTCCATCCATGTTGTTGCAAATGGTAGGATTTGTTTTCTTCTTATGGCTGAATAATATTCCATTGTGTATATGTACCACATCTTCTTTATCCATTCATGTACTGATGGACACTTAGGTTGCTTCCATTTCTTGGCTATTGTAAATAATGTTGCGATAAGCATAGGGGTGCATATGTCTTTTTCAAACTGCGCTGCTGCATTCCTAGGGTAAATTCCTAGGAGTGTAATTCCTGGGTCAAATGGTGTTTCTATTTTTAGTGTTTTGAGGAACTTCCATACTGCTTTTCACTATGGTTGAACTAGTTTACATTCCCACCAGGAGTGTAGGAGGGTTCCCCTTTCTCCGCATCCTCGCCAACATTTGTTGTTGTTTGTCTTTTGGATGTTGGCCATCATAACTGGTGTGTGGTGATATCTCATTGTGGTTTTTATTTGCATTTCTCTGATGATTAGTGATGTGGAGCATCCGTTCATGTGCCTGTTGGCCATCTGAATTTCTTCTTTGGAGAAGTGTCTGTTCAGCTCCTCTGCCCATTTTTTAATTGGCTTCTTTGCTTTTTATATAATTTGGATGTCAACCCCTTATCAGATACGTCATTTATGAATATATTCTCCCATACTGTAGGATGTCTTTTTGTTCTACTGATGGTGTCCTTTGCTGTACAGAAGCTTTTTAGTTTGATGTAGTCCCACTTGTTCATTTTTGCTTTTGTTTCCCTTGCCCAGGGAGATACGTTCATGAAGAAGTTGCTCATGTTTATGTCTGAGAGATTTTTGCCTATGTTTTTTTCTAAGAGTTTTATGGTTTCATGACTTAGATTCAGCTCTTTGATCCATTTTGAGTTTACTTTTGTGTATGGAGTTAGACAATAATCCAGTTTCATTCTCTTACATGTAGCTGTTCAGTTTTGCCAACACCAGCTGTTGAAGAGGCTGTCATTTCTCCATTGTACATCTATGGCTCCTTTATCGTATACTAATTGACCATATATGAATGCCAGGGTTTTTTAAAAAGCATGCTTGTAACTTTGAGAATTGCATGCAATATGAATGTGCATATGTTGATCATATTTGACACTTCTCAGCTCTGTTTTTTTTCCCACTTGTTGATAGAACACCTCATTGTAAGCCCCCTGCTGATTTAATTAGCAAATGCCAATTAGAATTACAGCTGGTTGGATTTGGGTACAAGTGTGAAGCAGTTGATCTCTTGAGAATGAAAATGTTTTGCTTTCATACTCTCTAGAGAAAACATAGCTGATTTCATAATGCTGTGAAAATACATTCTTTGGTAACATATACTGTTAACTGTGCTTCACTCTAGAATCATTCTCTCACCTCTTTGTCATTGCTAGTCTTGGCTTGTCATGACTTCTCTTTATCACTGATTCATGATCTTTGAAGATCACCCAATATCTTTGAGCCTTTGTGTCCTTATCTGTAAAATGGTGCTGTTAATGTCTGTTTTACTCTTTTAAACAGTTGCAAAGATCAAATGTGATAATAGATGTGAAAGTGCTCTGATAGCATAAAGTGCTCTTTAAGATTATACTGTGGTCAATATTGTTATTACTGTAATTATTTTTTGCTGGCCTATAATCTCTTCATCCTTCTATAGACACAATAGTATACTGAAAAAGAGCACACTGGCCTTTGAGTCAGAAAATCCTGCCATCTTCATTTATTAGCAGTGAGAATTAGGGAATTCCTTAGTCTTTGTCTGAGTTTCAGTCTTCCCTTTCTTAAGTGGGGTTACTTACACCAGGATTGTGGTAAGGCTCTTGAGGATGCTTCATGGTATCTGTAAAGAATATTGTAAATCCAAGGGATTATTTTTGTGATTCTTCATTTTCTTATAGATTTGCCACTTGCTTCTTTAATATTACAGAAAAAGAGGAAAAGAGTTCACTATTTAAAAGTGTGTTAAGAATAAAAAAGTATGTCTCAGTTGTCTTTTATTAGGTGACCTTAGTGTCAGTAATATTTATTGCTGAGGAATATTGTGGAATAAATGAGTAATGAGTGATCCCATATTCTATAGGGTGCAAGTATCCAGCACAGACTTGCAGACTAACTGGAAATGGGCCAGAAGGGCTTCACCTATGCTCTCTCTTTTGAAAAGTAAATATGTGAGGTCCCCATGTGGATTCCCAACCCATCAGTATCACTGGGATGAGAAACACAATACCTTCATCCCAAGCTACTCTTTAGCCCATTTAGAATACAGGTATTCTCTTGTTCTCCCTGGTTATTGGTTTGTATAGAATTAATCCATTTTTCTTTAGTATCTGACATTTCTCTTTTTATCTTTTACGTTCTTAGAAAATCACATGTACCTATTTGAAGGTAAAGATTATTCTAAGGAGCCTAGTAAAGAAGACAGAGAATCATTTGAGCAACTGGCGAATCTTCAGAAAACCCTTCTGGAGGGAACTGGTCAAGAGGGCCGGTTACTCCGAAATAAAGTCAGTGTAAGAACTGTTAATTTATGTAAAACAAATTCTTCCAGCTCTTATCCTAAGAGAACAAAAAAATGCTGGGAGTGATTTATTATGAAATAAGTATTTATTGAAATGTGAGTATAACTAATTGTCTCCTTGTCTAAAAACTGTGTAGGAAGTTGGTGTAAAAAACATTAAAAGGAAAGTGTTTTTTACCATTTAATGCAGATGAAACCAACCCTGTCCACTTAAGCCACTCCTGAAGGGATCTCCATGTTACACTGAAAAACCATACCCTGTTGCTGATAATCACGACCCTATGTCATTAACAGAGGAAGGCAGTCATAAACACTATATATAATGTTCACAGTATTTGGTGCTTAAAATATGTGCTCCTTAAATGCTAGCTGTCATTAAGATAATCATCATGTTGAAATACTCTTGTTTAAGAAAGAACTATACATTGTAGTATGATTTTTGTTAAACTTAAAGTGGTATCCAGCTTTAATTAAAAAGTTACTTTTCTGAAATAACTTACTCCTAATGAAATTAATCAAAATGATGTATTGTCGAAATAACCATGCCAGTGCTTTGGTTGAGTTTAGAGCACAATATTGTGGTCACCATGCCCGTGAGATACATGATATGCGCAGTAAATTGAAGTGTTTTGCCACCATTTCCCACCACATAAGGTAGCATGAAAGTGTTAAGCATATTGCTTCCATACAGAGTATTTTAGGGATGAGTGAATCTCATGAATGAATAGGCAGTCCCCAGCCTTTCCAGGTAAGGTTCGTGTTCTTCCTGCAGGTTCTCATCCCTCGTATGGTTGATGGGTCTACCACCAAAAGGAAGCGGATTCTGAGCCCAGAAGAGCTGGAGGATAGAAGGAAGAAAAGAGAAGCTGCAGCAGCCCAGAGAGAGAGAGTAAGAGAGGAGAAGAAGAGAAAGAAGGAAGAAGCGGAGCACAGGAAAAAGTATGTATATTATTTGATTTTATTATTAGTAAAGCCGAGGGTCATAATTGGTAAAGGAATCACTGTTGTATAGCAAGCCCACAGTTTAACATCATTTTTAAATTGCAGAAAACTTGTATAAAGCTGGTAGTTCCTACTACTAATAGAGTAATCTTTTAAAGATTAAACTTTAACCTTAAAGTTAGTTTACTTAACATTTAGTCTACTTAAGTGAGTGCCTAAGGTGGAGAAGATACATTCAGTGGAAGCAAGAAAATTTTAAGATTTTATTGTAGCTGTCTGACAAAGAGTAGTTTACTTGAACAGTACTTTTTAGTCATGTTCTTAAAAACAGAGACATTTGGTGGCTGCTCGTTACTGAAGTTCAGTCAGGAGGCAGTCAGGGTAATTGGTAAGACTTGTTTATTTATAAATAGGCAGAAAATCTTGATGAGGATGTTTCTAATTGCATTTCTGTTTGTGAATAGCAGTACAGAATGTGCTCCCAGGGAAATTGTGATAGCCCAAGTTAATTCCCTTTTCTCTCGGGCTTGTTGAAGGATGGCTTGGTGGGAGTCCAACAATTACCAGTCCTTCTGCCTGCCTTCTGAGGAGAGCAAACCAGATGGCCTGGAGTGGGGTGAAGATGAGAGCTCTGCCCAACTAGAGTATGAAGACCCAGACTTGACCTCCATCAAGTATGTGAGCGGCGACGTCACCCACCCACAGGCTGGGGCAGAGGATGCTGTCATTGTGCACTGCGTAGGTAGGAGATGTGGCACAGGCCTGGGGTGGGTGTCTCCGTCTTCATGGTGCTGAGAACTGGGGAGGATGAGGCGGAACCCTGACCTAGAGCTCACTGATGTGCTCAGTTCAGTCTCATGTGGTAAAAAATGTGTGAATTTTAAATTTGACTCTTGCCTCTCTTGTTTACCTGGTTGAGTAACCCAAGTTCCCTGGACCTCAGCTTCCTTATCCATTGAAGGGATAATATCTACCCTGTTCTCTGCACAAGGTTTTTAAGAGGGTGAAAGGGGGCAACATCTGTAAGACAAATGAATCCCTTGAGAGAAAGCAAAACTCCACTCATGATTCTCCCCTTACCACCTCTGTACTTTAAACTTTCTCTTTCCCCGTATAGTCACATTAAGCATTGTCCATACACCTGAGTGCTTCATATAAAACACACCCCATCTCCACACCTGTTATTCTCTATCCCTTTTTCCTACCTTATTTTACTTTATCACACATATCTCTCTGCCTGACAGTGTGTACTTGTGTACCTCCAGGGAGAAAATATGTTCCCAGCCCGGGGCAAATAACCTTTGAAGCCGAAATCAGTCAAAGGGAGAAATAAAGTGGGAGAAACCTGTTTATTGCTTACAAGCAGTCGTTCACTTCTGCCCACCCATGTCTCTCGTGACCTGGCTGCAAAAAGGGACCCCACCAAACCTCTCCAGTACAGATACCACCTTGCTCCCCCAGCCCTTTTAATCACCTATTGATATGGAGATGGGCTACTTCTCTCCACCCCTTGGAAACACCTATTGATATGGAGATGAACTAAGGCCAGGCAAGAGTTTCTGGAAATATTGCAATTTTACCCATAACTTGTTTGACTCTTATTGCACTAGGAAATTAGCTTCATGGGAGTAGGGATTTTTTTTTGTAGTCCACTATTATAACCCTAGTGCATAGAATAGTGCCTGACATATAATACATGCTAACAAATATTTGTGGTATGATTGAATGAATGAATGACTATAAATAGAAGATACTAAGCAGCTATGTTAGTGCTAATTTGAATAAGTCATTTAACTTTTCTCTTCCTGACCTATAAAATGGGAGTTTTGTGCTATTGTATTACCAATACTTCAACTCTGTGTGTTATGTTACATCTACTCTCTATTCTCAGTCATCTCCCAGGAAGTACAGAAGTGCCACAGAAATTTTGCTTTCAGAACACTAATTTTTTTGATGCTTCCCTGTTATGATGACAGGTGTATTCTAGAAAACCTAAACATATTTGAGAACCCCAACCTATGATATTCCTAGGAGATTAGACTGATTTTTTTTTAAGGGAAGAAAAAACTTTCTTCTACAAGTATGTTTGGCATACCTTTGTTTTGTGGACTAGACTTTGTCTCCTGTAGATAAAAAATTTCTCTTTCTTCTATCAGATGACTCTGGCCACTGGGGCAGAGGTGGTTTATTCACAGCTCTGGAAACACGATCTGCTGAGCCAAGAAAAATATATGAGCTGGCTGGGAAAATGAAAGGTAAGAGCAAAGCAGAGAGAAGGGTTAGGGTTGGAATAAGAGAGGAGAAGACACTTAGGACAGGTTGAAAAGTTCTGGTTGGAGTCTCAATTCTGTCTTCAATTATCTGGTTGTTATGTGACTGAGGTAGTCCCTCTCCTTCCCTGTGCCTGTTTTCTCATTTGCAATTTATATAATGCTTATCCACCTACCTCATGGGACTATAATGGGGTTGTGAAATGGAAGTATTTTGATAAATGTCAGTTCCTGCATGCATGTTAAAGTATTGGCATGAACATCATTTCCTTGTTTACCCAATTCACCCCATCTTCATAACAGAATAACTCATGGAAATGTCAGAGACCTGTGGAAGAGAAATCAGACACACCATTAAAATGCTAACCAGAGCTCAGGTTGGGTGCTGAAGGTTATATTATGAAGTTAGCACAGGTTAAGGTACAACATTCCTTGGAGACAAGTTTGGAGCTAGGGGACATTGGAAGGCTGGACAGTATCTTCCCTTGGCATACAGAAGGGGAAAGGGCACCTACTTTTATGTGAAGAAATCACAAAGTAGCAAAATTATTATTGTGGCTATTTCCTGGGGACTTGAGAGGTCAAAGGATCTTGTTCAATAGAGAAGGGCCCTTCATATTTCTTAGAGATTGGTCTTCCTTAATTCTTCTGCCCAGTTATCCAGACTGGAAAAGGGTGTAAGGTGTTAGAGTGAATGTTCTCTACTGAAACAGGTTACTGAAAGAAGGGTTTAATATGTGTTAAAATTATTAACCTAGATCTAGATAGTAATTGGGAAGTTGGAAAACAGAATTCAGGGGAGGTCAGAGCTAGACTGAGGAGTCCCTCTTTGGGAGGAACTTGTTTGAAACTGTGAGGGAGAGGTAGGATAGAGAAATAGAAAGGCAAGAAGGACATGGACACCTCCACACAGGAGGAAAGGCAAGAACGGGAGACAGAGGAATTGTTGGATAAGTAAGAGAACCTTGAGAATGTAATATTTTGAGGTATAAGGGAGGGAAGGATTTCAAAAAGTAGTCTGCATTGTCAGATACTGACATGAGGATGAGAATTGGGGGGAAAGACCATTGGATTTGCCCCAAGGGCAGTCACATGATCTTGGAGCACTTTGAGGAAAGTGAAGACTAAAATCTGGTAGCACAGAGCTAAGAAAACAGATGGGAGTGTGCAGTTTTCTCTGAAGAAGTATTGAAATAGGGTAGAGCAGGGTAGATGAAAGTGTGGGCTAGAATTACCAGGGAGTGCTTCATGGAGGTGGTGAAAGTTATCTAGGGCCTGGAAAGAGGGGTTGAATTTAAGAGGTGGGGAGAACTGTAAAGAGGATATCTAACCAAGTCTCATTCTTTTGGTATTTCTATGACTTCTACCCATTCCCAGTACAAGCTAATGAATGACCTAGGCAGGAATGCATTTAGGGGATGGTGCCCTAGGCTAGGTAGGCTAGAATAGAAGAAAGTTAGATTTTACAGAGAGATTTGGGCCACATAATAGAATACCATATATGGCTTGTCCAAGGACATGCCATTCTAAGCAGGACCTTATCCCATGTGTCGTGGCCAGTCATTTAGGAGATTTGAGTAGAGGAATGGCATAACAGATCCATTTGTTTAGAATGATTTAAAATATTGGGGTGTGCAGGATGGATTGAAAGGACAAAAGGTTCAAATTGAACTGTGTAAAGACAATTATTTTAGCACGTTTTTCTAGAGCATCAGTTTGATTTGGATGCGGTAGGAAACCGTACAAAGAGAAATAGATATATATTGGAATGCAGTACTTGAATGGTTTAAGACAAACTTAAGAGTTCTAAAAGAATTTTAAGGTCATAGTGCTCTCCACTTCCTATTCCCCCAGATGCCCAAAATTGGTTTTGCATTCACTCTGCAATGCATGCCAGATACTTTGTAGGTAATATTTATGGGGCAATGAATTTGGAGATCATAAAAATTCAGGACATCAGCCACATGGCAGTATAAGATGTTTCCTCTTTAAATCAACGAATTTAGACATCCATACACAAATAAAACCACCTTGGTGGGCCTGTTTGAACCTAGCACCTTACTCCAAGGGACCCAAGAGGAGTCTTGCCTACCAGCACAGGTGTTAAGAGACAGACAAAATCTCCATGTAGGCTGTGGAGCCAGTGAAACTGCCTTTACCTCTTTCACTGCTGTCAGGAAAAATCAGATGAGGGCTGGTCTAGGAAGATACTCACACAGGAGACAACTTGGCAGAAGTCCAGCCTTCCCAAAGGGATACTACAGCACACCATTGGAGGAAAAAAAAGAGAAAAATACGAGTTTGGTTCCAGTGGAGATGATAAAAGAAACTTTACCAGTACTGCCCAATGACACACTGACTGGGGCTGATTTGTCTGATGGAGGTAACCTCTCCCACAGAGAAAAGGAAAGCCATGAGTTCACAGCTGTCCTAGCCAGATGGGACGCAGCATACTAAGGTGGGAGTTCTATGCCATGGGGAGGAAGGATATTGAGAAAGAGACAGATTAGAATTTCAAATGGTGTGATGGGTTGTGCTCAGCAGGAAGTTCACCCAGGAGCCCCAGGGATTTCCCTACTGGGTTGTGGGCACCCCCAAATGCACTGAGCGCTAAATCCACAATTCCCCTGATTCTGCTGCTAGCTCCTTGGGTGGGTACACAAGTGTGTCTCTGGAAGTGGTCTCTGGTAGACAGGGAGCTCACTTAGAAAACAAGCCATAGATGGCTGGCAAAGAAAAACCACAAACTTGAGTTATAGCACCAACTTCTGGAGAGCAAAAAAGAGAGGTTTCCAAGGACCTCTCTGATGAATTTAAGAAGCAGAGAAGCCACTACAGCTTGAAAATTTGGCCTACAAGAAAGAACAAAAGAGTGGAGCAGGTACACTTGACAAAGGAAAAACTCAGATAATAACAATGCCATAGAATAGCACCCTGTCTGCTGAAAGCAAGGAGTACAGAGTTTAAGTATCTGCTACTTCAAATGCTAAAGCACCAGTGCCTAACTATGAGGAATATGAAAAATCAAGGAAGTATGGCATCACAAAAAGAAAATGACCGTTCTCCAACAACTGAGCTCAAAGGCACAAAGTATTGCAATCTAAATGATAGATAATTCAGAATAGTGGTTATAAAGAAACTCAGTGAGTTACAAGAAAACTCAGAAAGGCAATTCATTGAAAGGAGGAATAAAACATATGGACAAAATTAGTTCTTTTCCAAAGAGATTGAAATTACAAAAAAGAATCAAAATCTGGAGCTTAAGAATTTGATGAATGAGATGAAGAACCCAATATGCTGTGTCTGCAGCAGGGTGGACCATATGGAAGAAAAAAATAAGTGACTTGGAATATAGGAATTTTAACACAGAAGAGACAAAAGAATAGAGATTTTAAAAGAGTGATGAAAGCCTCTGTGAGTTATGGGATTGGATCAAAAAAGACAAATATCAGAATAAGCTAGCTTCCAGAAGGAGAAGAAAGGGAGAGGTAGGCAGAGAGTTTATTTAAAGAAGTGTTAGCTAAGAAAAGAACCTTAAACCTTAAAGTCTTGGACATAAAAGTCCATGAAACTAACATATCATCCTATATTCTCAATGCAAAAATACCTTCCCAAGACACACTATAATGAAACTATTAAAAATCAATGATAAAATTTAAAGACAGACAGGAAAAAAAGAACATAACATACAAAGGGACATCCATTAGGCTGTCAGCAGATTTCCCAGCAGAAATCCTACAGGCCAAGAGAAAGTAGAATGATATATTCAAAGTGTTGAAAGATAGAAATTGCCAACCAAGGATATTATATCTGGCAAAGTTATTCTTTAGATATTAGGGAGAAATAAAGGTTTTCTCTGACAGAGAAAAGCTGAGGGAGTTCACCCACCACTAGACATGCCTTTCAAGATGCTGAATGGAGTTCTTCAGGCTGACATGAAAAGACACTAATCAACAACATGAAAACATGAAAGTACACAGTACACTAGTAAAGGTGAAAAATAGACTTAGGAAACTAACTCTGTTAGTGTGATGCATTAACCACTCAACTATACTATAAAAGTTAAAGGAAAGAGTAGTAAAAATAACTATATTATAAATTGTTAATGAATACACATGTAAAAAGGTGTTAATTGTGACAACAGTAATATACAAGAGGAATAAAGGGAGGGAGCCTTTACAGGTGATTGAACATAAGTGATCAGTGAAAGTTGACTATTTTATCCATAAACTGTTTTATGTAAGCTCCATGGTAGCCATGGTAAGCAAAAACTTAGAGCAGATACACAAGAGACAAAGCAGAAACAGTATACTTCCACAGAAATAACAAATTTACAAAGGTAGGCAGAAACAGGGAAGATGAGACAATGGAAATATGAAATAACTAGAAAGCAATTAATAATATGGCATTAGAAGTACTTACATATCAACAGTTAATCTAAACATAAATGGATTGAATTCACCAAGCAAAAAGCACACAGTGGCTGGATAGATAAAAAACAAGACCCTACTGTTTGTGAGACCAACTTGAGCCTTGAAAACACTCAGACTCAAAGGGATGGAAAAAGATATTCCATGCAAGTGGAAACCAAAAGAAAGTAGCGGTAGCTATACTTCTATTAGACAAAATAGGCTTTAAGTAAAAAATGGTAATAAAAGACAAGGTCATTATATCATAATAAAGGGATCAACCCATCAAGATAAAACAATATATATGCACCCAAACATCAGAGCACCTAAATAAATCATTTCCTTAACAGACATAAAGGGAGAAATAGACAACAGTACAATAATAGTAGGGGACTTTAATGCCCCACTTACAGCAGTGAATAGATCATCCAGACAGAAAATCAGTAAGGAAACTATACATGTGGACCAACTATTATACTAAATCAAGACATCTTTAGAGCATTCCTTCCAAAAGCAACAGAATGCACATTCTTTCTTAAGTGCACGTGGCACATCCTCAAGGGTATATCATGATAGAGCACAAGTCATAGCAAAATAAGACTGAAATCATACCCATACCAAGTATCTTTTCCAACAACAATGGTATGAAACTAGAAATCAACAAATGAGGAAAGCTAGAAAATCTACAGATATTTAGAAACTAAACACACAGCACACTCCTGAATAACCAGGAGGTCAAGGTAAACTTGAAAGCACAACCAAAGGATATCTCAAAACAAATTAAAATGGAAACACAACATACCAAACCTCGAGGGATACTGGAAAAATCAGTTCTGAGAGGAAAATTTATAGCAATAAATGCATATATTAAGAAATTAGAAAGATCTCAAATAAACAACCTAACTTTATACCTCAAGAATTAGAAATAGAAGAGCAAATTAAGCCCAAAGTTAGCAGAAGGAGGGAGATAAAGATTCGAGGTGAAATAAATGAAATTAGAGACTAAAAAAACAACACAAAAGATCAGTGAAACTAGGAGCTGGTTTTTTGAAATAATAGCAAGACTAAGAAAGAAGACTCAAATAAAATCAAATGAAAGTTCAGAAAACTGACACTACAAAAATACATAGGATCATGAGACACAACTATGAACAGTTACCAAAAAATTAAAATAGAAGAAATGGACAAATTCATAGAATCATACAACCCACCAAGACTGAACCAGGAAGAAATAGAAAGTCAGAACAGACAATAACAAGTGAAGAAATTGGCTCAGTAATTAAAAACCTCCCAACACAGGACCAAATGGTTTCATGGGACAATCCTATCAAACATTTAAAGAAAAATTACTACAAAACTTTCTCACTCTTCCAAAAATATTGAACATTTCCAAATGCATTCTATGAGGCCATTATGATGCTGATACTAAAGCCACATAAGGACATGACAAGAAAAGAACTATAGGCTGATATCCCTGATGAACACATTTGCAAAAAGTTCACAAAATATATTAGCAAACTGAATTCAAGAATTCATTAAAAGGATTAAACACTGTGACCAAGTGAGATTTCTCCCTGCGATACAGGTATGATTTGGTGTATGCAAATCAACAAATGTGATACACTGCATTAATAGGGTGAAATAAAAACTATATGATCCTCAGAAGAGATGCATAAAAAGCATTTGACAAAATACAAAATTCTTTCATGATAAAAACCTCAACAGAATAAGTATAGGAGAAACGTACCGCAATATAATATAAGCCATATATGGTACCCATAGCTAATGTAATGTATTCAACAGAGAAAAATTGAAAGGTTTTCCTCTCAGGCCAAACAAGACAATGGCACCCACTCTCACCACTCTTACTCAAATTAGTACTGGAAGTCCTAGCGAGAGCAATCAGGCAAGACAAATTATAAGGTATCCAAATTGGAAAGAAGAAGTAAAATTGTCATTATTTGTAGGTGATAAGAACTTATATATTTTAAATCCCAAATTCTCAACCAAAAAACAAATGGATCTAATCAATGTTTTCAGTAAAGTTGCAGCATATTAAATCAATACACAGAAATCAGTTGCGGGGGAGGGGCTCAAGATGGCAGCATGAGCATGGCGGCGGAAATCTCCCAAAACCACATATATTTTTGAAAATACAACAGATACAACTATTCCTAAAAGAGAGACCAGAAGATACAGTACAACAGCCACACTACATCTACATCTGCGAGAACTCAGTGCCTCATGAAGTGGGTAAGATACAAAGCTGTGACCCGGCGGGACCCAAGCACTACCCCCCACCCCAGCTCACCAGCAGGAGGAAAAGAGTCAGAGTGGGGAGGGAGTGGAAGCACAGGAGGGCTAAATAACCAGCCCTAGTAATCTGCACCGGGAGCACAGACACACATCGCATGGTGTACTGGATATTAGAGAAACAGAAGGGCAGGATCCGAGAGGCAGACTGTGAGTGAGTCCCCACAGCTGGCTCCCCTGGGAGAAAAGAAAAGCGGGTGCTTTTTAAAAGTCTTGAAGGGACAAGGGCCCAATAGCTGAACAAAATCGTCCCAGCACACTCAACCCAGTGGGCTGGGAATCTTGAAGAACTTCTGGCCCCTTAACCCCCTGCAGGGTAAAACAGCCCTGAAGCCCCTCATAGCAATAAACAGCCTGCCATTAGTTCCCTCTGCCGGTGCTGCAAATGGACCGGCTGACCCGCCACAGCTGCGGAGCAGCTGGAGAGCGGCCCTGCCAACAGCAACCACACAGAGTCTCCTCCCAGCGTGCAGCTAACTGGGACAGGCAGCCGAAGCCAGAGCAAGGTCTGGAAGGCATGAAGGAGTGCCGTTCTCATGGGAGAACACAGCCGGTGTGGCTCCCACCCACCACAGTGCTCTAGGCTAGCCTGAAGGCGGCCCCGCCCACGGCAGCTCAGGAGATTATCCCAGAGACTGCTTCCCAGTGTGCGGATAACCAGAACAGGCAGCGGAGAAGGGCAAGGTGAACAAGCAGGAAGGGACTTTGTTCTCCCAGCTGACACACGTGCCACCTGCCTGCGACCACTTCTATTGCCATGAAAAGGCAGAAGAATCTGGTTCAGTCAAAAATTACTCAGACAACCCCAGAGAGAGGGCCTTATGGGATAGACATAACCAATTTTCCTGAAAAGAATTCAAAATAAAAGTCATAACCATGCTGATGGACCTAGAGAGAAATATGGAAGAGCTAAGGGATGAAGTCTGTAGGGAGGTAACAGAAATGAAACAATCAATGGAAGGACTTAAGACCAGACTTAACGAGGTGCAAGAGACTGAATAGAAATCAGAGAGCAGGAATACAGAGAAGCTGAGGCAGAGAGAGATAAAATGATCTCTAGGAATGAAAGAATATTAAGAGAACTGTGTGACCAATTCAAATGGAACAATATTCGCATTATAGGGGTACCAGAAGAAGAAGAAGAGAGAAAAAGGGATAGAAAGTGTCTTTGAGGAAATAATTGCTGAAAACTTCCCCAAGCTGGGGAAGGAAATAGTCTCTCAGACCATGGAAGCCCACAGATCTCCCAACACAAGGGACCCAAGGAGGACAACACCAAGACATACAATAATTAAAATGGCAAAGATCAAAGACAAGGACAGAGTATTAAAGGCAGCTAGAGAGAAAAAAAATCACCTACAAAGGAAAACCCATCAGGCTATCAACAGACTTCTCAACAGAAACCTTACAGGCCAGAAGAGAATAGAATGGCATGATATACTTAATGCAATGAAACAGAAGGGCCTTGAACCAAGAATACTGTATCCAGCACGATTATCATTTAAATTTGAAGGAGGGATTAAACAATTTCCAGACAAGCAAAAGTTGAGGAAATTTGCCACCCACAAGCCACCTCTACAGGGTATTTAAAAGGGACTGCTCTAGATGGAAGCACTCGTAAGGCTAAATAGATGTCACCAGAGAAAATAAAATCATAGCAAAGAAAGCAGACCATCCAAATACTAACTAAAGGCAAAAAATAAAATTAACTATCCACAAAAACAGTCAAAGGAAACACAAAAGAGTACAGAATAAAATACCTAACATATGAAGAATGGAGGAGGAAGAATAAGAAGGGACAGAAATAAAGAATCATCAGACTGTGTTTATAATAGCTTAATAAGAGAGTTAAATTAGACTGTTAGATAGTAAAGAAGCTACCCTTGAACTTTTGGTAACCACGAGTCCAAAGCCTGCAATGGCAATAAGTACATACCTATCGATAATCACCCTAAATATAAATGGACTGAATGAACCAATCAAAAGACACAGAGTAACAGAATGGATAAAAAAGCCAGACCAATCTATATGCTGCTTACAAGAGACTCACCTTAAACCCAAAGATATACACAGACCAAAAGTGAAGGGATGGAAAAAAATATTTCATGCAAACAATAGAGAAAAAAAAGCAGGTGTTGCAGTACTTGTATCAGACAAAATAGACTTCAAAATAAAGAAAATAACACGAGATAAAGAAGGAAATTACATAATGACAAAGGGGTCAATCGAACAAGAGGATATAACCATTATAAATAATATGCACCCAACACAGGAGCACCGACATATGTGAAACAAATACTAACAGAATTAAAGGAGGAAATAGACAGCAATGCATTCATTTTAGGAGACTTCAACACACCACTCACACCAAAGGACAGATCAACCAGAAAGAAAATAAGTAAGGACACAGAGGCACTGAACAACACACTAGAACAGATGGACCTAACAGACATCTACAGAACTCTACACCCAAAAGCAACAGGATACACATTCTTATCAAGTGAACATGGAAAATTTTCCAGAGTAGACCACATACTAGGCCACAAAAAGAACCTCAGTAAATTCAAAAATATTGAAATCCTGCCAACCAACTCCTCAGATCACAAAGGTATAAAACTAGAAATAAATTGTACAAAGTAAACAAAAAGGCTCACAAACACATGGAGGCTTAACAACATGCTCCTAAATAATCAGTGGATCAAAGACCAAATTAAAACAGAGATCAAGCAATATATGGAGACAAATGACAACAACAGCACAAAACCCCAACTTCTGTGGGATGCAGTGAAGGCAGTTCTAAGAGGAAAGTATATTGCAATCCAGGCCTATTTAAAGAAGGAAGAACAATCCCAAATGAATAGTCTAAAGACACTTATTATTGAAACTGGAAAAAGAAGAACAAATGAGGCCCAAAGTCAGCAGAAGGAAGGACATAATAAAGATCAGAGAAGAAATAAGTAAAATTGAGAAGAATAAAACAATAGAAAAAATCAAGGAAAAGAGAGCTGGTTCTTTGAGAAAATAAACAAAATAGATAAACCCCTAGGCAGACTTATTAAGAGAAAGAGAATCTACACACACAAACAGAATCAGAAATGAGAAAGGAAAAATCACGATGGACCCCACGAAAATACAAAGAATTATTAGAAAATACTATGAAAATCTATATGGTAGCAAGCTGGAAAACCTAGAAGAAACGGATAACTTCCTAGAAAAATACAACCTTCCAAGACTGACCAAGGAAGAAACAGAAAATGTAAACAGACCAATTACCCGCAACAAAATTGAATCAGTAATCAAAAACCTACCCAAGAACAAAATTCCCGGGCCAAATGGGTTCACTGCTGAATTTTATCAGACATATAGAGAAGACATAATACCCATTCCCCTTAAAGTTTTCCAAAAAATAGAAAAGGAGGGAATACTTCCAAACTCATTCTATGAAGCCAGCATCACCCTAATACCAAAACCAGGCAATGGCCCCACCAAAAAAGAAAATTACAGACCAATATCCCTGATGAACATAGATGCAAAAATACTCAACAAAATATTAGCAAACCGAATTCAAAAATACATCAAGAGGATCATGCACCATGACCAAGTGGGATTCATCTCAGGGATGCATGGATGGTACAACACTCGAAAATCCATCAACATCATCCACCACATCAACAAAAAGAAGAACAAAAACCACATGATCATCTCCATAGATGGTGAAAAAGCTTTTGACAAAAGTCAACATCCTTTCATGCTAAAAAACTCTTAACAAAATGGGTATAGAGGGCAAGTACCTCAACATAATAAAGGCCATATATGAGAAACCCACAGCTAACATCATACTTAACAGCGAGAAGCTGAAAGCTTTTCACCTAAAATCGGGAACAAGACAGGGATGCCCACACTTCCCACTGTTATTCAACATAGTACTGGAAGTCCTCTCCACTGCAGTCAGACAAAACAAAGACATACAAGGCATCCAGATTGGTAAGGAAGAAGTCAAACTGTCACTATTTGCAGATGACATGATATTGAACATAAAAAAACCCTAAAGAATCCAGTCCAAAACTACTATAACTAATATCTGAATTCGGCAAAGTTTCAGGACACAAAATTAATACACAGAAATCTGTTGCTTTCCTATACACTAACGATGAGCTAACAGAAAGAGAAATCAGGAAAACAATGCCATTCAAAATGAATAAAATACCTAGGAATAAACCTAACAAAGGAAGTGAAAGACCTATACCCTGAAAACTACAAGATACTCCTAAGAGAAATTAAAGAGGACACTAATGGAAATTCATCCCATGCTTTTGGCTAGGAAGAATAAATATTGTCAAAATGGCCATCCTATCTAAAGCAATCTACAGATTCAATGCAATCCGTATCAACATACCAACAGCATCTTCAACGAACTGGAAGAAATAGTTGTAAAATTCATATGGAACCACAAAAAACCCCAAGTAGCCAAAGCAATCCTGAGAAGGAAGAATAAAGCAAGGGGGATCTCGCTTCCCAACTTCAAGCTCTACTACAAAGCCACAGTAATCTAGACAACTTGGTACTGGCACAAGAACAGACCCACAGACCAATGGAACAGAATAGAGTCCAGATATTAACCCAAACATATACGGTCAATTAATATACGATAAAGGAGCCACGGATATACAGTGGGGAAATGACAGCCTCTTCAACAGCTGATGTTGGCAAAACTGGACAGCTACATGTAAGAGAATGAAACTGGATTATTGTCTAACCCCATACACATAAGTAAACTCGAAATGGATCAAAGACCTGAATGTAATTGATGAAACCCTAAAACTCTTAGAAAAAACAAAGGCAAAATCTCTTGGACATAAACATGAGCAGCTTCTTCTTGAACATATCTCCCCAGGCAAGGGAAACAAAAGCAAAAATGAACAAGTGGGTGTATATCAAGCTGAAAAGTTCTGTACAGCAAAGGACACCATCAATAGAACAAAAAGACATCCCACAGTATGGGAGAATGTATTCATAAATGACCTATCCGATAAAGGGTTGACATCCAAAATATATAAAGAGCTCATGCACCTCAACAAACAAAAGCAAATAAGCCAATTAAAAAATGAGCAGAGGATCTGAACAGACCCTTCTCCAAAGAAGAAATTTAGATGGCCAGTGGGCACATGAAAAGATGCTTCACATCGCTTATCATCAGACAAATGCAAATTAAAACCACAACGAGATATCACCTCATTCCTGTAAGGATGGCCAGCATCCAAAAGACAAACAACAACAAATGTTGGTGAGGATGTGGAGAAAGGGGAACCCTCCTTCACTGCTGGCGGGAATGTAAATTAGTTCAACCATTGTGGAAAGCAGTATGGAGCTTCCTCAGAAAACTCAAAATAGAAATACCATTTGACCCAGGAATTCCGCTCCTAGGAATTTACCCTAAGAATGCAGCAGCCAGTTTGAAAAAGATATATGCACCCCTATGTTTATTGCAGCACTATTTACAATAGCCAAGAAATGGAAGCAACCTAAGTGTCCATCAGTAGATGAATGGATAAAGAAGATGTGGTACATATACACAATGGAATACTATTCAGCCATAAGTAAAAAATAAATCCTACCATTTGCAACAACATGGATGGAGCCAGAGGGTATTATCCTCAGTGAAATAACCAGGCAGAAAAAGACAAGTATCAAATGATTTCACTAATATGTGGAGTATAAGAACAAAGAAAAAACTGAAGGAACAAAACAACAGCAGACTCACAGAACCCAAGAATGGACTGATAGTTACCAAAGGGAAAGGGACTGGTGTGGATGGGTGGGAAGGGAGGTACAAGGGGGAAATAGTGGCATTATGATTAGCAGACATAATGTAGGGGGCGTACGGGGAGGGCTGTACAACACAGAGAAGACAAGTAGTCACTCTATAGCATCTCACTACACTGATGGACAGTAACTATAATGGGGTTTGTGGTGGGGACTTGATGATGGGGGGAGTCTAGTAACCATAAGGTTGCACATGTATCTGTAGATTAATGATACCAAAAGAAAAAAAAGAAATCAATTGCTTTTCTATACACTAGCAATGAAACATTTGAAAAAGAAAAATCTATCCCATTAACAATAGTATCAAACACAGTAAAATACCTAGGAATAAATTAAACCAAGGAAATAAAACTCTAGAAATGAGAATGATGACTTTATTGAAAGGCGCTGAAGAAGACAAACGATTGACAGGACATCCTTTGTTCATGTATTGGAAGAGTTAATATTATTAAAATGTCTGTGCTACCCAAAGCCATCTATAGAGTCAACATAATCCCTGTTAAAATTCTGATGGCGTTTTTTACAGAAATAGAAAAAAATCATAAAACTTGTAGAGAACCATGAATTTTGTAGGGAAGACCCCCATAATAGCCAAGGCAATCCTGAGAAAGAGGAACAAAGCTAGAGGCCTCAATCACACTTCCTGATCAAATCATACCACAAAGCCATAGTAATTAAAACAGTATGGCACTGGCATAAAAATTAACACATTGACTAGTGAAACAAAATAGAGAGCCTGGAACTAAATGTCTGCATTGATGGATAAGTAATAATTGATAAGGGAGCCAGGAACACTCAGTGGTGAAAGGATAGTCTCTTCAACAAATGGTGCTAGGAAAATTAAAACCACATGCAGAAAAATGAAGTTGGATCCCTAACTTACAGCACTCACAAAACCTAACTCAAAATGGATCAGAAGCTTAAAACTAAATCCTGATACCATGGACTCCTAGAAGGAAACATAGGAAAGACGCTCCTTGAAATTGGCCTTGGCAGTAATTTTTTAAGATATGTCAACAAAAGCACAAACAATTAAGAAAAAACCAAGTGGGACATCAAACTTAAAAGCTTCTGCCCTGCAAAAGAAAAAATCAGCTAAATGAAAAGGCATCCTAGGGAAGGGGAGAGAATATTTGTCAACTATATACATATCCAATAAGGGATTAATATCCAAAATTTATAAAGTCACATAAGTCAGTAACAAACAAAAAACCAATCTAATTTAAAAATGAACAGAGGAACTGAGTAGACATTTTTTTCAAAGAAGACATACAGATGGCTAACATGATTCACTGATCATCAGGGAAATGCAAATCAAAACTACAGTGAGATATCACCTTACATTTGTTAGAATGGCTAGCCTCAGAAGACAAGATATAAGCGTTAGTTAGGATGTGGAATAAAGGAAATCCTTGTGCACTGTTGGGTTAGATTGTAAAGTGGTTCAGCCACTGGGACTACAGTGTAGAGTTTCCTCAAAAAATTAAAAATAGAACTACCATATCACCGAACAATCCCATATCTTAGTATATATCCAAAGAAAATGAAAGCAAGTTATCGAAGAAGCAGTTTCCTGTTGATTTCATTATTCACAATTGCCAAGGTATAGAAACAACCTGAGTGTCTTGTCAGCAGATGAATGGATTAAGAAGATACGCATGCACACACAATGGAAACTGTTCAGCCACGAGAGAAAAAGAAATCGTGCCATTTGTGATAGCATGGCTGTATCTTGAGGACAGAATAATTCACAGACAAAGATAAACAAATACTGTATGAACATCTTCTATGTGGAATCTAAAAAAACTAAACTCAAGAAAACAAATGGTTGTTATCAGGTGTGGAGGGGTGGGTGGGAGGGATGTTGTTTAAGGGTACATACCAGCAACTAGTAGGTAAATACGTCCTGGAGGTCTAGTACACAGCCCAGAGACTACAGAATATTATAAGCCTTAAAATTGCCAAGGAACTAGATCTTAATTGTTCCCACCACTGGACGAAATGACAGTTATGTGACATAGTGAGGTGTTAGCTAACGCTACCGTGGCAGTTGTATTCAGTGTGAATGCATCATATCAGTATGTTGCACAACTTAAATTCATACAATATTACATGTCAATTATATCCAAATTAAAAAAATAGAAAATAGCAAGTGTTGGTGAGGATGTGGAGAAACTGGAACACTTGTGCACTAAGTGGGAATGTGAAATGTACAGACACTATGGGAAACACACAGAGATTGTCAGAAAATTAAAAATAAAATTACCATATAATCCAGCAGTCCCACTTATGGGTATATACCCAAAAGAATTGAAAGCAGGGACCCAAACGAGTATTTGTACACCCACATTCATAGCAGCACTATGCACAATGGCCACAGGTGGAAGCAGTGCGAGTGACAGGTGAATGGATAAACAAATGCGGTATATGCAGACAATTGAATATATTCAGCCTTCAAGTAAGGAAATCCTGACACATGCTACAACATGTATGAACCTTGAGGACATGATGCTAACTGAAATAAGCCAGTCACAAAAGGACAAGTATTGCATGATTTCCACTTATATGAAGTAACTACAGTAGTCAAATTCATAGAGACAGAGAGTAGAATAGTAGTTAGAGCAGAATGGGGAGATGTCGTTTAATGGATATAGTGTTTCAGTTTTGCAAGGTGAAAAGATTAATTTCACAATAATGTGAATGTACTTAACACTAATGTACACTTAAAAATGGTTAAGATGGTACCTGATTCAACATTTAAAAATAAAAGTTTTTGAGTAAAAAAAAAAGAGAGCAAATAAAGTAACTGGCTAAGGCAGTGACTGATGCCAGGAGAGTGAGAAAAGGTGGATTAAACCTGACGATGCAGAAAAGGCAAAGTAGGAGGAGGATTCAGAATAGTCCCTCTTCAGGGCAACAGTCTGTAGTGACTTGGTGTTCATTCTGTTGTTCCTTTTTATTTTACCTCAGACTTGACCTTGGGAGGTGTCCTTTTATTTCCTATTGATGATAAAGAGTCAAGAAACAAAGGGCAAGATTTGGTAAGTAAAAAAAGAAAAAAAAAACCACATATCTTACCAGAACTTAAATCTGGCTCACATCACCTCCTCTTAAAACCTCTCATGTTGGTGCTGGCCTGTCTACCAGTCAGCTAGGGCTGCCAGTACATAATACCAAAGACTGGGTGGCTTAAAAACACAGAAATTAATTTTCTCACAGTTCTGGAGGCTACATGTCCAAGGTGAAGGTGCAGGCCTGTAGGTTTCACCGGAGGCCTCTCTTCTTGGCTTGCAGGTGGTCTTTCCCTATCATAATCCCTTCTCAGAAAATTTCAGACATTATAACTGGTACCTTTCTGTATGTCCACATTTTTTATTACTATAAGGGCACCAATCAGATTGGATTAGGCCCCACCCTAAATGACTCATTTTTATTTAATCACCACTTTAAAAGTCATATTCTGAGGTACTGAGGGGTAGGGCTTCAACATGGATTTCTGGAGACACAATTCAGCCCCTAACAAGTAGGCTAGGCCTCACACTCCACTGCACTCCCCCAGCCCCTGTGCTTCCATCCATCACAGCCCCTGTGCCCCAGCCCCTGTGCTTCCATCCATCACAGCCCCTGTGACGGATGTACTGTCCTCCATTTGTTCCCTCTACTGACCTTAGACAGGCCCCTCCTAAGTGTGTAGACTCTTAGTTTGTCTTTTTATCTTCAATACCTCATGTGGTACTGGCTCATAGAAAATGTGTAGTAAACACTTGCTAAGAAAAAAATGACTTAAAACTCTTGAGGGTTTCATCAAGAAAAGTTCTATACAAGATTGTTTTCTAGCCAGCCATAAGCAGAGGAGAGGAATCAATCCGTATTTTCTCTGTCTGCAATAAAATTTTCCTTGTGCATCTTAAATGTCTTGCACTTGCCTGACTTTTAGAATTCCTGTAAGGTGTGTTATTTACTATGCTTACCTAACTTTCTCTAGGGCCTGAAATCATATTCAAATTTTGAGCCAAATCTTACTGACTTAGAAAAGAAGAAATTTGGAAATTGGCTGAGAAGCACATTTTCTTGAGGTTCATGGCTTGTGTGGCTAACAAAGTGGTTTCTGCTTGTTCAGTCATTCATTCAGTCATTTCTAAGACATGAGAATGACACAGTGGTCATGCATAGATGCTCAGAACCCAGTGACTCAAGAAAACTGTTTACAATGCATAGGACACCATGTCTGTGCTGTGACTAGTGATGTCAGCCCCAGTTGCTCCTGTGATACTCTCTCCAGCTCAGCCCCACTTAGGCTAGGACAGGGTGGGAGATACTTAGAATTGTGTCCTCACAAGAATTGTTTGACCAGAGATCGAATGACTGCTTATCCTGGGGGTTGTGGAGCTGGAGCTAACTGGAGCATCAGCTAGAGGGGTGGGTACAAGACCCTCTCAAGTCCTGTCTCTGCCTAAGATTCTGAAAATTTTTCTTTACCCTTAGAGCACTTAGAAAGGACATTATGTTTTGGACTCTGGTTTTAACATATTTTTTAAAAAGAGGAATAGTAGCTCATATAAAGTTACCACAAAGTAAGAGTAAACAATCACGATAGGGTTTGAAGTCATAGAGTTGGTAGGCATGGCTGTTAAGGCAGAACATCTGAATACAGTAGAACCTAAGCCCGCGTGTGGCCTGTAACGGGCCATGCCCATCAGGGGCTGCTTGCCACCCGTCCGTGGGCATGCCGCTTAGCTGGTAGTGTAGCCATTCCTTGTCGTGTCACCAGCTAATGTCTGTTCCTCTCAGCTGGCCTTGATTGTGGCTCAGCGCCGTGACCGCTCTAATGTCCCGTCTGGCATTCAGATGGCAGCCCTGGAAGAAGGCCTGAAGAAGGTATATTTAGCAGCAAGGAAAAAGAAAGGTAAGCTTTTCCTTCTGCACTCAGGAGTGGATGAATTTCTGTTTCCAGGCATGTGATGTGATTTTTAAATGGAGGTGAGAAATGTCAGACATTATTGAATATACATGATGAAGGTAAGCCTCAGTATAAGGGACCACAGAAGTAACAACCACATCTGTATTTGAATAGCCTTTTTTCCTTTCCAGATCACGTTTGTATCCATTATCTCTGTGGACCATTTCCTTCCACTGGGGCATTTGTACCATGATTTTACACATGTGTGAGCAAAGGACCAGAGATGAAGTAAACTGGTGATATGCAGTTGGGAAATGCTGTTTATCATATGCCCTTTAGGATAGGCCTTGTCCACATTAGCAGACATTTCTTTGCCAAAAGTCAGAATTAAGCTTTTTTTTCCAAATCCAGTGTGTCTCAGTTTGTTGAACTCATCGACTTGTTATATTTAATTATATCTCCAACATGAATCATGTTCTATTTCCATTGTAACTACTTATTTCCAGAGCCTGTATGTATGTCCTTGTATTTAACAGAATTACTTAATTTTTCCCTATCATAATCCCTTCTCAGAAAATTTCAGACATTGTAACTGTATGCTTTGTGTGGGACATTCGCATGATGATATACATTTTATCCATTGGAAACCACAAAGTGATGGAGAGTATATTTTCTCCTGTGTGTATTTTATACCCATCAATCAAATTTTGATGAGGTTATCATGATATATTCTCTTCTTTTTAACAGCAAGTGTTCATCTTCCGCGCATTGGACACGCCATGAAAGGTTTTAATTGGTATGGTACTGAGAGACTTATTCGAAAATACTTGGCCACAAAAGGCATCCCAACTTACATGTATCCTTTTGTGATCTTACTAGTGTGCTTTCCCAGCTCAGAAGGGGAAGTGTCTTGCATTTTCTGGTATCACTATTTAATCCAAGGCCAAGCCTTCTTCTGCCTGGCTTTTCACTCTGCCCTCTTCAGTGAAACAAAAACTAAGAAGCACTTTTAACTTGTTTATGTCCAAGGACATAAATTCACCCATAAACTCTGGGTACTAAGAGCTGGAACAGAAGGTATATGAAGGGGGGAATTAAACAATTGCCATTTTATAACATATTGAATCTTTTTCATGTCCCTTCTCTAGATAATCATTCAGATCAAGGCCTCATTCTAAGACCTTTACTCTCTTCACTAATGTAAACAATTAAATGAGCAAACAATCTATTTAACTTTTGAACCTATTCAGTGTATTCTTAAGGAGAATCATGAAATTAATTTTGACCATTAGGATATAATCTAGTTTTGCTAGACTAGTATTTTATCTTTTTTTCCTAGGCATAAGGTTTCACATATTTATTACTGAATCAACAGACTAGGGCAAAGGCATAGAAACAAATCATTGCCCCCAATTATCCAGACAGTAGTGATGTTTACAGAATGCGATGGTAAGAGCATGTGACTTAGATACAGCATAAATATGTATGCCATTTCATGTGTAATTCCTTAGAGACCCAGCCTGGTTCTCCTCCAATTTCTCCTCTTGGAGTTGTACTGGATTATATACCCGTTTTCATTCAATTCCACTGGGGAATGGGACCATTCTGCTTTAGTTTCTTGGCCAGGAATTGCTTGATCCTGAAAGTGTTGTGAGAAGAAGACATGGTAGGAACAGCGTCAACAACATACATCACATGGCAGAAAAAAGGAGAGAGCTAGACTAGTGTTTTCTTCAAATGACCTCCTTGCTCTATAAATTAGCATTGTTTGAACTATTATATTGAGTCCAAAATCACTAGAGTAAGCTGAATTGACTCCTAAGTTTCTTACAGAAACTCCATCTTTCTACTTATTGAATCGATTCACTCAGTGGTGGTTTTCAAGATACTGACATCACTGTAAAAGCTTAGCAGAGAAGTCATGTTTTATATGTTTGCACAATTCAAGAATTGTAGTATATCATAAAAATAGCAGTAAGTTCTAATAATAACGTAGTATTTATGGCATGGTGAAAGGGAATTAAGGCATACCACTTCCAGAGTGATGATTTCAATAATTACTGACCTGGAGAACTAAGAGTGTTAGTAAAGTTGATTTTAAAGTGCTGGAATATATCTTCCTTGATTGTCCTTATCAGATACTACTTTCCTAGAAGTAAGGCTGCCACCCTTCATTCACAGGGACCTCCCTCCTCAGGACAGCCAGTGCCTTAACATCAGCCCAGCATCAGACCCAGCCTTCAGCAACCAGCTAAAGAGATATTTGCCCAGAGCTTCTGTAATAGTGTATCTCAGGGATCAGGATCTGGTGGGCCTCCGACTCTGCTTTCTGCGTTCTGATTTTGTCCTCCAGGATGTGTTACCCTGATTGGGTATCTGTAATACAGGGATGCAAAACTTAATTGGGAAAGACCTTTGGCGGCTTGCCGAGGCTCCAGCTTACTTAGCTATTTGCATAATAATAAATGTTCCATCTGTAATGGTTTCATTGCTTTCTTTCCTCTCAACCTAGTTTTTTCCCCTCCATCAGACTGAGTTCTTTGCATAGAGAAATACTGTACAGATGAAGGAGAAATGAAAGGTACTAGAAAGGGGTGGCCATGGGAGAAGGAAGCACCTTCAGCCAGTTCATCACTTGGAAGGACAGGACTCTGAGGCTCAGGGGCTGAGAAGTGATATTCCTGAGCCAGACCAGTGGAACCCTCCTGCCCTCGGCACTTTTCAACATGGGGACCTGGAAGAGAACACACTGGCCCAGAGTCCTGTCAAATGCGACGACAGAGAAACCAGAGGCTCTTCTTTCCCTTTCCCACTAAATTGAGTTCAGCTTCAAGAAATAAGGGAATTGCGGAAATGGCACAAGGCTGGCATAGAATGACTAGTGGTATTGCAGAGGCCAAGGGGTTGAGAACCACACGTAAATGAGTCATGGGGGCGGGACACATAAGCTGCGGCTCTTTGTGCTTCTGTATGTGAAGTCTCAGTCTTGGCTGACTGTCATCGACCAGCCTGATTTCTGCTGCTTTCAGGGAGCTCAGTGCCGCGCCGCCCTTTTCAGAAGCCTCAGCCCTGGGCCCTTGCTTCAGGGAATGCTGGCACTGGGGGACTCAGAGGCAGGACCATGACCTAGGGAAGGTGATGCCTTCAGCACCTGAGTCGTACCGTTCTGTTTGATCCCATCCCTGGCCCCTTCACCCGTGGATAATATAGCATTGTTCTGAAGACCTGTTAGACCCAAAATAAGTGATTCGTCTGTTTTTTTTTCTCCTTAAACTTCTTACTTTCATTTTTACTGCCTCCTATCTACTACTTGTAACACCAGCCCTTGACACATAGGGTAATATGGTAACTTGAACCTCTTGACTGGCATCTTTAAAGTCTTCTGCAACTAGCAGCAACATTAAACTCCTCAAAGTAAGAATGCAGTGAAATGTAACCTAATGCACAGGTAATTTACCATGCCTTCAGAAGCAGGTTAAGTCCAAAGTGAGATAATAGCGAATGCAAAGAAAACTTCATTGTGCAAAAGCTGTGTAGTGTCCTGAAAAGCTGTATACCCTTCTGATAGCAGAGTGCATAGGGCTAGCTGTGCATGATTTAGAACAACTGAAAGAAGCCCCAGAACAGGGGATTCACTCCCAAAGAGAGCATAGCTGACCTTTTCAGGGGCACAGTTGTTTTTTAGGGAGAGGGGCTTTGTTTTCACCGTATACTCTGTTTCCTGTGCTCCAGCCATATGGGCTTTTTCCTCAGGATGGAAGCTCTGGGTTATGAACCTCTGTCTCCTGGGAACCTGGGCTAAATGCAAAAGGAGATCAGAAAGCCCAGGAGCAGGTTCTCCCTTACACGTGGGGCTACCTGTTAGCGGCTCCCTCTGCTTTATCGGTCCACCTTTTAGCTCTTCAGACTTGTAAACACTCACTGCAGGTGAGTACAGACTGAGGGTATGTGTGGCACCACTGTATCTCCGAATCTTGACTATCTTTCATAATCCTTTCACTCCTCACCTCAGAGGCATATCATTCTCTGGGGAGAAAGTATAAGAGAAGCTATCTACTCTGCCCCAAGTGTTCTGTCTGGTTTTATCCAAAGCATATCTTTGATGCCATCTAGCCCCTCCTTTGAGGAGGCTGAGACAGGACCAAGAGGACAATACAAAATTTTATTCACCAATAAGCTTTTGTGTAAAAAATCTGTGCCCTTAAATATTAAAGTCCTGCTTTTATTGAGATAGTGAGGATCTTAAGTATCGAAATTTCTCCGTATGTATAATCTTACATATTTTCTTGATTTTTTAAAATAAACTTTACCTTGTAACAAGCCTACAACTTGTTTAATTTTTTGTCCCAGCAATCTAAACTATATTAATTAACGTTCTTCAAGTAAGGCTTGAATCAGCCATTTTAGAGCCCCGAACCATCTCTAGGCCAATGTACTTTCTGTGTTTTGCTGCCTGCTAACTGAAGGGTAAAGCTACTCTAGCATCACTTACCTTCCCATGAACTACTGTCATACTATACTCCCCAGAGATATCTGCAGTTTCTCACTTGGGCCTTTGCTCTTTCTGGTGCTTCTCCCTGGACTGCCTTACTTCTCTCAACCCCTTCCCCTATCTCTGACCCTCTACTGTCCCCCGTCAGGTCTGGTTCTCTTTAAGAATCCAGAAAAGGCTATTTTCTGAATCTTACTGTGGGTAAAATTGAAGTATTTCCAGAATTTCTTGCCTGGCCTTAGTGCATCTCCATATCAATAGGTGTTTTCAAGGAGTGGTGAGAAGTAGTCCATATTCCATATAAATAGGTAATTATAAGGGCTAGCGAGAGCATATCTGGACCTGAGACGTTGGGAGGGGTCCCTTTTACTGTGATGATACCAGGGTTCTTGTTTGCAGAGTCGGAAAATGAACTTAGCAAACACCCAGGATAGGAGAGCCAGGGTAGAGGCTTTTATTTAGAAATAAAGTGAGAGGAAAGAGCTCCTGGCTCAGGCCAGGAGGGGACAAGAGAGCCAAGTGGTGTGTTGTCTAGGGGATTTATAGGCAGTTGAGGATTTTGGGGAACTGAGGGCTTAGGGTGTGGACTTGTACCAGCTGCCCTGCCCTCAAGATGGGCTGGGTTGTTGTCGGTTTGCTAGGGCTGTTTACAGTGAATTCACAGGTTATGCTGAGATGCCCTTGCAGAACACTCAAACATTCCAGGCCAAGTTGCTCCTGGCCTTTTGACCTTTAACTGATCTCACTGAAGATGTCTATATTCCTAGTCTGGTATCTTTACCCTAGAGAATTAGTGTGACCTTGACTTTGCATAATGCTGAACACAGAGTTTTGATAGGGACTTTACATTGTTACATGGCTTTGACTGTAAATTTCCTGCCTTGCTTTTTCCAGAGGCCCTCACCCTACTCTGACTACACCCACGGTCCCCGTCTCCGTGAGAGACATGGGAGAGAAGTGGATGACTGCTTGTAAGCAGTAAACAGTCTCCCTTTTTATTTCTTCCTTTGACTGATTTCAGTTTCGAAGGTATTTGCCCTGGGACTTTACCCCAGAGTTACATCTGGAGGTAGTCAGCAGGACCTCTGAAACCGAAATATGTCTACATGGGTGCGACCCTTGGACAGGCTGCCTCTAGAGATGGTGGGGAGATGTCTGGAACCCCACCCCCCATGGTGGGCGGTGGGGAGTCCCCAGTGGCTGCAGTGGTAGGGGGTAAAGCTTCACTATCTGTGGGGCTTCCAATTGGGGAACCCCTAGTGGGGAATTGGTCTAGGGTAAAGGACCTTCTAGGCGGGTGGGGCCTTCCCCAGAATTGGGAAAGGGTGGGACACTGGATGCTGTGCAATTAGCACTCTGTGAGATAGAAGACTGCTTAGAGGCCCAGAGTGGCTGTGTAGCAGCTGGGATTGTGGGATGCCTTCTCCTTGATAGTGGAGAGGGTTATCGAGGTGAGAGAGAGCATGCAGCAGGAGAGAGACACACTTCATCATCGCTTGGAGAAGCTGGGTGATGAACTATGGAATACCCCTAAGAGAGAGAGACAGTTATTGAGAAGACGGGCTGCGGTCCTGGAAGATACGTTAGCAGCCGCAAGGGAAGAGATATCAGGAGAGTCTGCGTTGCAGGGGGCCGTGGGAGAGGGGGAAAAAAGAGCCAAGACTTCAGCCCCAGAGATGGTAGAGGAAATATCAGGGGAGGATGAGGGTGTGGCGCAGAGGGCCGATCTGTTGCCTGTGCCCTGAGGCACCAGCCTTTCCAGTATTAAAGGCCCACCCAGTTGTAATTAAGAAAGTAAAAACGCAACAACCACAGGCTCCTCAGGGAGAGAAGATGCCCGTCCCCAGGCTGTGGGGCCCTCCATGCTCCGCCCCTATACCCAGGATAAGCTGGTGGACATGAGTGCCAGGTATGGGCAGAAGCCATCGGAACCTCTGCCTACATACATGGCTTTTGTGTCACTGGGATGTGTGGGGGTGGAAAACATTGTTATGTAGAGTTCTGAAATGGGTAGACTGGCTTCCCTGACAACTCACCCTTCCTCCTGACAGTGGTTGCAAAGTGCCCATCACACCACAGGGAATCAGGGGCTTCTGTATCGGCTGACAACAGCCATCAGGGCAGTTTGGCCTAATCAGGGTGATTTGCCATACTTACCCACGAGCTGGAAAACATATGCAGAGCTCCAGCAGGTGTTACAAGAGTTTGGCATGGAAAATATCATGTATAATACGGACACCCAGTGCCCCCGATGAGTTGTTCATTGTAGGAATGAGAAACCTGGTGCTCCATTGAGCTCCCTCATCTCTCTTTGGGACCCTAGTGACTATTCTTGGCCTCCACATAGGGCAACCCATAAGTGAGGCCACTCGTGCTTTAGCAGATCTGGGGGAGGTTGAAACAATAACAGCATGGAAGGAAGTATGGAGAGGTGCAAAGGGCCCCGTGAAGGTCTTGAGGACCCAAATGTGGGTTGATTTGATAAAAGCTGAGGTAGTGAAAGAAAAACTTGATGGGCAGCCCAATAGGATCTTGTTAGAACTGTGGCACCAATTAAAGCCAGAGCAGCAGTTCCAGCCGCTGAGGTCCAGGACATGGAAGCCGGAGGCAAAGCCCCATGTCCAGCCTATGTCCCTGCAAGACTTCCTGGGAGACAGTACTCAGGTTCCATCTGGGCCCTCACCCCCACCGGATGACGATTGGACATCGTGGTTCAACTGATGTGGGGTGTCAAGTACCCACCTTGGGGGATGTGGTGGGGACTGGAGGCCACATGTAGCAATTTATTGGTCCCCCGTGAATGTACAACATGTCCTGGCATTGGTGGAGACAGAAGTTGAATGTTCTCTGATTTATGGCAACCCTGAGCGTTTTCCTAGGACCTCTGCTGTGATAGATGGCTATGGGAATAAGGCAATTAGAGTGAAGAAAGCCCAAATTCCATTGGGGATAGGGCATTTACCCCCAAAGGAGTATACTGTGTACATTTCTCCCATCCCAGAATATATTTTAGGGGTAGATATACTACAGGGGCTGTGGTTACAGACCACTGCAGGTGAGTCCAGACTGAGGGTATGTGTGGTAAAGGCAGTTCTGAGGGGACATGCTAAGCACCTGCCTGTAGCTCTGCCTGTACCTCAGCAAGTGACAAATACTAAGCAGTATAAATTTCCTGCGGGGCACAAGGAAATTGGAGAAACTATAGGAGTTGGAGAAGGTGGGCATCATAAAGCCCACTCACAGTCCTTTTAATTTCCCAATGTGGCCAGTGCAAAAGCCAGATGGCTCCTGGTGTATGACCGTGGACCACAGAGAACTAAACAAAGTCACACCCCCTTTGCATGCTGCTGTCCACTCTGTAGCAGCCCTTATGGACACACAGTCATGAACGAGGGATGTATCATTATGTTGTGGACCTTGCTAATGCTTTCTTCTTTCTTCTCTATTGACATAGCACAGGAAAGTCAGGAACAGTTTTCCTTCACATGGGAAGGCCGGCAGTGGACATTCACTGTCCTTCCACAGGGATACCTCCACAGTCCCACCAATTGTCACGGACTTGTAGCCCAGGACTTGACCACATGGAAGAAAACTCAAATGGTGCGGCTGTATCACTACATTGATGATATCATGCTCACGTCTGATTCTCTTGCAGGTTTAGAAGGGGCAGTTCCTAGACCGCTGCAACATCTACAGGAAAAGGGATGGGCTGTGAACAGCACCAAGCTTCAGGGACCTGGTTTGTCTGTAAAGTTCTTGGGCGTTGTCTGGTGGGGTAAAACTAAAGTTATTCCTGAAGTACTCATAGACAAGGTCCAGGCTTTCCATACCCCTACCACTGTGGCAGTATTACAAGAGTTTTGGGGTCTTTTGGGTTACTGGAGAGTGTTTACTCCGCACTTGGCACAAAATCTAAAGCCCTTATACCAGTCGTTACTAAAGGGCATCAGGTGGGACTGGGATGAAACGTGCAGCTGCTTTTACTGTTGCTAAGCAAGCAGTCAAGGCCATACAGGCCTTGAGTGTAATGGACTCATCAAGGCCCTATGAGCTAGATGTTCATGTAATGGAAGATGGTTATGGATGGGGTTTTTGGCAGCAGCTTCAATGGACACACCAATCTATTGGATTCTGGTCACAACTATGGAAAGGAGCAGTGGTCTGGTATGCCTTGATGGGGAAGCAACTGGCTGCTGTGTACCATGCCTTGCTGGCTACGGAGCCCATCACCAGAATAGCTCTGACTAAGGTAATAACTACCTATCGCATCGTGGGGTGGGTGTGAGAGTAGACCCAAGGGCCATGGAGTGGCATGGCACAGATACCTACACTGGCTAAGTGGGACGCATATTTACAGCAGCACAGCGCCCTCTCTACTAGCCCCTTAAGTGGAGAACTCCAATGCTTATTGGAGCCAGTGACCTATACCAGTGGAAAGCAGGAAGAACTTGCTTTTGAGCCATTGGTAGCTGAGAGTCCTCACTGGTAGCTGGAGCTTGGGTACAGACAGCCCCAGTCCTGGGCAGCCCCCAAAGTGAAGGGCTGTGGCTTTTTATCCTAAGACTGAGATGACATGGATGGAGGATGGAGAGGGGAAGAGCAGCCAATGGGCTGAGTTGCGGCCGGTACGGCTCATGATCACCCAGGAGCCCTCCCCTATAGTCTGCACTGACAGCTGGGATGTCTATTGGGGCTTGACCCTGTGGCTACAG
This sequence comes from Smutsia gigantea, assembly GCA_032199065.1. NCBI lineage: Eukaryota > Metazoa > Chordata > Mammalia > Pholidota > Manidae > Smutsia > Smutsia gigantea. The sequence continues at coordinate 22,082 of JAVSCE010016990.1, read as the reverse complement.
ACATGGTACCCTGCCAACTGGATGGTTGGTCACTGGCCCCTTTGGGGGTAAGTGTTCTGGCAAGACCTATAGGCCTCTGGTCAGACTAAGACAGTTACCGTGTATCATGTGACTGGCCATTTGCCTTTGGCATCCCAGGGAATGATGAAGCAGACACACTGGCCAAGGTGCGCTGGCTAGAAGGAAAGCCTACCTCTGATGTGGCCCAATGGTTACATCAGCATTTGTTGCACATGGGGCAAAAGACAATGTGGGCTGGAGCACGGGTTTTGCTGTTGAGCTTTGAATAAGTCAGCCAAGCCCAGAAGGAATGCCTTGTGTGCTCTCAGAGGAACTTACACCGAGTCCCACAGCAACATGGGACAATAATAAAGGGGCTGATGCCCCTTGTCAGGTGGCAGATAGACTATATTTGGCCTCTTCCCATATCAGAAGGATATCAGTATGCCATGACTTGTGTGGACACAGCCACTGGACTGCTGGTTGCTTTTCCTGCATGTCATGCAGATCAGCAAACTACCAAGAAGGGCCTAGAGTGTCTCTTTGCAGCCTATGGCCAGCCGCAGGTGATTGAGAGTGATCAAGGGTGGACATACATTACAGGAATGGGTGCATCAATTAGGAATAAAGTGGGATTTTCATATACCATATAACCCTACTGGGGCAGGCATGATAGAAAGGTACAATGGTTTGTTGAAATCTGGCCTTCAAGTCAGACACCAATAGTCTACAGGGCCGGTCAGTTTGTTCATGGACAGTGCTAGAGCGTTTGAATGAGAGGCCCCGAAAAGGAACCTCGAGCCCTGTGGATGTGCTCACACACATTGCTGCCTCTCCTTTACAACTGTATGTGCAAACCAAAGAGGAGTTACTGAAGTCAAGATAACAGCCAGCAGAGCAACACCCTGCTGCCAGCCCCAACTGCATTAAACCCTGGAGACTCTGTTGAGTGGACATGGCCCTGGACATTTCGACACATGGGCTAGTGATGGCTAGCCCTTCTGGCTCTTTGGGGAAAAGGCCCGGAAGCTGGCCTCCTCTGTGTTCCTGGAGTAATAGCAGAGTGGCGCCCCAAAGATCACATCTCCTCTACCATCTCCAGGGCTGAAAGCACTGTTCTTTCCACGTCCCACCCCCATAACCACCTGCAGCATGGCTTCTCCAGCTGCCTTCTCCCTCACTGCTGATAAGGAATCTTCCAGGAGCACCATCCGTCTTCTCAATAACTGTCTTCCTTAAGGGCATCCCGTAGGTCATTGCCCAGCTCCTCCAAGCTGAAGTGTGTATCCTGCCGAAGTCTCTCTCTGCCTTGATAACCCTCTCTCCTTGATAACACTTTCCACTATCTTAGGAAAAGGGGTCCTACAATCCCAGCTGCTGCATGGCCACTCAGGGCCTCTAAGCAGTCTTCTATCTCACAGAGGGCTAATTCCACAGCTTCCAGTGTCTCCACCCTTCCCCAATTCTGCAGAAGGTCCCACCCCTAGAAGGTGCTTTACACTAGACCAGTTCCCAACTAGGGTCTCCCCAACTGGAAGCCCCACAGATAGGGGACTCCCAAGTGAAGCTGCACCCTCTACCACTGCAACCACTGGGACATCTCCCCACCATCCCTAGGGGAAGCCACCCAAGGGTCACACCCATGTAGACAGATTTCTGTTTCAGAGGTCCTGCCAACTACCACCAGATGTAACTCCAATGGAAAATCCTGGGGCAAAATACCTTTGAAATGAAATCAAAAGGAGAAATAAAGTGGGAGAAACCCGTTTATTTCTTAGAAGCAGTCCATTTCTGCTCTCCCATGTCTCTTGGGACCCAGCTACAGAAGAAGAGGCCCAACCCAACCTCTCAAGTCCAGAATACTCTCCCTCATCCTTGTAATTACCTATTGATATGGAGATGTACTACTTCTCTCCACCACTTGGAAACAACTATTGTATGGAGATGCACTAAAGCCAGGCGAGTGATTCTGGAAATACTGCAGTTTTACCCACATGTCTTCTGAATATTGGAAAGGCATCACAAATTTACATGCTTAAAATTGACTTATCAATCCCTTCCCTTTCTCCCAAACAAAATAAATATATACCTCCAGTTGTGCAAGCCCACAAGGTAGAGTTACCTTTGATATCTCATTCCTCCATGAATTCAATTTATCAAGATCCAGCAATTTAACTTCCTAAGTATCTTTTGAATCCATGCACTTCTACACCTTAGTGTAGACCACCATTATATTTCACCAGGACAGCCGTAAGCCCTTCTAACTCCGTCTTTGTGCTGACTCTAGCTGCCCTCCAGTCTGATCAAATTGCAACCAGAGTAATCTCAAAATAGATCTGTCATGACTCATCTTGAAAGCTTCAATGGCTTCTCATTTTTCTTAGGGTAAAAACCAAAATCTTTAAGGTGACTTATTTTCCACAGCCATCAACTGCGTGGTTGGACCAAAATCCTTTGGATCCGTTATTGCCTGCCACTTTCGTGTAGAAATTTGAGAGGAACCCAGATACCTACAGGGTAAAAGCAGGGCAGGACAAACCTCTTGGGGCCAACAGACTGGGAATGAGAAAATTAAGGCGTCTACCCCTTTACCTTTACCCTTCAATAGTAGGTAACAATCTAGGGAGTACCCCTCCCTTGGGTATTGTTTTTCCATTTGAGAGTTCAAAGGTGAAGTTCAGATCTAAGGAGTTGCTAGGTAGGGTAATTTAAAAAAAGAAAGATGACAGTGGATCTGTGGTGCTTGACCCTAGGGTTCATCACCCTCCCTCCACTCCTTTCTGAAGCTCACCAGGGCTGTGAATCTTAACATCTGGACATCTACCGTTTTCCAATGCACATTAACAGCAGTCAAATATCCCCAGGGGAATATAGCTTATAACAAGACACGAGATTAAAACTGCCTCAATACAAAAAGTTAACCAAAAAACTGAAAAGAAAAACTAAGAATTAATAATAAGTAAAATAAATATACTAAGAGAGTTAAGGGAAGATATGCATAAGAAATTAAAATTATATCTATAACCAAGTGGAAATAGATATGAAACAGGTGACAAAAAACCCTCAAAAGATGGGACAAATAATGGAATAGATGTAGCAGAAAAATGAATTAGTTAAAAAATCAAACAGACTGAGGAAGTCTCCCAAGAGGAAATGGAAGAATAAGTAATAGAAAAGATAAAAGGAAAGACTATATATTAGTGGAGACAAATTTCTCATAAAGATGACGTACTTGAGATTGATAGTGAAGTACTAAATAGAAGAGATAAGGCCCCCCCTACACCTAGACACTAGATTATGATAATACTGTCCAAAAGTTTCAAAGGGCTTGCCACAAAATGACCTGTTTTGGAATAATTCAAAGAGTAAAACTAGCATATGCTGCCTGGACCATGTACTACCTTGCTAAAGTGTCTCACTCCCTTGAAAAACTTAGTGTGTCTGAGGATCCCTTTTTTATTCATACATATTTGAATTACTTTTTGGATAAATATAACATTTATTTCAAAGTTCTTTGCTTCAGTACTTTAAAAATAGTACCTTAATGTTTTTTGCATATACTGGTACAGGTGGGAGTTGGAGGGTATGGTGGAAGTGGTCTCCCTTATTTAAAGGGAAGATATAAATACCAATTTAACAACCCCCCCAAACAAATCAAGAAAGGAGGGACAAAAAAACTGACACAGTGATGTAAAAGAGGAAAACAGTAGAAGCAAATCCTTATGTAATTAATCTGTAAATGTAAATGCACTAAATTGCCTGTTAAAAGACAGCTTGTCAGATTACAAAGAGTAAAACAGGACAAACCAAAATGTGTAGAAACTAAAAATCTATCATTCCCTGCTTTGAAGCTCAGTAACTCATCACAGGTAGATTTTACAGCATCACATACTATTCCCTCTGTGATGTGGAATCTACCAACAAACCTCTCCAGCCTCCTTTTAAAAATTTGTTCCAATACCAAACTGCTCCTAGCTCACGGTATTCATCATTATGATTCAGGATTCTGTGCCTTTGTTTATACTGTTTTCTCTTGGCACACCTAACTCTTTCTTAAGAGTATTAATTCATTCTATAAGATTTATCATTGCTTCTAGGAATCATCCTCTAACCTTCAAGAATATATCAAATACCCTTCTTTTACGTTTAACCAAGGCACCTTGTACATTCTCCCATTATTCTAATTTCCTTGAAAGATCAGGAGTAACAAATAGGTTTAGATTCAAATAATCAGATATAAAATATTAAAAGTATATTCACAACATTTGTAGAAATAAGAGTCAATTGCAAATATGAACAGGAAATGAGAGATTATAATGGATGACCAGGCAAACTTGAAAAACAGCCAACTAAACTTTTAAAAATGAGAAATTAAATCATTGGAATTGAAAACACAGTAGATGGGTAGGCAAAATAAAGGTTCCCCCAAAGATGTCCATGTCCTAATCCATGGAAACTGAATATGCTATGTTATGTGACAATAAGAATTAAGGTTGTAAATGGAATTAGGTTTGCTAATCAGCCAGCCTTAATATAGGGAGATTATCTGGGATTATCTGGGTGGGCCCAAAGTAAATCACAAAGATACTTAAAAATGGAAGAAGGAGGCAGACCAGTCAGTGTCAACAGTGATAGATGTGATTTTTCAAAAGGGAGGAAGCAAGCCATGAACCAAAAACTGTGAACAATTTCTAGAAGCTGCAAAGGGCAAGGAAACAGATTCTTCTCTAGAACCTTCAGAAAGGAATACAACCTTTGATTTTATCCCAGAGATCCATTTTAGAAATTCTGAACTACAGAACTGTAGAATAAATTTGTGTTGTTTTAATATTAAGTTTCATGGTAATTTGGTACAGCAGCCTTAGGAAACTAATACAATGAACTGATAAGACAAAATGAAAACAGAATTAGTGAAGTAGAATGTAGATCTAAAGAATGTAGCATAAAGGAACAAAGAAATGGAAATATTAAAGAAGAGGATAGGGAGAATGGGTGAGACATAGTATTCAATTAACTGAAATTCAATGGCTGAAAATTTTCTAAAATTTATGAAAGATATAAAACCTTAAGGAAGCAATGATTCTCAAATAGCTTAAATAAAAAGGAATCCCCACCTATTTATTACAATTTCAGGGTACCAAAGACCAAGAGTAGAACTTAAAGTATACATACAGGAAAAAATAAACCAACCAGATGACCTATAAGGAGTAGCATTTATGAGAACTGATTTCTCAACAGCAAATGAAAGACTAAAAAAAAGAATATTTCCAAATTGCTGAGAGAAAAGAATCTATTTTTACTTGGTTAAAAATATCATTTAAGAATTAGAAAAAAATAGACATTTTTCGGCCAAAAAATATGAAACATCAGGCCCAAGATGCTTTATATAGAAGTTCTATCAGATAACCCAGAAGGTCATTCTCTTTTTGTATTCTTCCAGAGGATAAAGAGGTAGTGTCCTTGATTTATTTCATGGGGCTCGTATAAACTTAAAACAGCCAATACAAGCAAAGAAAATGATAGGCCATTGTTATTCATGAACATAAGTGCAAAAATTCTAAACAACAAAGCAAATCTAATAGTGTGTATGGAACAATTTGGATTAGGTTTACTTTTTATTTAACATTAATATCAGAAAATCTTACAGTTTACTAGGTAACAGAATTTAAGACTTATATGCCAACTGAGTGCATTGTCCTAGATTTTTTTAAAGGTGATTTTTTCCCCCTCAACCTTTTACAATTATGTGTCCAAAGGTAATTTGGTAGCAATTTTGGGCAACTAATCCTTTGTTAATCTTTCCAAAGACATCAAATTTTATAAGTTTATCTAACATTTCTAGCGTAGATCACAAGTATATACCAGAGGGGAGCTTGTACATGTTCTGGTGCCTGCATTTTTATGTGTGGTGCCCATTTTTTTGACTACCATCCAGAGGATGCCCCTTGATAACCTAGCTCATGGCAGGGCTTATGTTTGTGGGTCTCATGGGACTTGAACAAATGGAGAGACAATTCTTGGCTGGCTATCACCCCCAGAACACAGTGCAAAGTCAGCATACGGACACACCCCAAAACCAGCCAGGGACACACCACAAGAAGAGAAAATTACCAAATTTATGGCCAAAATCCATGATGAATTTAAGTGAAAAAGTCCTCAACAAAATATTACCAAACCACACTTAATAATACATTAGAAAGATCGTACACCATGATCAAGTGGTATCTATTCCAGGGACAAGAGTAGGGCTCAACATCCAAAATTCAATCAATGTGAGATACCACATTAACAAAATGAAGGATAAAGATCATATGATCATCTCAACATATGCAGAAAAAGCATTTGACAAAATTGAGCATCTATTCGTGATAAAAACGCTCAACAAATTGGGTAAAGGGCAACTTATCTAGGCATAATAAAGGCCATATATGACAAATCCACAGCTGACATCATACTCAGTGGTGAAAAGCTGAAAGCTTTTCCTCTAATCAGGAAAAGGACAAGGATGTCAACTCTCACCACTTTTACTCAACATAGTATTAGAAATCCTAGCCCAACAATTAAGTGAGTAAAAGAAAGGGCATCCGAAATGGAAAGGAAGAAGTAAAATTGTCAGTATTTGCAGACATGTATAGAAAAAAGTAAAGATAGACCAAAAAAACTGTTAGAACTAATGGATTCAGTAAAGTTCAGGATACAAAAGTATATGCAATAAATCTATTGTGTTACTATATAATAATAATGAGATATAAAAAGGAAATTAAGAAAATAATCCCATTTACAATTGCATCAAATAAGAATACCTAGGAATGAATTTAACCAATGAAGTGAAAGACCCAAACACTGAAAACTGTAAGATATTGATGGAGAAAATTGAAGAAGACACAATATATAAAAGATAGTCCATGCTCATGGATTGGAAGAATTAATATTGTCCACACTACCCAAAGCAATCTAGAGATTCAATGCAACCCCTTTCAAAATTCCAATGGCATTTTTCACAGAAATAGAACAAACCTAAAATTTGTATGGAACCACAAAAGACCTCAAATAGCAAAAGCATCCATGAAAAAAAAAACCAACAAAGCTGGAAGCATAATGCCTCTTGATTTCAAACTATATTACAAAGTTACAGCAATCAAAACAGTATGGTATTGGCATGAAAACAGCTACTTAGGTTAAAGGAAAAGAATAGAGAACCCAGAAATAAACCTGTACATATAAAGTCAATTAATTTGCAACAGAAGAGGCAAGAATATACAGTGAGGAAAAGAGTTTGTTCAGTAAATGGTGTTAAGAAAACTAGACAACCACATACAGAAGAATGAATGGGCCCGTATCTTACACTGTACCCTAAAATCAATTGAAAATGGATTAAAGGCTTGAATGTAAGCCCTGAAATCATAAGACTCCTAGAAGAAAACATAGTGGCTAAACTTACTGACATTAGTGTTGGCAATAATTTTTTGGATTTCACACCAAAAGCAAAGGCAACAAAACCAAAAATAAACAAATAGAACTACTTTAAATGAAAAGCCACTGCACATCATGGAAACCATTAACAAAAGGCAAAGGCAACCTATGGAATGGGAGAAAATTTTCTTCAAATCATAGTATCAAACCACATCATCATGTGAATATGAGTAATTATCTAAAAAGTATAAAAAACTCATACAACTCAATAGCAAAAAACCCTCAAACAATCTGATTTCAAAATGTGCAGATGATCTGAACATTTTTCCAAAGAAGACATACAAATGGCCAAGTGGCATATGAAATGGTATTTAACTAGTAATCATTAGGGAAATGCAAATTAAAACCACAATGAGATAATTATATCCCACCTGCTAGAATAGCTATCAGCAAGAAGACAAGAGATAAGTGTTGGTAAGGTTGTGGAGAACAGGGGACCCTTGTGTACTGATGGGAATGTAAATTGGTGCAGCCACTATGGAAAATATGGAGGAAAATGAAACAAAATTTCATTAAAAATTAAAAAATAGAACTACCATAAGATCCAGCAATCCATTTCTTGGTATATACCCAAAGGAAATGAAAACATGAGAATGTGAATGAGATATATGCATTCCCATGTTCATTACTATGTGCAATAGCCAAGATTGGAACAAACTAAGTGCTGATCCATGAATGAATGGATTAAAAGGGCACAGTAAATATATAGTGGACTATTATTCAGCCATGAGAAAAAAAAGGAAATCCTGCTATTTGCAAAAATATGGATGGACCTTGAAGATATAATAGTGAAATAAGGCAGAGAAAGAATACTGCATGGTATCACTTATATGTGGAATCTTAAAAGATAAAAGTCAGACTCAGAAACTGAGAGTAGAAAAGTGTTTGCTAGGGGCTAGGGAGTAGAGGAAATAGGGAGAGGTTGGTAAAAGAGTACAAGCTTGCTGCAACAAGATGTGTAAAGTCTGAGGATCTAATGTAAAACATGGTGACTTTTAAGAACACTGTATTGTATAATTTAAATTTGCAAAAAAGAGAGAACTTAAATGTTCTCACCCCCCTACCAAAAAATAAGTATGTGATGTATTGGATATACTAATTCAGTCAGTGTAGGGAATCCTTTCATAATGTACACACATATAAAATCATCATGATGTGCACTTAAACTATCTTACAATCTTATATGTCAATTATATCTCAATAAGGCCAAAATTTTTTTAAAAGGGAATAAACTGAAGTCACTGGGACTAAGATTAAATATATCAGCTATCTCAATAAATGGGTGAGGAGGAGTTAAATATAATATGGAATTCATTTTTATAGTGCTATACAGAAATTAGATGGAACAAAGAAAAAAGTTGCTAACAGGAACCAGAACCAAAGGGTATAAGGTCAAGGTAGTGGGTTAAAGTATTGTTGCCAACTCTTAACCTTTCCCTGCATCCACTCCTTAGCCATTATTTCATTGTAGGCAGAGTATACATCCTCACTCCTGGACTTTGGGTGGCTTTGTGGCCTGCTTTGATCAAGGGAATGTGTGTAGAAGAAATAGCCTGCCATCATTGAGACCTCAATTGATTTTACTTGCCCTCTTGTCCTATTATATAGGAACCAAGGGATGTTCCACTGAGTAACTGCTATCCCATTAGTCTATACCTTAGAAGAACACACGTGAAGCAGAGCTATCCCCAGCAGACTTGAAGAGGCAGATCTATCCCCAGAAGACTTGAAGAGGCAGATCTCCCTTAGCCTGAAGCAGACAACTTGTGGATCCATGAATGAAATAAATGCTTATTGCTGTACAACACCTAGAGTTTGTGGTTGTTTGTTAATGCAGAAAAAGCTAATTAATACAGACAATGAGAAAATAGCCATTTATTTTTAACACTCATAGATACTAGGTATAATGAAAATGGGATATCTGATTCTCCCATAAATTTAATCCCAGAAGCATAATATGGATTTGCACATACTTGAAAGGAAGTCAACTAACACTTGGGTTGTCACCAAAGAAGAATTGCACAGGTGTCAAACAACACTGTATTAGACGGAAAATGACTTCTGTTATTATAATAAAGTAATAATGTATGAAAAATATATGCCAAGGAAATACAGCAAGAAATCAGGATTAACAAATATTAATTTTAGACAAAATAAAATTCAGAACAAATTACCAGAGAGAGTTACCTCATATTGATTAAAGAAATAGGATGAATATCTCTCATTAACATTTTTGTACCTGTAAGTATAGCTGTATACACACACACACACATATATGTACATAATGTGGCATAATTGAGGTAATTTTCTCTATATTAACTTCCTAAGGAGAAAAAATAAGATTATCACCACAGATGTTGAAAAAGTCTTTAGTAAACTTCAACAATCATTCTGATTTTTAAAATTACTCAAAATAGAAATTGATGGATCTAGCCAAACGTGATAAAATACATAACACCTCTCTCCTAGAGACAGTATTTTACTAAATGGGAAAACACAAAGCCCTTTCTACCAAGGCCAAAAACAAAGCAAAGATAACCTATTACCTCTTCTACTATTTAATATTGTCCTGGAGGTTTCAGTCAGTGCAAGTAAAAAGAGAAAACAATTAGAGACAAGAATTGGAAAAGATTATGTAAAACTATCTGTTACATGATATGACAGTATACCTAGAAAGTCAATGATAAAACACTCAAGGAATTAAAAAAACAGTAGAGCAGCAGGATATAAAATTCAGCATATAAAATCAATAGTCTTCATACATAAAATTTATAACTGATCAGAAAATATCAAGAAAGAAGAACATTTAAAATACCAACAAAGAAGATACTATATTTGAGAATAAAATATAAAATCAACACGAAATGAGCAAAACCTATACAAGGAAAACTTTAAAATATCCATGAAAGTTACAAAAGTATATTTGAATCAATGGAATCACATTTCTCATCCAAATAGGATGAGTCAATATTATAATAATATTAGTTTTTCTTGATTTATAAACTTAATACAATCCAAATAAAAATACCAATTTTTTCCCCTCAACTTTCATACCAAATTTCATTGTATTTAGCATTTAGTATTTAGGAAAAGCCTAAATAAGAAAATCAAATTATGATGAAGTCTCTAAAATAAGTGTTCTACTATTACATTAATAGACAGACATTTGGGATAGAATTGAAAGTCCAGTAATAGGCCTGAAAAGTATAATGAAAATTAGTATATGATTGCAATGGAATCTCAACTTACTGGAAAATATGGACTTTATAATAAGTAGTGTTGAGATGATTGGATAACCATTTGGAAAAAAGATGAAATTGGAATCATAACTCAGACCCTACACAAGAGTAAATAACAGGTGGAGCAGGACGAGCTGTTAAAATGAAAATAAATACTAGAAAACTGTTTTGTGTTTGAGAAAGTATTTCTAAACATAACTCAGTTCTTCCTCACGATGATTTACTTTGTGTGTTGGAAAAGATTTGTTGTGTACATGGGAGGAGGTAGGTTTGGCTCTTTCTATGCTGCCATCTTGGACTCACCTCCTTGTTGGTATTAAACTTGAAGATTTTTTTTTCCCCCATCCCTTTTTGTTTTTGTTTTTTTTTGAATATGTGAAAATTTTAACATGGCAAAGTAATAACCTATATTAAAACATATATTTGGGTTTGAGAAAGTCTTTCTAAATATAACTCAACATCCAAATACAGTAAGACCAAATATTGGTAAATTCAAATACTTAAAAAAGTATCCTCATAACAAAAAACACTATAAGCAAAATCAAAAGACAAGTGATAAAGTGTAAGAAAAATATAATGTGTCTTAGGTAGAGGACTGATATAATTAATATACAAAGAACTTTTAAGTTGTGACAGAAATGATGAAGTCAGATAGAAAAATGTATAAAAGACAATTAACCATAATTTTATTAAAATGGCCCTAAAGTATATTTAATTTCACTGATGATTAGTGAAAGTCAAAATACCCTTAGGATTTTTTTTCACATCAGATTGGCGAATATTAAAATGTTTGACAAACTTTTTAAGAGAGATATGACACAAATAAGCATTCAGTATATTGCTGGTCAGAATACAAATTCCCCTGTAGAGGAATATCTAACAAAACTGCCTATTCATTTAATCTTTGAGCCATTATCTCATTTCTAGAAATGTACCCTGAATATAGACCTCAAATAAAAAATATATAAATACACAAGATAATTAATTTTAGCATTATTTTTAATTGTAAAATATTGAAGCTACCTAAACACCCATGCATATTATATTGGTTGAAAAACTATGGCGCAACCATATTATGGAGTAGTTTGCAACTGTAAAAATAAGGTGAGAAAAATCTCTGATATAGAATGATTGCTGGCATATATTAAGTGAAAAAGATTTGCCAAAGAATGTATATATATGCTATCTTTTGTGTGAGAAAGGGAAAATAAGAAAATATAGATATATCCACTTGTTTTTCATAGGAAACAGAGGAAAAATAAACTAGAAACTAATGAAATTGATTATTGCCATGAAATGGGTAAAAACAGGGTGAAAGAAATTGTAAAGAGTGACATTTCTCCAAATGTATCTTTTAATATAGGTTTTTACTTTGCCATGTTAAAAATTTTCACATATTCAAAAAAAAAACAAATAGGGATGGGAGAAAAAAACCAAGTTTAATACCAACAAGGAGGTGAGTCCAAGATGGCAGCATAGAAAGAGCCAAACCTACCTCCTCCCATGTACACAACAAATCTTTACCCAAATACAAAGTAAATCATCGTGAGGAAGAACTGAGTGAATACCTCCTGTACAATGAGGGGTAAAAAGACCACATACAAATAGCAGGTGAGATGGAGACACAGTAGTGGAGGGCGCTCCATCCCCAGGGCAGCCCTGTAGTAGGGAGGGACATCACAAACAACTGGAAAACAGATTTGCCTGCCCTGAGGCACAGAAAAAAAGTCATGGTTTAGAGGTTTTGGAGCACTCGGAGGGCAGCCACACGATTTGTGAAAGAAACTGATTTTCAGAACTAAAGCACCCATCAAATGATAAGAGAACTCCTAAAACTCTCCTGGACAGGATGTGCTGGTGAGCAGCATTATTATATTCCCCTTGCACATTGATAGAATAGCTAGGAACAGAGCACCATTGTCCCCTTTCTCTCCACCCAGGAGCTCGTGGTCTGTACCACTTCAACACTGGCCACTCTGCCAACATGGCCCTAGCTGGCAGCCACTCAGGAGACCCTGGCTCATGCCCTGGAAGTCCTAGCACCAGACATCCTGGCCCGTGTCCACCCACCTCCAGCCAGCCAGCTAAAACCACTGAGCATGTACAGGCTGCTCTTGGGATGTCCATACACAAGGCCATGCCCTCAAGACTTGGAGAAGTAGCCCTTTCACCTCACCTACAGAACAAACACAGGTCAAACAAGATGAGACGGGGGAATACACTTGAAACAAAAGAACATGGCAGATTTTCAGAAAACTAAATGAAAAGGAGGTAAGCAATCTACCCAATAGAGATTTTAAAGTAATGGTTATAAAAATGCTCACCAGACTTGACAGAAGACTGGATGAACTTAGTAAGAACCTCAACAAAGAGATAGAAAATATAAAAAGGAACCAATTGGAGATGAAGAATACAATAAATGAAATACAAAATACACTAGAGGTAACCAACAATGAAGTAGAGGAGTCTGAAGAATGGATCAGTGATCTGGAAGACAGTGTCATGGAAATCACTCAAGTTGAATAGCAGAGAGAAAAAATGATTAAAAGAAATAGGTTAAGAGAGCTCTGTGAAAACATCAAATATCCTATCATTTGTATTATAGAAGTCCCAGAAGGAGAAGAGAGAAAAAGAGGGGGTGGAAATTTATTGGAAGAAGTAACAGCTGAAAACCTTACTAGCTTGAGGAAGGAAACATGTCCAGGTCCAGGAAGCACAGAAAGCCCCAAACAAGATGAACCCAAGGAGGTCTATACCGAGACACGTAATAATTAAAATGCCAAAGATCAAAGACAAAGACAGAACCTTAAAAACATCAAGAGAAAAACAATGAGTTACATACAAGGGAAACCCCATAAGGCTATCAGCTGATTTTTCAGCAGAAACTTTACATACAGGCCAAAAGGGCATGACATGGTATATTCTATGTGCTGAAAAGAAAAACCAACAACAAAGAATACTCTACTCAGCAAGGTTATCCTTCAGAACTGAAGGAGAGATAAACAGCTTCCTATATAAACACAAGTTAAAAGAGTTTGCCACCATTAACCAACCTTACAAGAAATATTAGAGGGAATTCTTCAAGAGGAAAAGAAATGTCCATAATTAGAAACAAGAAAATTATAAAAAGAAAAAAATTTCACTGGTAAAAGCAAACATATAGCAAAGGTAATAGATCAGTCACTTAAAAGACAGAATGAAAGTTAAAGAAAATAGTAGTAACATCAATCACTTCTAAAAATTAGTTGAGGGATTCACTAAATAAAAACTTTTAAAAGAATATATCATATTGGTGGACATGGTGTGTGTGGGGTCATGGGGAAGACAGTGTAGCACAGAGAAGACAAGTAGGGACTCTGTGGCATCTTACTACACTGATGGACAGTGACTGCCATGGGGCATGGGGGGGACTCGATAATAAGGGTGAATGTAATAACCACATTGTTTTTCTTGTGAAACCTTCATAAGAGTGTATATCAATACCTTAATAAAAAAAAGAATTATCAACACTTTGCATATCTTGTTAAAAAATAAAATAAGGGGTTATGACCACCGTAATAGTAAAAAAAAATACATCATATACATGAAATGTAGAAGAGATGAAATAAAATATTTAGTGCTGTTAGAATGCATTCAAACTTAAGTGACCACAAACTTACCACAGACTGCTATATATATGTAGGACATCATTTATAAACTCTACACCAGCCACCAAAGACCTATAGAAGTTACACAAAAAATAAATAGAAAGGAATCCAACCATAACACTAAAGAAAGACAACACACACAAGGAAAGAGAACAAGAGGAGAAAAGAACAGAAAAGAATGACAAAAACAACCATAAAATATTTAACAAAATGCCAGTAAATACATACCTAGCAATAATTACCTTAAATGTTAATGGACTAACTGCTGTAATCAAAAGCCATAGGGTGACTGAGTGGATAAAGACACAAGACCCATTTATATGTTGCCTACAACAGACTCACTTCAGACCTAAGGAAACACACAGACTGAAAGTGTTCATGTGGAAAAAGATATTCCATGCAAACGGAAATTTTAAAAAGCTGCAGTATCAGTACTTGTAGAACTTTAGACTTAAAAACACAGACTGTAACAAGAGATACAGAAGGATTTACATAATGATTAAGGGTTCAGTCCAGCAAGAAGATATAACAATTGTAAATATCTATGTACCCAACAGAGGAGAACCTAAATACATAGAACAAATATTAACAGACATAAAGGGAGAGATTTACAGTAATACAATAGTAGGGACTTTAACACTCCATTTACACGAATGGATAGATCATCCAGACAGAAAATCAGTAAAGAAACAATGGCTTCAAATGACACATTAGATGAAATGGACTTAATAGACATATTCGGAACAAAAACAGCAGAATGCACATTGGTTTCAAGTGAACATGGAACATTCTGCAGGATAGATCACATGTTAGGCCACAAATGAATCTCAATAAATTTAAGATTGAAATCATACATAAGCATCTTTCCCAACTACAGTGTATAAAATGAGATCAATTACAAGAAAACAAACAAAACACATGAAGGTTAAACAACATGCTACTATACTAAATATCCAATGGGCCAAAAGGAAATTAAAAAATACTTGGAGAATAATGAAATAGAAACACAATGGTTCAAAAACTTTGGGATGCAGCAAAAGCAATTCTAAGCCTACCTCAGATAACAAGAAAATCTCAAACAATCTAACTCTACACCTAAAGGAACTAGAGAAGGAAAAACAAAGTCCAAAGTTAATAGACAAAAGAAAACAATAGAGATCAGAGCAGGAACAAATGAGACAGAGACTAAAAAAACAAAAGATCAATGAAACTAAGAGTTGGTTCTTTGAAAAGATAAAATTGATAAACAGTTAATTAGACTCATCAAAAAAATGAGGACTTATGTAAAATCAGATATGAAAGGGAAGTTACTAGTAACACAATGGATATACAAATGATTATAAGAAACCAAGAGAAATCATATGAAACACATTGGACAACCTAGAAGAAATGGGTAAGTTCCTAGAAACATGCACTCTGCCAAGACTGAACCAAGACAATACAAAATCTGGACAGTAACAAAATTGAATTAGTAATCAGAACACTCAACAAACAAAAGTTTAGGGCCAGATGGCTTCACAGGAGAATTTTACCAAACATACAAAGAAGATTTAATACCTATTCTGTTCAAACTATTCCAAAAAACTCAAGAGGAAAGAAAGTATCCAAATTAATTTTATATGACCCAGCATTACCAAAACCAAAGTCACTACAAAAATAAAATACCAGGCCAATATCTCTGATGAACATATGTGCAAAAATCTCAACAGGATATTAGAAAACTAATCTTAGAAATACATTAAAAGGATCATCAGCCATAACCAAATAGATTTATTCCAGGATTGCAAGGCTGGTTCAATATCCACAAATCGATCAATATGATTGAGCTCACATTAACAAGAGAAAAGATTAAAAAAACATATAATCATCTCAATAGAAACAGAAAAAGCATTTGACATAATTCAACATCTATTCAAGACAAAGACTTTCAACAAAGTGGGTATAGAGGAAACACACCTCAACATAATAAAGTATGACATTTTACAACTAATGTTATACTCAACAGTGAAAAGTTGAAAGCTTTTCCCCTAAGATCAGGAACAAGGTAAGGATGTGCACTCTTCCTGCTTTTATACAACATAGTATTAGAAATCCTAGCTGCAGAAATTTGGCAAGGAAAAGAAAACATATCCAAACTGGACAGGAAGAAGTAAAATTGTCACTATTTGCAGATAACATGATACTACATGTAGAAAACCCTAAAGACTTCACCAAAAAAATCTATTAGAATTAATAAATGAATTCAGTAAGGCTGCAGGGTACAAAATTAATAGGTTCTACTTCCATACACTAATAATGAGATATCAGAAAGAGATAATAAGAAATAGTCTCACTTGCATGAAAAAAAAATACCAGGAATAAAATAAAAAACCAATGAAGTGAAAGACATATACTCTAAAAACTATGATATATTGATGAAAGAAACTGAAGAAGAAACAAATAGATGGAAAGACATACCAAGCTCATGGATTAGAAAAATTAGTGTGTTAAAACTTCCACAATGCTTAAAGCTATCTACAGATACAATCCCTATAAAAACCCCAATGGCACTTTTCGTTGATCTAGAGCAAATAATCCTAAAATTTGTATGGAACCACAAAAGACCTTGAATAGCCCAAGGAATATTGAGAAAGAAGAACAAAGCTGGGGATATCAAGTTCCCTGACTTCAAACTACACTGCAAAGCCTATAGTAATCAAAAGAGTGTAGTACTGGCAAAAAAACACTTAGATCAATGGACTACAATAGAGAACCTAGAATTAAATCCATGCACATATGTTCAATTAATCTATGACAAAGGAGGCAAAAATATACAATGGGGAAAAAGACAGTCTCTTCAATAATTGGTGTTGGGACCACTGAACAGCTACATGTAAGAGAAGTATACTGGACCACTGTCTTACACCATATATAAAAATAATTCCAAAATGGATTAAAGACTTGAAGGTAAGGCCTGAAAACATAAAACTCCTAGAAGAAAACAAGCCGTAAGCTCTTTGACACCAGTTTTAGCAATAGGTTTTTGGAGCAGTCTCCTCAGAAAAGGGCAACAAAAGCTAAAATAAACAGATGGAATTACCATTAAACTAAGATGCTTCTACATAGCAAAGGAAATCAACAAAGTGAAAAGGCAACCTACTGAATGGGAGAGATATTTGCAAATTATATATCCAATAAGGGATTAATATCCAAATATATAAATAACTTAATATGAAAAAAATCTTAAAATGAAAAAAAAACAACCTGATTCAAAAACGAGCAGAGGACTTGTATAGACATTTTTGCAAAGAAGACATACAGATGGCCAATAGGCGCATGAGGGGGTGCTCAACATCACCAATCACAGGGCAAAAGCAAGTTAAAATCACATGAGATAATACCTTTCACCTCTCAGACTGGCTACTATCAAAAAGACAAATATAACAAGTGCTCATGGGGACTTGGTGAAAAGGCGATCCTCACACCCTGTTGGAGGGTGTGCAAATTTGTGCAGCTACTATGGAAAACAATATGGCAGTCCCTCAAAAAATTAACAATAGAACTGCCATAGGGCGAGCAATTCGACATCTGGGTATTTATCTGAAGAAGACAAAAACGCCACTTTGAAGAGATATATGCACCCCCCTGTTCATTGCAGCATTATTTACAATAGCCAAGATATGGAAGCAACTTTAGTGTCCATCAGCAGATGAATGAATTAAGGTGTGGAATGTGTGTGTGTGTGTGTGTGTGTGTGTGTGTGTGTGTGTGTGTGTGTGTTACATATAGACAATGGAGTATTATTCAGCCATAGAAAAGAGTGAGATGTTACCATTCCTACATGGATAGACCTAGAAGGTATTATGGTAAGTGAAATACATCAGACAGAGAAAGACAAATACCATATCATTTCACTTCTACGTGGAATCTAAAAAACAAAATGAAGGAACAAACAAAACAAAAGTAAGCTCATAAATACAGGAAACTGTTTTTTTACTAGAGTGGTTAGTGGTTGGGAGGCAGGTGAAATAGGTGAAGGGATAGAAGAGGTTCAAACTTCTAGTTATAAAATAAATAAATCATGGAGCTGTAATGTAATGTACAGCACAGAGAATTTAGTCAATAATTTTGTAATAATGTATAGTGCCAGATGGTAACAACATCATGGGGATCATGTCATAATGTATAAAATTATTGAATCACTATGGCATACACCGGAAGCTAATAGGGTATCATATGCCTAAACTTCAATTTAAAAATAAGTTCTCACCACACACACAAAAAAAATTTGTAACTATGTTCGGTGATGGGTGTTAAACTTCGGTAATCATTTCACAACATATACATACATCAAATCATTGTACACCTAAAACTAACACAGTTTTACATGTCAATTATACCTCGATTAAAAAAACAAAGCATATAAATAACTAAATGCAGTAATGTATTGTAACCCCTTAAATAAAATAAGAAATCTTAAGTTCATATCAGTAAGAGTAAACAAATTTCTGGTAAAATGTAGAAGGATACTAGAGTTAGGAAATCACCATTTTACAGAAATAAGTGAACCAAGCAAAAATCAGTGGATATTAGAACTAGTTGCTGGATGCTTGAAAGGAAAAGAATATGCACACAGTCACTAAGTATCTCACCATAAACTGCATATTGATTAACTAAACAAAATATAATTTTTTAAACAAATTTAAATTAATTAAAATTAAATACATTGGACTTGCGATTTCTGCTGCTCCTGTCTTGCCAATGGGTTTCAGCCCCGGGCAAGATCACTGTGGATTCAGTGTGACCAAAGAAATTGACAGCAAAACGTTCTTGGGCTGAAAGGGTTTATACCCAACTTTATTTCCACAGTGGCAGGTCAGCCACTAAAATCCTGTTCACTCAGAGCGAGTCTGCATGCAGCAAGGTGGTCTCTGCCTCTGGGCCCCTCTGTCCACACAGCTGTCCTCTGGGCTTCTGCCTCCACAGCCATCCCACACAGCCATCCTCTGGGCCTCTCCGCACAGTCGTCCCACACAGCCAATCTCTGGGCCTCTCTGCACAGTCATCCCACACAGCCATCCTCTGGGCCTCTGTCCTTAGCACTGCCACCACTCCAGCCTCTGCTCTGCTCTCCTGCAGCATTGCAGCAGTGCCACTGTTTCAGTCACTCAGAGCACTAAGCAGAGCTCTTTATATAGAGTCAACAGCCATGTATTGCCCACAGGTGTGCAGTGAGCTAGTCACCCAGGGCCAGGTGAGAATCCTGGCCACAGGAACTCTCATTTTATCCACACTCCACTCCTCCAGGATTCTCTCCTCTCAATCTATGTGCCCTCAGTCCTCTGCAATGGTCCCTGTGCAAGGAAGCTTGAACATTGTTCTCCAGCCTCTCCAGCAAAAGTCTTGCAGACACACAGGCCAGACTCATGGCTCTGTCTCAGACCTCTGCCTCTTTAGTCTTAATGGCTTGAACTGCTGCACTGGTTTCAGTTGTTGCCATGGCTCTAGTAAGATCCTATCTGGCTTCCCATCTAATTTCCTTCCATCTACCCCTGCCCATATTAAATCAACCCACATCTGGGTCCTCGAAACCTTCATGGGGCCCCTTAAATTCTTCTTGTGAGTGACAGGTCTTATTTCTTTCTGAGTTCTCATTGCTTCAGCCTCTCCTAAGTCTGCTACTGTATGTGTCATCTCGCTTATGGGATGCCCTAAGTGAGGGGAAAGAATGGCCACTAGAGACCCAAAGAGGGATGTAGGAGCCATTTGAAGTACAATATTTCTCATCCCAGTAGTGAGAATCTCTTCATCTGGGCCATAATTCTCTGGACTATAGATGGCATTTCTTATGCCTAGCTCTCATAACACCTGTTGGAGCTCAGCATATGTCTGCCATCTAACAGGAGAGGATGGTAGATCACCTGGATTGGGCCACACAGCACGAAGTGCAGGCATAAGCCAATTGAGGAGGGAGTGACTCCCTGGGGTTTGATGTGCATTTTGTAATCGCTGCCTCAAGGCAGGCTGCACTGTCAGGGAAGACAGCTTTCCCATCTCTGATCCCAACAGAACAATTCCATCCACCCCTAAGTCCCACAGACGCAGGAGCCAAGCTGATATTGAGTCCGAGGGCTTCTGCCTAAACCGGGAGCCCAAATCCACCAGCCCAGCCTGAGTATAGGGGCAGACCATAGGGTGCTCCACGACCTGGGGAGGGGCTGCTCCTCTCCTTGGGGAACCTTCAGCTGCTGGGTCTTTGTTTTCTTTACAACCACTGGGCGTGCTTTCAATACAGGAGTGGCCAGTGCCACCGGCATCACCCCTTCATCCTTCCCCAGCTCCTCCATTTCCAGGGCTGATGGCACCTTTCTCTCCCCTCCCCCGAGTGCCTCCTCTGCTACAACCTTTACCTTTTCTACTGTGCCTTGCAGCAATGCTACCTCAATCTTCAGAAGCTCTCTTACCTTCACCTCAGTGCGTTCTCATGCCACCTCCGCCTGTGCTTCCCTCAGGAGTTCTTCCTTTCCTTGATGGCCATTTCCTCCTTCAGAGCACCTGGCAGCACTGCCGTCTCATTCTGTAAAGAATTGTTTACCTCTCCAATGGCACCTTGCTGCCGGCATTCTCATGCCATCTCCTCTCTCATCAATGCCATTTCCTTTTTCAGGGAATCCACAGAAGTTTGCAGTTCACGTCCTCATGCTGCCAATTCTTGGGTCTCTTCTGTAGACCTTTTTAATACTGTGAGAAGCAGCCAACCCTCAGTCCCCACTGCCTCACAGGCACTCTGTTTCTCAAAGGATTTACTTACTATATCAAGGGCCTCCCCTATTGCCTTAGGTGTCACCTCCACTTGCCTCCAGTCCTGGGGTGGGGCCCAGTCCTCTAGGAGGCAAGCCACCTCAGACCACATACCCAGTGGGGGACAATCCATTGTCTCCCCATTCACAGGAGCAGCCCGCTGAAGCACCCCTCCCATAAGGGCAGCCTGTCTTTTTCCTTGGTCAACAATGAGTCCTGCCAACTATGCCAGTTGTCTTGCCAATGGGTTTCAGCCCTGGGCAAGTATGCTATGAATTTAATGTGACCAAAGAAATTGACAGCAAAACATTCTTGGGCTGAAAGGGTTACACCCAACTTTATTTCCATGGTGGCAGGTCAGTCACTAAAATCCTGTTCACTTAGAGAGAGTCTGCGTGCAGCCATCCGGTCTCTGCCTCTGGGCCTCTCTGCCTGCACAGCCATCCCACACAGCCATCCTCTGGGCCTCTCTGCCTGCACAGCCATCCTCTGGGCCTCTCTGCCTGCACAGCCGTCCCGCACTGCCATCCTCTGGGCCTCTCTGTCTGCACAGCCATCCCACACAGCCGTCCTCTGGGCCTCTCTGCCTGCACAGCCATCCCACACAGCCGTCCTCTGGGCCTCTCTGCCTGCCCAGCCATCCCACACAGCCGTCCTCTAGGCCTCTCTGCCTGCACAGCCATCCCACACAGCCAGCCTCTGGGCCTCTCTGCCTGCACAGCCACCCCACACAGCCGTCCTCTGGGCCTCTCTGCCTGCACAGCCATCCTCTGGGCCTCTCTGCCTGCACAGCCATCCCACACAGCCATCCTCTGGGCCTCTCTGCCTGCACAGCCATCCTCTGGGCCTCTCTGTCTGCACAGCCATCCCACACAGCCATCCTCGGGGCCTCTCTGTCTGCACAGCCATCCCACACAGCCATCCTCTGGGCCTCTCTGTCTGC